>JASPKZ010008372.1:0-347390 GCA_030220185.1 Diploptera punctata
AAAACAGTGAGACGGTTGAAAGTAGTGACGCAAAAATACAATGATATAATACAAGAGTTCAAGATTCACAAACTGTAAGAACATTTAATTCTAACAGACCTTGCAAAAACAGGAAAGGCGACGCGGGCAACGTAATTGTCGCCATCTATGAATGTCATGTTAATATCCACCGACAATTTAATGTGTGTTTGTTTTTTATATGCAGGTTTTAATCTCTCGCTTTGTCGGCACTTTTACGTGTGCCACAGCTTTCTGACAAGCACGTGCTGAGAGCATTTTAACTTAGGATAACAAGAAATAATATTTTTTGGTCGATGTGGCTCATTTCTTATACTTACCAATATTGTTGTTACTGGAATTAAGTCAACGTTCCCACATCTAACCTGGTTGTTATGCAAACAAAAGAAATCGCAATGCTGATATGGACTCAAAAAGCACACGTTCGGTAAGTAAAAAAAAAAAAATTCTTGAATGTTTTGTACACTAACTCGTACCTTTCTTTAGGCTTTTCTGGAATTAATGCAGCACATCCCACTCTCCAGGCTTCTTCAATCTCTCTATCATCTACCATGACTCCTTCCATAATAAAATTACCAAGCAGATTATAATCACGATACTACATATAAAAATGTCTCCACAGCCAACAATCCTTGCTTATAATAAAACAAATGAAAAACTACATAACAACTATCACGAAATGTTTCTTTCTCATGGAAGTCATTTACATGCAACCAATATTTTAATTCATTTATTACTATATTTAATAAAAATTGCAAAGTAGAATACAAAGTGCAGAAATTGACTTTCTTAGAAGAACAAAAGGCTGCACAAGATTGGATCGGATAAGGAATGAAGATATAAGAACAGAGTTAAATGTATATCCATTGGATGAGAAAATTAGGGAATATAGAGAGAAATGATTTACACAAGTGGAAAGAATGAATGTAACAAGATTACCAAGAGCAGCATTCAACTACAAGCTAAGAGGTACAAGGAATGTTGGAAGGCCAGTGAAAAGATGGGCAGAACAACTGTGAGGCGGAACAGGCAATTTGCCTAGCCCGTGAAGTGAAGGAGAAGAAGAAGAAGAGAAGAAGAAAATTTAGTCACATTGACCAAAAAATAGTATGCAATACACATGAGGTAAGCACGTAACAGATCTCGAAAATTGAGAAAAACTCGGCGCAAGTGCCTCGTTTTTTTTTCAAACTTTTTCCCGATCAGTAACAAGTGCTTACCTCACTTGTTTCGGACTGCATAAGGGCGTGGAGAGTCTTCCTGGATGAATGCCCAGATCAATTCAGCACTACCTCCGAAGAAAACACCGTGCCACCTGTGAATATTCGATCGGAGATCAAGTGACTGCTAGCGTCATTTTGGCCAATGTGATAATACGCACTCCCTCTACAGACAAATTGCCACATATAAGGGCAAGTTAGGGTGAGAAAATGGGCAAATAAGCGTTAGTTTGGGCAAGTTAGGGAAAGAAAATGGGCGAGTTAGTTACTTTTTTAACCGAACAAGGATATATAGAGCCTTCCCAGATAAATGTCCAGTTGGTCAATGTGATATCATACGTTCCCATTTTAGAGCCAAAGTGCCATATGTAAGGCCAAGTTAGAGTGAGAAAATGGGCGAGTTAGTGTACAACATATTAGTTTAGCGTTCTTGTTTTTGTTAATGGATGTTTGTGATAAGTTGACTACACTGTCTGAGCAATAAAAGCTCTTTATTCGCGGGTTAAAAAATTGAGACACAGTTCCTGTATTCGTGGTTAAATTTTCTTTATTCGCGAATACAGTCGGTATATTAGAAGGATTAGTATCCTTTATTAACGCATCGACAACTTTTTTTACAGCAGGCACGTGCCAAGGTGGCTTTTACGAAGAGAGATTCAAACCAAATGGACACATTAATATCGAAGTAAAACAAAACTTATTGTCACTGAGCCTAAAGTTCGATGTAAAAGCCACCGCCGCAGTATTTCACGTACCGCAATGTCCGTTGTTAAATGCCGCCCTCGCCATGATCGGTATTTTATTGTTTCAGCTTGTCATTCGTTGCAATAATTTTGATTGAATAACACGTGTCTTTTCTGCTTTGTTGTCAATTTATAATGTGGAGTAAAAGGAAAGAAAATTAGTTCCGAAGCGGCAAAAATAGCGTTGTCGCTTAAGTAAAAATATAAATGCTTGACCGTTTACGCATTGGCGAGTCGTTTGTTTCTATATCACGCTGTTTCAGTGTTAATGAATCAAGAAATCCGAAGACAAATAAGGAATTCTATCACAGAATTCACAGTTTAATATCATTCTTAACTGAAAGATATTTTAAAAGCGGCAAAACAGGAAAAAATTACTAAGTTATTTAAGCCCTTGCCTAAACCTGATAGTAATAATTAATAGAAATTGTTAAAAATATCTGATTGATTTTATTTTGACTATTTAACTCATGCCCCAAATGGGAGTCAATGACCAATCACATTTCAATGATTTTTTTATTTACAATCAATCACAATCGTTTTTCACCTCGATTTTATCAGTTTAATTTTATTACTGTAAAATCAAGCTCCTCCTTTTTAACATTCTAAATAGGTAAATAGGTATAACATTACCTATGATTTGAAGGAAGTAGATTATACAGGGAATGATTGGAAAGCATTAGCTCAGGATAGGGATGTATGGAGAGCTTATGTCTGTGCGGCCATGAACCTACGGGTTCGATAGTGCCAGTGAGTAAGTAAGTAAGTAAGTATTATTTTGCAGTGACTATATGTGGCTACCAGATTGTATATATGAGAGGTCTAGAAGCAAAACTGGCAATTTCCATTGAACCCAATTTTACAGGAGGGACAGATTTATTAGATCTTAGTAAGTATAGCAGATTCTTTAATGTTTTTTTTTTCTTTAGAATTTGGTCTTCTACTCTTGTAGTCACTTAAAAACATTATAACCTAATTATCTGCGATAATCGTAAGTACTGATATAATAAAAATTGGAGATTGCCAGGTTTGCAACTAACAGGTGGAAATTTCCTGTTTTGCATCCAACATGTTTAGGAGATTTGACAGTTTTTCAACAGAATTATTGGGAAATCACTGAAAATGAATAACAAACTCAAAGTAAGTTAAATGTATGTATTTTACTATCATACTTAGTCATTTAGCGTATAATAGGACATCTGAACACTCAAAATATTATCATCTGCTTCTACAAAGGTTTCCTCTCCCTCGATGATTTCCTCATTCTCAGTCTCATCATTACCTGTCGTTTCAAGCAAATTTGTGTAGAATTTGAGGCTGTCAAAGGTTTTCCATTCACTGCCATAATGTGTAGTTAACAATTTATCAATGCCTCGAAATTTTATGACATTCACTTTAACACCTCTTACAATTATGGTGGAAATTAATCATTCTTATACTTTTGCCACTTTTACAAACACTTTTAGCACCCCTAAATCACTACGATACTGAGGCTCTCCTCGCACTAACACATTATTCATGGTCGATTTAGCGTCATAAACATTCAGTCACGTGACATACGGCTTGTTTATGATTGGTCAACATGGAGATTGCCATTCTTGCAACTCACAGCTACATGGAGATTGCCATGGTTGCAACTAACTGCAATTTTTAACATTAAATTTGAGGACAATTTTGCCGGTAATGCAACTCAACATGTTCAAACATAGATGGAGTTTACCTCCAAGAAAACCATCCCTACTTTAACTAATTTTCGCTAAAAGGTGGAGATTGCCAGTTTTGTTTTTAGACCCCTCATATAGTACACGAATGTAACCTTATCGTGGTTGCGGGAGATAATATAAAAACATTTGTAGCAAGCAATTGATTATATCACAAAATAAATAAATAAATAAACCAGTGTTTGCACTTTCTTAAACGTATTTTTCCCCCAGGTAATAACGTTCCATAAAAATATAATTGACATATTTACATCATAGGACATCAGAAATGAATTAATATACAGTTGGATGTGTTTCATTTTTTCTCCACTAGGGTGAATTCTTACAATACTGCGATCCTTTGGCAATAAATAATATGATCTGGTTTGCAGTGATGAACAAGTGAAACATAACGTTTCTCATTTGTTTTCAAAAATCGCCGTTTACATGAAATATATAAATATTTTAAAATAACTATATTTAAATAATTATTTGTGAGTAAACAGCTTCATTTTATCCGTCAAATAGTCCTAAAAAATGCCACTCTTGAGTTTCAAATTCTCTAGATACTCACTTCGTGAGTCATGAATTTATCGATAATGTGGAAACCACTCGTGACATTTTTTTAAGTGATCCCACAACAGGCCCGGAGGCCCTTCGGGTAGTAAGAGGTTAAGGCTCCCACTTTTTCTAGACAATCGGCACTTTATGTCAGCCGGGTTGTCAGCCCTGCGTGACGGCCGCCTTTACCCCCAGAAAAAGCGTATGGTACTCATTTCCGTTAGAGGCTGAGTTGACCCCAGGGCCATAGTGCCGCCAGAAGGTTTGGGTCAGTTTAAAAATCCAGACCCCAACGGGACTTGAACACTCGACCCTCCGGCTTGTAGCTCAGTGCCTTAACCACTACGCTACGGCGGCACTCGTGACATTACTTATGATAATTTTTATTTTATTTTGTAATCTTGGAACGTATCCCCTTATATATCCATACACATTACCATTCCATATTCGCGGAACATATCCCCCACGAGTAAGCAGCATTTACTGTACATATTTTCTCGTATTTATTTATTTAGCAGATTTCACATCTTCCTGCGCCCTATTAATGTTTTGTCATTTTCCTCCACATCTCTCTGTTATTCCAATCTCCAACGTCTGATCTTCTTTTCCTCATGCTGCTGAAAATACCATCTGTCCACGTTATTTTTGGCCATCCTCTTCTTCTTCTTCTTCTTCTTCTTCTACCAAGTCGCATCCATTCTAGTATTCTTCTTGGGAATTTGTCTTCTGTCTTTCTTTTTACATGACCATGCAATTTTAATTGTTTGTTTTCATGAAATCCGCAATTGAAGTTTGAACAGTCATCTTTTGTTTAATTAGACAGTGTTTTATATTATCTTCTAGAAGTTTCAGCTGAGCGGCTCCGAAATTTCATTTCTACACAATTAATTTACTTCATGTTCTAGTGTTTAATTCCCATGTCCCTGCACCATATGTCATTTTACTCATTATTGTGTTTACATGTTTGTTTTTGTTTTAGAAATTATTTTCTGATCCCATAAAACACCATTTAATTTTGATATTGAAGATTTGCCCTTAACTAATACATTTTTTACATTGTAAATATGATGATTTTAGGTTATATTGAGCTCAACTATGGCTCATTTTAAGGCATTTCCCACATTTTGTTTTGGGGAAAAATCAACATATAAATTTATCTCAGGTGATTATTCGCATATTGCAACAATATATTTCCTATTTTTTTTTAAATTTCAATCTATATAGATGGTATGCTGGTATAGAATTGCCAACAATTAAGTTAAGCACATCATTCATTCGTAACCTATATTCATTGTAATCGAAACTAATATTGTATAGTGATTATGATGGCTAAACTATGTTCTGGGAATATTTTGGTATTAAATGTTCCTGAAATGTATTTTATTGGTAACGAGAAAACGCAACAAATGCCTCACTAAAAAACTTTTCTACCGGGGATCGAACACGGGCCCACTGATTCTGAGATGACATTATCACTAGACCACTAGAGGCCAATCAATAACGAAAAAAATTGAGATTTTTCCGGTGACAAGAAAGTTTTTTTTTTTCGTTTTAAAATTTGCTAAATGTGAATCTATATTTTAACTCTATAACGGCATTTATGCTCAAAATATCCTATATTGCAGCTCCCATAATCAAAACAATCCAAGCTGTATAGAAGTTCAAAGAGTCTCTATATACGATGAATAAATTCATTTATTGGTAAGGCTACACGATTATCTGCATCTAGAAGGAAAAAAAAATGGGTAATTATATAATAATTGTCCACTGCTGTGGTCTCGAGGTAGCGTGCTGCCTTGTCACGCATCGGGCCCGGGTTCGATCCCCGGCGGGGGCAGTTTTTCTGGGTGGGGTTTTATCGGAGTTTTTCCTCACCTGTAAGACAAATATCAGGAAAACTTTAAGGCCCAAACGGTCCCCGAAATCATATGGCCATCATCATCATCATTCTTATCATTATCATCAGTGCCATCATCATCCTTCACCGATGTGGAAAGCAACGGGAAGCTACCACACCTACAATTCCCTAGTAAAGCTGCAAGCATAGCATGAACATGCTATGATTGCAGTGAAGGACCTGCCTTCGGGCAGAGCTACTGTGGATGGATATAATAATCATATTTAACTTTTAACAAGTCTGAGTATTCATAACTTTGCTTCCCTTCTTCGATGTCCTCTGGCAGACATCTGACTTAATTCCATGTGATTTTTCATCGGGGTTACATCAAGAATCGTCTGTCATGCACCCAAACCTTCTGACGGCACTATGGCCCTGGGGTCGACTCAGCCTCTAACGGAAATGAGTACCAGAAACTTGTTCTGGGGTAAAGGCGGCCGTCACGCAGGGCTGACAACCCGGCTGACATGAAGTGCCGATTGTCTAGAAATAGTGGGAGCCTTAACCTCCCACTACCCCAAGGGCCTCCTGAGGCCTGTAGTGGGAATACTTTACTTTTACTTTACTTTACTATCGTCTGTCATACTTTCTGTGTTCCATGACTCAGCACTCCGAGAAGAATGTATTCGCTGATATTGACCTTAGATGTTGGGACGTGTGTGATAAGAATACAGAATTGATGCTACGTCTGTTGCGTAACCAGAGGTGGACATCTGCAAACTAGGGAAGATTCTGAGGCATTCTAGTGCAAATAACAGTCTATAGTAATTCCAAGAAAAATAATTTTAAAAATGCACAAATTATTCTAGCAATATTTGAATACGACATACATATTGGCCTATATATATATATGTGTGTGTGTGTGTGTGTGTATGTATGTGTGGCAAATACCAGATAATTTAATGAAAAATATGTAATAGATATAACATAGTTTTTCTAATAACCTAAAAACGAAATTTGAAAAGATAAGAAAAATAAATGCCTGGACGGGATTTGAACCCGGACCTCTGAGTTGATATCTTAGTGCGCTACCACTTACGCTACCAGGCGAATCCAGAATTTATATTTATTTTTCTTATACATATTCTCTATTATTACTAGATATAGCGGGAACTCGGTCTCCACTGCCACCTAGTAGTTACTATAACAAATATATATATATATATATATATATATATGATTATATAATTTTAACAATTCTAGCTTTCATGAAACCGGAACGAACCAACAGGCTTAATCCTTGGATGATGATGATGATGATTTTTATTTATATACAGAATTTTAATGTTTACACATTTTTCTGTGCCTAAAGTTTTATTTTTCTTCTCCACTCGTCTCTCTCCATCCAATCCAAGTCCACCAGTCCTCTTGCTTTCATTCCAGTTCTCATTTCCTGCATCCACGAGTTTCGAGATCTTCCTCTCCTCCTTCTTCCAGGTGGACACCATTCCAATGTTTTCCTGGGTAATCTTTCTTCTTGCATTCGTCGTACGTACTCATACCAATTTAATTGCTTATACCGTATATAATCTACTATTGAATAACCAATATTCATTTTTTCTCTTATGACAGTATTTCTTATTTTGTCTAATTTTGAACATCTTGCTGCTCTCCTCAAGAAATCCATTTCCATCGACATAATATATATAAAGCTGAGAGATAGCGATTAATATCTTTATTATATATACAAATTCAGCTTGCGTATATTTGTAACTTATAGACTTCTAAATCCCTCTAACAATATTCATGAAAATTTGTTCATACATGTTTTCATGTACGCCGAGTACTTAGCCGCTATATAGTATGCATTAAAACCATGAAGTACAGGAGTTCACCTGAAACGAAAGTTAAAAAGTCGCTCTAGCGGTCACAATTTTCGATGTTTCACAACGAAACTCAGTATATGCTATTAAAATAAACTGAGGCAGGTATTTAAAAAAACTCAGCGAAATTCCACCATTATAAATGGGGGTTTACCTGAAATCCGAAAATAAGAATTGACTCTTAGCAAACTAGTTTGTGTACAAACGTTTTCAGGTACGGTGAATGCTTAGCTACTATTATGCTCTAAAAACATTAGGTGTTAGATGCAATAATAAGGCAACGAAGAGAATACACTAAAAACCAAAAGAATAACCCACATGAGTTTAAACTTGAAAAACTAACTAACACGACTCACACTAACCTTATATTTGTCAGTTTTCTGTAGCATATGTTATTTTTAAGTGTTATGCACGGGAAAATGACCCCATACAAACTAAAATCTGTCTCCAGAATAACATTTTAGAGAGATCTACTCAATTTAAATATCTTGGATATTCTCTCTCTATCTGGGATGAAAAGGATGCCCCTGAAAAAATTACTAGTTATAATAAATGTTTGGAAATTATTAATCAAGTTATGAAACCATCCCTTGTACAAAAAAACACCAGATTACGTTTATATAACTCTTTGGTTAGACCAGTGTTGACCTATGGTAGTGAAGCATGGACACTAAAAAAGACAACATGAAAGCAGAAAACGGCTTGTGAAATGAGATTCATGCGCAGAACAGCGGGTTACACCAGATGGAATCGGAAAAGGAACACCGATATCTTAAAAGATTTGAAGACTACGCCAATTTTGGAATATATTAAACAGTACCAACTAAATTGGAAACACCGTCTTGAAAGAATGAGTTCAAATCGGATCCTCAAAACTGTTTATAATTATATACCAAGAGGACGAAGATCTCTGGGCCGTCCTATGAAACGCTGGAGGGAAAATTTTCTATAGGATCGTAACAGGCCTTGGCCTAATACTTGGAAGGAAGAAGAAGAAGAAAATGTACAGAATGAACATGTTGTTAAACACGAGAACTGTCTATATAATTAGACACTTATTGTCCATTACAGTGCAAGATTCATTGACTGATATTTGCACTAGAATAACAGAATCTGCAGTCGTTTATGTGAATGGTTTTATTGTGTCTACTTACAAGCATTGAAGTCTTAATAGTTGAAATCCATGTCAAACATGTGAAAAATATTGTATATTCTTATATTCTACTTTCTCATGTGGACAATTTTCTCCTTCTTAGCGCATTTATTTGTATTGTTCCTAGCAACTGTATCGTTCTGTTTGTGTATTTTATCAGCAGCATAAATATATATAATATAATACAATATATCGTAATATTGATTTCGTTAGGCCTATTTCAGCTTTTTGAAACCTGGAATTTCAAGTGTTATTTTCACTAAATTTTAATTTTGTATTTCGAAGTAATCAAGTATCAAAGAGAATGAATCTCAATTGCGGCTAAGCACTAATATGATTTTGGTTCGTAGCCTATATTTATTTCAACGTATTTGTGGAACAATCAGACGAACACTGAGGAAGAAAGTAAGAAAGGATACGGTACACAGCTAAGATTTTACTCAACGATGGCTCTACCAGTGACGATGTATGGAAGTGAGGTCTGGGTCTTGAAGGAAAAAAAAAAGTAAAATAGAGGCAGCGGAAATGAGATTCCTACGGGCTGTGAAGGTTGTACAAGAGAAGATCATATTATAAATGAGAATATTAGAGAGGAACTGAAAGTACAACCACTTCTTCAACAAGCAGAAGAACACAGGAACAGTTGGATAGAACATCTGCAAAGAATGACAGAGGATAAGATATCAAAGATGGCACTGATGTATAATGCTGGAGGACGAAGATCGGTAGGAAGACCAGGAAAGCGCTGGGCTGAAAAGATGTGAGATAGGAACAGGCAAACACCTAATCCGTGAAGTTTGATGATGATATCTATCTACAATGGCGTAACAGCCTAATGTTGGGCCACAACCTCTCCTTTGTTAGAAGTTACTAGAACAAGTTAATTTAGTTAAGCTTATTTTCCTGCTGGTAGACCAAGAATGAGGTGGGAGAATAACATTAACTATGATTTCAGAGAAGTAGACTATACAACTATACAGGGGATTATTGGAAAATATTAGCTCGAGATAGGGATGTCCGCGGGGCCATGAAACTATGGATTCGATAGTGCCAGTGAGTTAGTTATTTCCTCACAGATGTCACATTTGCTCTAAACTCGACTTCATTATTATGCAGTGTAAGGTATATATATTAATTGGTGTTTCCCGTATAATGTATCATATTTATATTATTATTATTATTATCGTATCATTATTGTTATTACCCTATAAAATGTTGTTTGTACATAACATTTACATTGCTACATTTATTGTATCTTTAACTGTTTATAATTAGTATAGTGTCTATCTATATTTGTCAAATATTTATTTGTATTTGTGCTGGTTGAGTGGAAGAGAGGGCCTTATGGCCTTAACTCTGCCAGAATAAATAAAGTATTATTATTATTATTATTATTATTATTATTATTATTATTATTATTATTATTATTATTGTTGTTATTATAATATGAATGGTATGCGGTCAATATACCGACCCAATGAGACATCTAGAAGGCAACTAGGATGATGAAGGTCGGTAAATGTTGCTCAGAGGTATCTTTATTCAGGCTTAAGATTCTTTACATGCCTGAAAATCTTCGGACTCGGGACTCACGGCTTAAAGGCTGTTCCGGATGACTTGGTCCTTGGATTTTTTCCATCCTAAAAGTACATCGACCCCTGCCGCGACCCTCGAGAACAGAGGCAAGTAACGTAACAACTACTAGTCCATAGGACAATAATGTATTGGTAGAAAGATCCCAGTAATAAGTTGAATTACTAAACATAGCCGCCGACTTTGCTAACTTCCATGTTACATTTATTGCACAAACAATTGTGTTTTAATTGTGATAATTCTTATATAGTAAAAGCTCCTTATTCGCGGGGGATATGTTCCGCAAATATTCAATGGTAGCCTATGTAGGGTATATGTTCCAAGGTTACAAAATAACATAAAAATTATCAAACTAAAATCAATTAATGAGAAATTTTAAAAAATAGCTATATCTTCTTCTTCTTCCTCTTCTTCTTCCGAATGCAGTATTGGGTGATGATGCCCGTTCTGCGACTACAAAAAATGACCTTTCCATCGGTTGAAGGATAAAATATTAATTATTATTATCAGGCTTAGGCAAGGCTTAAAGAACTTAGTAATTTTTTGTTTTGTTTTGCCGCTTTTAAAAGTTCTTTCAATTAAGATAAATATTCAGCTGTAAAAACCAAAGAGAGATGAACAGACAGGTGAATGGAGAAGACTACATAACAATGAACTACATGGTCTTTATAGGAAGCCAGATATAATAAGAACAGTTAAGTCTCGTAGACTGCGATGGGCAGGACAGGTTGCACGTATGGGGAATGAAAGACGTGCATGGAAGCTTCTTGTAGGAAAGCCAGAGGGAAAACGCCCAGTTGGTAGACCAAGAACGAGGTGGGAGAACAACATTAACTATGATTTGAGGGAAGTAGATTATACAGGGAATGATTGAAAAGCATTAGCTCAGGATAGATATGTATGGAGAGCTTATGTCCGCGCGGCCATGAACCTTCGGGTTCGATAGTGCCAGTGAGTAAGTATTCAGCTGTAAAATTCTGCGATAGAATTTCTTATTTTGTCTTCGGAGTTGTAGATTCATTAACAGCGAAACAGCTGATATAGACGGAAACAACTCGCCAAGGCGTAAACGGTCAAGCATTTCTATTTTTATTTCAAGAGGCAACATTACTTTTTTTCCGCTTCGGAACTAATTTTCTTTCCTTTTACTCGAAATTATAAATTGGCAACAATGCAGAAGAGACACGTGTTATTCAATCAAAATTAATGTAACGAATGACAAGTTAAAACAAAAAAACACCGATCGTGGCGAGGGCGACATTTATCAACGGACATAGCCGCACGTGAAATACTGTGGCGGTGGCTTTTAACATCGAAGTTTAGGCTTAGTGACGATAAGTTTTGTTTTACTTTGATATTAATTTGTCCATTTGGTTTGAATCATTCTTTGTAAAAGCCGCCTTGCCACGTGCCTGCAGTAAAAAAAGTTGTCAATGCGTTAATAAAGGATACTAATCCTTCTAATACTGTATACCGACTTGATCCGCGAATAAATAAAGTTTTAGCCGCGAATACAGGAATTGTGTCGCAATTTTTTAACCCGCGAATAAGGAGCTTTTATTGTACACTGGTGGTGTGTTTGCAGAATATAAATACGAGGGCGGATCGGAAAGTAACGCACAATAATTTTTTTTTAAAAAGTTTAATAGTAAAAAAAAGGGAAAAAATCACAAATGAACTTACATCTTTTACCTACTTTTCGACATAGTCACCAACTTTCTCAACACATTTTTCCCATCGTGTTACCAATTTCAATATGCCCTGTTCGTAGAAGTCCGTTTGGTTGGAGTGTAGCCATCTGCGCACTGCTGATTTCACTTCCAGATCTGTCTCAAAGCGTTTGCCGGCCAGGAATTTCTTCATGGGACCAAACAGATGAAAGTCCAATGGTGCAAGATCCGGACTGTATGGTGGATGCTGGAGCACCTCCCAACCAAATTCGGCGATTTTCTGACGAACGACAGCAGCAACATGGGGCCGAGCATTGTCATGAAAAAGTTTAACGTTAATGTTGTGACGTTTGTCACGAATGGCACGACGCAACTTCACCAAAGTTTTAATGTAGGCCGCAGCATTCACAGTGGTCCCGTGTTCAGCAAAGTCCACCTCTGACATTCTGCGGGATTGCTGCTGTTGTCGGCCGGCCGGAGCGTGGCGAATCACTAAGGTTCACGCGTCCCTCTTGGAAGAATGTGCACCACCTGGAGACATTGCTACGGTCCATACAATCATACCCATACACGCCACGCATGTCCCTGTGAATTTCACTGGGTTTATGCCCTTTGGCCCACAAAAATCGAACAACACTTCTCTGTTCCTCACAGGTGGACGACTGTAGCATGCGCGCCATCTTTGTTGCATTGTTCAAGCTTCTCTCGCAAGAGGTGCACCTGAGAAAAAAATACCATCTGTAGTGAAAACGTCAAACTATATCTCTGTGAAATTTCAACATTCTAGCTGCAATACCAAGGCAGAAAAAAATTATTGTGCGTTACTTTCCGATCCGCCCTCGTATATTATGCATGACAAATGTAACAGTTACAGATGATTTCAAAACAGGTAGGCCTAACTTGTAATATGAATGTGATTATCTCAAAACAAATTTGCCAAAATCATACCGAGAAAACACCTTGAAGGTAGATATTTTGAAATTAAAATGGAATAAGGGACAGGGTTTGTTTCGTCCTAACTATCTCGTTGGCACTGTCGAACCTGTAGGTTAATTACCGCGCGGAAATAAGCTATCCATACATCCCTATACTGAGCTAATGTTTTCCAATCATTCTCTGTAATATTTACTTCCCTTTAAATTATGGTTAATGTCATTTTCCCATTAAATCCGTCCGGCTGAACACTGTGAGAGAGATGAGTTTGGAAATTTTTTACATGGTCGGGTTACCAGCCCAGACGCACAACCACCTTCCTAGTGGATCGGGGAATTATTTCGGAGTTTCCTTCTCCTAGACGGGTTGCTAACCAAAGCTTTGGGTTGTAATTCTACTATAAACACAAAAACTGAAAGAGACATACATATGAAACTGTCGAAATTTCAAATGATATGCGGAACTATACATAAAACATTAAAGAATAAAACAAGAAGAGATACTAGATTGAAGTTTTGTAAAACATTGGCAGTTCCTGCATTACTTTATGGGAACGAAACTTGGGTAATGACCAAAAAACTGCAAAGTAGAATACAAAGCGCAGAAATGAACTTCCTTAGAAGAACAAAAGGCTGCACAAGATTGGATCGGATAAGGAATGAAGATATAAGAACAGAGTTAAATATATATCCATTGGATGAGAAAATCAGAGAATATAGAGATAAATGGTTTACACATGTGGAAAGAATGAATGTATCAAGATTACAAAGAGCAGCATTCAACTACAAGCCAAGAGGTTCAAGGAATGTAGGAAGGCCAGTGAAAAGATGGGCAGAACAACTGTGAGGCGGAACAGGCAATTTGCCTAGCCCGTGAAGTGAAGGAGAAGAAGAAGAAGAAGAAGAAGTTATTTTCCCACCTCATTATTGGTCTACAAACGGGCTTTTCCCTCTGGATTTCCTATAAGAAAATTCAATGTTCCTATACCATTCCCCATTCGTTCCACATGTCCTGCCCATCGCAGTCTTCGAGATCTAACTGTTATTATATCTGGTTTCCTATGAAGATCATATAGCTCACTGTTATCTAGTCTTCTCCATTCGCCTGTCTTTTCATCTCTCTTTGGTGCAAACATTGCCCTAAGAACTTTATCCTCAAATACTCTAATATTTTCTTCTGCCTTAAAACAAGAATCCATATATTGCATCCATGTAATATAACTGGTAGATTAACCGTCTTTTTTTATATTTTCAGTTTAACGTTTTTTAAAGGAGTTGGGGCAACAAGAGTCCCTTTAATACATAATAGCATGCATTTCCAGAATTGAGCCTATGCTTAATTTCTTTGTGAATCTCATTCATATTTGTAATTATTGTTCCTAGGTATTTGAATTCAGTCACTTCTTCAAAATTTCCGTCATTTGCAATTCATTTGTTTTGTTCTAACACGAAATATTTTGTTCGAAATTCTTTTTAATTAACTTAAATCTGTGAATAAGTTTACTCTTATAAATTCAGTATTTTCTAGAACACAATATGACCTTACTTGTTAATTTACGGCACTACTTTATTTGTCATTCAGAACCCTTAGAATTTTATTTCCCTTTTCCGTAATGTTACATCACTATGTCCCTTGCCTCTAGCGCCGCGGATTCAAACCCGGCGGGGTCGATATATTTTTAAGGTTCAAGAGACCAGTCCTCCGGAAGGGACTTTAAGCCGTCGGTCCCGAGTCTCAGGCTCCTAAAGAAACCCTCAAGCCTGAATAAAAAGGCATCTGATCAAAATTTAACCGATATTCCTCCAACCAAATAATACATTAGTTTCCTAATTAATATAAAATTATAGAATATTCACCTGAAAGGTCCGTCTCCTCAACTTAATTATCATTTAACTGTAGCGCTTTCGGGACTTGTCCCATCATCGGCAGGATTCAAAACTGGTGAATCCTGCCGATGATGGGACAAGTCCCGAAAGCGCTACAGTTAAATGATAATTAAGTTGAGGAGACGGACCTTTCAGGTGAATATTCTATAATTTTATATTAATTTTGAATAAACCTCAACGGAACACATCATGAATCTTATAAAAGTTGACATTAGTTTCCTACTAGATAACTCCTCGAGGCGATGTACTAACTACTTGTCACTCGCTGACATCTATAGAAGAATGTAGATAACTAAATTAGTTTGGTTAAGAAACTTCACACTAGGGGAGGACCCTTGTGCCGAGCTGAACGAACGGGGATTATGGAATATTAGTGCTCTAAAGATGTAATACACGTTAAAGAAATAAATATACAACTTAAGAAATTTAATTTTTTTACTCTAATGTTTTAGCTAATAAAGTATTTATGATAATAATAATAATAATAATAATAATAATAATAATAATAATAATAATAATAATAATAATAAAATTAGTATCTCTCATATAGTAATATTATAATTATTTTATTTGATGAATTATTTTAAGCAATTAGGCAATGGAATATTCGCCTGTTTATCAAAATATCAATTAGTTAGATCTCTTTAAATACTTATGACAAATGTTGTGACCATGAGATCATGAACTTCATGATTATTATTTCAACATAAACATATCTGTATCAAAGCGACCGATACAAACATAAAATTATTTTTAGATTAGGTAACCAGATGTATCTGTGCATAATTTTATAATAAAACCACAATGTTGTCATAAGTTTATAGAGCTATAAAATTGTTAATTTTATAATACAGTGCATAAAAATATAGAATCAACATCAGACTGCAGTTTTACATCGTGTTTCTCAAAGATCTTTATGTACAGATTGCTGTGGACGTCTGCACAGACTTGGATCCCAGTTCGAATGTTGGGCGTTCCAGAGGAGTATTGATAATAATAATAATAATAATAATAATAATAATAATAATAATAATAATAATAATAAATAATAATAATAATAATAATAATAATAATAATAATACTTTATTTATTCTGGCAGAGTTAAGGCCATAAGGCCCTCTCTTCCACTCAACCAGCACAAATACAAATAAATATTCGACAAATATAGATATACACTATACTAATTATAAACAGTTAAAGATACAATAAATGTAGCAATGTAAATGTCATGTACAAACAATATTTTATAGGGTAATAACAATAATGATACGATAATAATAATAATAATAATAATAATAATAATAATATAAATATGATACATTATACGGGAAACACCAATTAATATATATATCTTACACTGGATAATAATGAAGTCGAGTTTAGAGCAGATATAAATTTAGATTTCTTTTCAAAGATGCCAATGTCCGGCAGCCCCTTATTTCTTGTGGTAGGGAATTCCAGTTGCGAGAAGTTGAGGTGGTATATGACATGGAGTGATGTGATGTCCTATGTTACGGTATATTAAGTAAGAGACTATGTTGTGATCTTGTGTTTAAGTTATGGTTTGAGGATAGATGCTGGAAACGGGATGATAAATAATTGGGAATCGAGGTATGTAGGATCTTAAATAGGAGAATTAGACAGTGAGATTTTCTTCTCTCTTTTAGATGTAGCCATGGCAGTTCGTGGAATAATGGAGAAATGTGATCGTATTTTCGAACATTAAATGTGAATCTGATACATATATTATGGACACGCTGCAGTTTGTCCGACAATCCGTCACTTATGTCAGTTAGTAGAACGTCACAGTAGTCAAAATGCGGCATCACTACAGTTTGGGCAATACCGGAATTTTTCGGAGTTTTCTCGGGGTTCTCCCGTTTTTCCGAATTTCTTCCCACCAACATTCTCCGCCATCCCTTCATGTTATTTCACCTCATATGACAAATTGTTTTGTTGTCACCTACTTACTTACTCACTGGCACTATCGAACCCGTAAGTCCATGGCCACGCGGACATAAGCTCTCCATACATCCCTATCCTGAGCTAATGCTTTCCAATCATTCCCTGTATAATCTACTTCCCTCAAATCATAGTTAATGTTATTCTCTCACCTCATTCTTGGTCTACCAACTGGGCGTTTTCCCTCTGGCTTTCCTACAAGAAAGCTTCCATGCAAGTCTTTGATTCCCCATACGTGCAACATGTCCTGCCCATTGCAGTCTACGAGACTTGACTGTTCTTATTATACCTGGCTTCCTATAAAGACCATGTAGTTCATTGTTATGTAGTCTTCTCCATTCACCTGTCTGTTCATCTCTCTTTGGTCCAAAAATTTTCCTAAGTACTTTATTCTCAAATACTTGCAATCTCCTTTTCTCCCTTAAAGTAAGAGTCCATGTTTCGCACCCATATAATATAACTGGTAGAATAAAAGTTATATATATTTTCAGTTTAACGTTTTTTGGAAGGAGTTGGGACATCAAGTGGCTCTGCAATGCATAATAGCACGCATTTCCAGAATTGAGCCTATGTTTAATTTCTTTGTGCATCTCATTCCTATTTGTGATTATTGTTCCTAGGTATTTGAATTCAGTCACTTCCACAAAATTTCTCTCATTTGTCATTAGCTGTCCATTTCCATTATATAATGTATTTCTACGTGTGACCATATATTTAGTTTTATTGATATTTACTTCCAGCCCTAATTTCTTAGTGTTACTCAATAGTGTATGCGTGTTGTTCTTTAGTACCTCCTCGCTATCGGCCAATAGTACTACATCATCAGCATAAACTAACCGCTTATTAATACCATTGAGTTGTAAGCCTTCCTCATTCTCTAAAGATTTAATGGCATGCTCTAGTACAAAGTTAAATAGTAGAATAGGTAACTCATAATAAAATTAAAAAAAAATACAATCCAAAGGCAGTGAATAACTGATCATAGTCATCAGTTTTTTCGCTATTATATTAGGCCTATGCAAGTAAATATGGATGTTTTAAGAAGATCAGCTGGAAAATCTAGAATGGATAGAATACGAAATAAAGAAATAAGGGAAATTATGGGTGTACAAGAGGGGCCGGACATCATAGACATCATAGAAAAGAAAAGATTGCAGTGGTATGGTCATGTCAAACGAATGCCAGAGCAAAGATTGCCAAAAATTGTTATGGAATGGATCCCAATGGAAAGGAGGAAGAGAGGAAGACCGAAGAAAACTTGGATAGAAGGGGTACAAGCAGCTATGAATATCAGAGGAATGGAGGAAGATCAATGGATGGATAGAGAGGAATGGCGTTTGGTTTCCGGAAGACGGCGGCAGCTACCATGATACCGGATGATGATTATGATGCAAGTAAATAAATCTAAATATAAAATTATTTTAAAAACTCCTTCCAGCATGTAGAGAACGACTTTCCGAAATAAAAAAAAAGTAGATCTTCAGAAAAAATGAATTTAGACCTCGCATTATGTGGGCGATACGCTGAGTCTAAATTAATTATACAACTATTTTACTGCTTGCACACCCTAAACCGGCGGGTTCGTGACGTTATTTTGTACTTGGGGAAACAAGATGTGAATTGGTACTACTAACTGACTTAATCATATCGACTTTCATGTTATTACTGAAGAGGCTTCTCAAATGTGAATTTGTACTTAGAAGTAATTCTAATATAAACTAAACTTATAACTGACTGCAAAATTATCGCGTGTAGCACACAACAGGAACTACGGAGTATCTCAATCAACACTGATACAAACAACAGATACAGCGTTTTGCTTCAGGAATACACTAGGGGTTGAAATATAGAGGAAGTGGATATAAGTCGATAAGTAATTGTCCCAACCCGCAAGTTTACAGAGTGTGAAGTATAAGTGCTTTGATATTAGTCTCAACACAAGCAATAGGCCTATGAGATAGAGAATCAGTGATCTGCAAATCAGAATGACTGCGTTATTAACAAGTTATGTAAGTGAAGTCTAGTATTGGTAAATAAATATGAAAGTAAACCAGCTGTAGGTCAAACAGTTTAGTTAGTATTACGTTAGACTCTTTTTTAAAAGGATGTTAAACACAAATTTAGAAATATTGTTAAGCAATGTTATTATTATCATTAGTCAGATATTCGAATCCTTAATTTCTTTATTCCCTTTGTATCCTATATGAAACATGAGTGGTTTAATTTTTTATCACTCTGTAACAAGTGAAGATCGCTGTGGTTCCTTAAAAAAATATCTTACGTAATTATGCTTCATGCCTATATTTTTGTTTTATTTCTAACTGTTAAGGTTAGATGGCACCGCTATGTAAATCATTACTTCTTATTAGAAAAAATACTATACAAAAAATTTTAAACCATCATCATCATCTGCATTCATGGATTAGGTCTGTTGACCCGTTCCGACTTCAGCCCATCTCTTTCTAGGTCTGCCCACATCTCGGGTGCCTTTAGGTTTGTATTTTGTTATTTGTTTTGATATCTATCTTCATTCATTCTGTCTATGTGTTGCTTCCATATTTCTCTATATGTATCTATTTTATCAGGGTAACAGAGTGGTACCCTTGAAAGAGGTAGT
Source organism: Diploptera punctata (assembly GCA_030220185.1). NCBI lineage: Eukaryota > Metazoa > Arthropoda > Insecta > Blattodea > Blaberidae > Diploptera > Diploptera punctata. Next base: position 19,777 of record JASPKZ010008372.1, read on the forward strand.
CCTTTCCAGGGAGTAGGCGCCTTTGCCCTTTTGTGAGCTCCAGGTCCCACTCGCCCAGTGGGTAGTACCTGGATAGGGCCCCATCCACAGGGTTACGTGGGGAGAAGAGAAGTCCCCAAAGCCGTAGTGAAGGCAACTTCTCTAGGAGACGAACACTCCGAAATTGCAGTTCCCTGTCCTCCAGGAAGAGGGGTTTGGCTAGAGGCTGGTAACCTCTACTAGTAAAAAATAACTTACTCATAAACTTCAGCAGAATATTAAACCATAATCCCTTAAAATATACCTGTTTTTTTTGTAGAGATTTAAACCATTTTGTCATTTGATATCTAATGCAACAATAAAAAAATAACTCTCCAAATAAGCTTCGAGCTAACATAAAGACTACCAAATTTAAACATTAAACACAAAAATAGGGAGGAGAAAATATTACGAGAATTTGTGAATAAAGTTGTTTTTAATGCCCCGGATTTGGACTTTTCTGGTGTTCTCTCCTGGCATTAGCGTAATTGTAACCCTCTGCGCTTGGGCCGTCTGGAAGGTGGGGTTACGTTGCCCCGATGATGATAGTGGTGTACCAGAAGAGTCCTTAATCCTAAGCTTAATCTATGATGAATATGAATGATGATGATTGGGATGGCCATACGATATTCAGGGACCGTTTGGGCCTTAAAGTTTCCTGACATTTGTCTTAGGTCAGGAAAAAACCCAATAAAAACCTCACCCAGGAAACTGTACCGACCGGGGTTCGAACCCGGTCCCACTGCGTGACAAGGTAGCACGCTACCTCGAGACCATAGCGGTGGACGTTTAAGAATAAAGTTCTTAGGAAGGTTTTTGGACCAAAGAGAGATGAACAGACAGGCGAATGGAGAAGATTACGTAACAATGAGCTACATGATTTTTGTAGGAAACCAGATGTCATAAGAACAGTTCAGTCTCGTAGCCTGCGATGGATATGACTAGAGGTAGGAAATTTAGGTGCTGCACCTTAATTCTATTTTGTTACTACAATGCTCAAATTAGCTTGTCTTGCAAAGAAAACTTAAATAAATGCCCCTAAATATGTTTTACTTGCACCTTTTTGCACATTTTTCCGATGTTAGCACTTTTCTGCACATTTTTATCACTGCAAGCAGTCTACATTACATTACTTCCACTTTAGTGCAGTCCCGTTAGGCTATTCCGCGCCGTAGTGTAGTGGTTAAGGCACTGCGCCACAAGTCGCAAGGTCGAGGGTTCTAGCCCCGTGGGGGTCAGGATTTTTAAATTGACCCAAACCCTCTGGCGGCACTATGATCCTGGGGGTCGACTCAGCCTCTAATGGAAATGAGTACCAGACACTTCTTCTGGGGGTAAAGACCCCGGCTGACATCAAGTGCCGATTGTCTAGAAAAAGTGGGAGCCTTAACCTCCTACTACCCCAAGAGCCTCCTGAAGCCTGAGATCTATTTACTTTACTTTAACAATTTTCTGGACTTCTGATTTCAATAACAATCATTTTCTGGGACTTGTCTTACTCAGACTTTTTAATATATGACAACATGACTGAATTTTGTATCGTGAGTTATTTAATGTAATTGGTTTTGGTACTCTTTAATGATAATTCACATGGAAAATTTACACCTTCTATTTTAAAAAATTGCATTTTTTGCACCTTTTTCCGCTAAATTAAAGCACCCTTTTCACCAAAATGTTGCACCTAAAATTCCTAGCAACTAAATATGACATATGGCACGAATGATGAATGAAAGATGGACATGGAAGTTTCATGTAGGAAAAGCAGAAGGAAAAAGCCCAATTGGTAGATCTAGAATGAGATTGAAGAATAACATTAACCGTGATTTCTGGGAAGTAGATTATACAGAGGTTGATTGGGAAGCATTGGTTCAGGATAGGGATGCATGGAGAGCTTATATCCGCGCGGCCGTGAATCTACGGGTTCGATAGTGCCAGTGAGTTAGTTAAACAAAAAATAAAAATTTATCTACTACTACATTAGCTAATACCCGGCGTGCGCTGCTAGACCTAAATAAATGAAAATTAATGTGTTTTTATGTTTAATTGAATAAGTAGAAGGAAAAAGAATTATAAATTTATATCATAATTATTTTTAGATACCCTGTGCTGATTACCCGGCGTTGCCCGGGAATCTACTTATCCCGATCTTTTTTTGCATAAATAAGATGAAAGGCAAAAATTAAGGTGTTTTTATGTTCAGTTGAATAAGTGTAAGGAAATAAATAATATCGTAATTATTTTGTCCCGCGCCGTAGCCGAGCGGTTAAGGTAGGAAGCCTTGGCGCAGAGCTACGGGACTTGCGCTGGTTCGAGTCTCCATGGGGGAAGAAATTTTCTCATGGTATTTCGGCCAGTATGGGACCGGTGCCCACCCAGCATCGTGAGGCAATTGGGTAGCTACAATAAGTAGCGGCTCCAGGTTGAGGAACCAGCTATAACGGCTGGGGGATTCGACATGCTAACCACATGTCACCCCTACACTGGCTGTTGATCATCTACCTCTGTGATTGACACATGTGGATGTGAAGGGCCAGCAGCCGGCTGGTAAAAGGGCAACCGCTGAAAAGTGGGAAAGACCCTCAATCGTAATTATTTTTAGATACCCCGTGCTGATTACACGATGCTGCCCGGAAATCTGCTTATCCCGATCTTCTTGGCATAAATGAGCAGAAAGACGAAAGTTAATATGTTTGAATGTTTAGTTGAATAGGTGAAAGGAAAAATAATTATAAATTTATATCGTAATTACTGTTTTTTAAGATAAACCGTGCTGATTACCCGGTGTTGTCCGGGAATCTACCTATCCCGATCTTCTTGGCGTAAATGAGCTGAAAGACAAAATTCGTTATTGTGAGTTATCCGTAAAATAATACCCGCCGTGCGCTGCTACGTTTGCTCGGGAATCTGCTTATCCCGATCTTCTTGGCATCAATGAAAAACAAAAATGACTATTGCGAGTTATCCGTAAAAGATAAACATATGCTGTCGCGGACTTTTTTGTAGAGTTTTTTGAGATATTCTATTCCGTGACATTCATTTTGTGCATTTGTTACGGTTTAGGCTGCGTAAACCATTTAAGCGTCCAAAAAGCTACTTTTTTCACGTTTTTCACTGCAAAGGGTAATTTTTGTGGGTGAAGGGGTTAAGTATTACGACTCTCTTATAGCCTATAAGCTTCCCGGGAATCTCCTGAACATTTTGCAAAAAGACCCATCACAATCAGATGAACGGTATGGCAGCGATAAAATACGAACAAACAAAGATTAATTTTTATTTATTAGATTATAACAAATCCATCGCTGTGGTCTCGGGGTAACGTGCTGCCTTGTCACGAAGGGGACCCGGGTTCGATCCCCGGTCGGGACAGTTTTTCTGGATGAGGTTTTTATCGGGGTGTTTCCTCACCTGTAAGACAAATGTCAGGAAAACTTTAAGGTCCAAACGGTCCCCGAAATGATACGGCCATCGCAATCATCATCATTCATATTCATCTTAGGTTAAGCTTAGGATTAAGGACTCTCCTCGCGCACCATTATCATCATCAATCATCACCCATCATATCATCGGGACAACGTAACCCCGCCTTCCAGGCGCCCCAACCTCAGAAGTGGGTTACAAGTACGCCATGCCAGGAGAGAAACCAGGAATGTCGAAAGACAAACCTGGGGCATTTGAAAAAAAAAATAGTAATAATCAGTGACGCTTTAGTTCATAGTTACTAGGCAACAAAACCTATACTTTATATTCTGACAAAACATGCTATCAAAACATAAAATACAGGTTTAACAAAACGTAAAACACACCAGTCCTTGAATTTCGCATAACTACATAAATAAACTTTCTTTGACTTCTCTGGAAGTATATAAATAGTTGCATCTTGGGCTACTTTTAAAATGTTTCCTGATGAACCGTGAAAATTTCCTTCTCCGCTCATTTTTACTTTAAATTCACATTTAAAACTAGTACCCAAAGTTGCAGAATATAACAATAATGTTTGTTGATATATCGTGTCTTTTTTTTTTTTTTTTTCCAAAGCCCACATCGCTCTTTTACTAAACATATCGTTTCCGCAATAAATACATTTCATTAATATACTAAATGTACAACATAACTATACTAAAATACTCTGAACGTAGATAAAATATTGTAGACAACACGTTACAAAATTAGGTTTAGTAACTCGCTGCTTTTAGAACATTCCTTTCGGTCATGTTCTAACTTGAGTATCTCGTTACTCTGCTTTTGTAACTAGTTGTATAAATAACTAATATTTGTTATAATTTCACTCGAGATTCAAGAGAATAACTTCATCTAAATAACTGAAAATATATTACAAATTAGAATGATACTTTACTTTCATGTGATTTATCAGACTTTACTTACGTTCGTTCGACTTCGTAAATAACAAATACAATAAGTAGCGACTCCAGCATGAGAGAACCAGTTATAATGGCTGGGGGATCCTACATGCTGACAACATGTCACTCCTATACTGGAGGATGATCGTCTCCCTCTGTCATTAACACATATATATGTGAGGACAGCAGCCGGTTGGTAGGGCAAGGACCTTCTAGGCCTATCGCGCCGTAGAGTTTTTTATCTAATAGTATTGTGTTTTTTTGCATTTTAATGTTTGTCCTGATGAGTGGAAGAGAAGGCTAATTGGTCTAAAACCTAGCAGATTAAATACATAAATAAATAAGTAAAAGTCCTGAGTATGGCTTCCTTCAGAATAGAGATTAAGCCCTGTGACCTGCAGAAGAATCTGAAATCTGAAATAAGAGACATTTGAGTAAAACGTGTCGCTCCTTTCACTTCCAGCTTTGAATTGCGAAGCTGGTAGCTTAGGAGAACGCCGTTAGATAAGAAAATTATCATAAATAATGCCACGAGTGATTTCCAAATTATCGATAAATTCACGACTCACGAAGTGAGGAATGAATTTATCTAGAGAATTTGGAAATCAAGAGTGGCATTTGTTAGGACTATTTAACGAATAAAATTAAGCTGTTTACTCACAAATCATTATTTAAGTATAGTTATTTTAAAATATTTATATATTTAATGTAAACGGCGATGTTTGAAAACAAATGAGAAACGATTAGTACGCTTCATTTGCTTCTTTTGTTCGTCACTGCAACCAGATCATATTATTTATTGCCAAAGGAACGCAATATTGTAAGAATGCACTCCAGTGGAGAAAAAATGAATCACCTCAAACTGTATATTAATTCATTTCTGATGTCCTATGATGTAAATATGACAATTATATTTTTCTGGAAAAAAAAAATACATTTAAGAAAGTGCAAACAGTAGTTTTTTTTTTTTTGGTGGTATAATAAATTGCTACAAATGTTTTTATATTAACTCCCGCATGCGGTATGTGTTGACATTCATGCACTATATACAATCTGGTAGCCGTGTTTCTTAGTGAGCCAGTCACTGCAAAATAATGCTATGACCTATTCAGAATGTTAAAAAGGAGGTGCTTTCTTTATTATGATAAACGTTAGTTGGTAAATTCTAGGCGAAACACGACTGTGATTGGTTGTAAATAAAAAATCATTTTAACGTGATTGGTCATTGACTCCCATTTGGGGCATGAGTTAAATAGTCTACCTCTAATTGGTTGTGCGAGTGAGATAGTCTGATCTTCTGTTTTTATTCTTTTGAATTGGCAACAGGGTATAATTGCTACAGAAACTATCTGATTGGCTATCTAAGTGTTGATTCTGCTTCTCTATCCGTGAAGGTCTTTATTACGTTATGTTTAGGTACAGTCGCTTTCGGGACGAAGAATAAGAAGTAGCCCTATTGCGTCCTGATAATTGACTGTGTAACAAACTATACTGAAATGTATATTTCATCATAGTTATTAATTTCAATTTTTATAAGTTTAGAAGAGAAGGTCATCATTCTGGCAGATGAACAAAGAGACAAATCGTCGCCATACAATAAAGCAAAGATAAACCGCATTAAGTGATTTATAACTATGTTTATAGTTCCTGATTTCTTTAAAGTTCATATAAAATTAGACTAGTTTTCTATCGTATTATGTTAAATAAATCTAAGTAATTTAGTATCCCTTGAGTATATATTTATTTATTTATTGTAATTACAAAAAAAAAAAATCAGATCAAATGCTATGTCTTTTTCTTGTGACTGATTCATACAACTAACGGCACAACGCTTCAATTTCATGTAATTTTTTAAATATCAGAAATTTCAACTGTTTGTTTTATTTAAAAGATTCTATTTAAATAAATTATATAAATAAATAGGAGAAAACTACTTAACAGTGAACTATATGATCTCTATGGCAAACAAGATATAATAAGAATAGTTAAGTCTTGTAGACTGCGATGGGCAGGGCATGTGGCACGAGTGGGGAGTTAAAGAAGGGCATGGAAGCTTCTTGTAGGAAAACCTATGGATTTGATAGAACCAGTGAGTTAGTTAATATAAATAAGTCAGTACTGTGGAATAGTGGTTACTCGCTCGCATTTGGTTTCAAGGTTCACGGTTTCAAACCGGGCCAGTACGACGGCTTTTTCAAGGCATAAAAAAGTCTTGATTATGGATTCCTACCCAAACAGCTAAAGCCTTGAGTTAAAGAATGTTAAAAAACCTCAAATCTGAAAAAAACGAGGCATTGGAGCAACATATTCCGGTCCATTTAAGCCTAGATTTGAATTATGAAGCAAGAAACCTGATATGTTGAAGATCACCGTTAAATAAAACAATTTAAGGATATAAATAAATAAATAAACAAATAACTTAATATGTTACATGACAATTTGAATTGGTAATAACAATAATTAAACGAAGATAAGTTTCTTGGCCACTAAAATTGCTAAGGAATATGAAACATTTATTGGTGGAACAATTCTTTGATATTAGATGAGTTTTTTCATAATCACAATTAATTAGATTAAATTGCTAGGGCCTAGTAACATAAACTATGGGTCATTATTAAAAAAAAAGCAAGAATCCATGTTTCGCATCCACATAATATAACTTGGGAGGATAACAGTTTTATATATTTCCAGTTTAATGTCTTTTAGAGAAGTTGGGACGACAAATGCCTGTAATGCATAAAAGTATACGTTTCAGAATTAAGCCAACGTTTAATTACTTTGTGCATATTTTTCTTTTTCTTTATTATTGTTCCTAGGTATTAGAATTCAGCCACTTCTTGAAAATGTTCCTCATTTCTCATTAATTAAAGTTAATATTAGTTAAATTTTTAAAAGCGAAGGTTTTGCAATCAGATACGTTATGTATTTAGTTAATAACATATCAGGAAGAGTTTACCCTGAGTGCATATATGATAGTATATATATATATATATAAAACAGGGTCCACTCCAATCGAAGGTTCCACATTACCCGAACTTACTACACACACACACACACACACACACACACACACACACATATATATATATATATATATCGATCATCGGTTGATTAATGTCTTTGACATCGTCCGATTCCTAATAGCCAGTTTTGTCGGTCCATCCAATCTCCTGGTTGTAGATGTTTCTCCCTAAACATATTCCCTGACTCCAGGAGGTTTTAGGTCTTCCTCTGCTTCGTCTTCCCTCAGGTTTCCATTCCAAAACTGATTTTGGTAGTAGATCCTCTTCCATTCGATGGACATGTCCATACCATCTTAATTGCTGAGTTTTAATATAATCTAAAATAGTGTCTTCAATCTTCATTTTCTCCCTTATAACTGAGTTCCTAATTTTTTCTCTTCTTGAAATTCTTGCGGCCCTTTGTATAAATCCATTTCCGTTGCCAAAAGGTACTTATTTTGTTTTTGTTGTTAATGGCCAAAGTTCTGCTCCATAAGTAATGATGCTTTTAACAATTGTATGATATATATTCATTATATTTTTATTACTTATCTTTACATTGTCGTGGTGGAGTGGCTTGTGTGCTTAAATGATCCTGAGAGCTATGCCGGCGGTAGCATTGCTGCCGATACGGTTACCCATGCCGGACTGGTCGAAGGTGATAAGCCAGACGAAAAAAGTACCTTGGTCGAAAGAGTGACGATCTTTCACCGTAAAAATACAACCGTCAAGAAATGCGGACATCGGTTCAACTGGGGTGAAAGATTGAAGATGTATAAAGCATCAGGTTCAGATGAGATTCCAGCAGAACTGATAAAATCAGGGGGAGAAAATTGATGGACAACATACGCTGGTTGCTTAGTATGATTTGGGAAAAAGAAGCTCTTCCATATGAATGGAAGGAATCAATTATCGTACCAATTTATAAGAAAGGAGATAAAACTGATTGCAACAACTACAGGGGCATCTCATTACTTTCAACTTCGTACAAAATTCTAACAAATATATTAGTAAGCAGACTTACTCCCTATATTGATGACATTCTAGGAGATCATCAATGTGGATTTAGAAGAAACAGGTCTACAACAGATCAGATTTTTAGTATAAGACAGATTTTAGAAAAGAAATGGGAATATAATGGTACTGTACATCAACTATATATAGACTTCAAAAAAGCATATGATTCAATTAAGAGGGAGAAGTTATATAGTATCCTGCTGGAGTTCGGAATTCCTAAAAAGTTAGTTAGACTTATACGAATGTGTCTAAATGGTTCAAAGAGTAGGGTGCGTGTAGGCAAACAGTTTTCGGACACTTTTGAAATCCAGAATGGATTGAAGCAAGGAGATGCACTTTGTCCTCTACTATTTAATTTTGTACTAGAGCATGCCATTAAATCTTTAGAGAATGAGGAAGGCTTACAACTCAATGGTATTAATAAGCTGTTAGTTTATGCTGATGATGCAGTATTATTGGCCGATAGCGAGGGGATACTAAAGGACAACACGCACACACTATTGAGTAACACTAAGAAATTAGGACAGGAAGTAAATATCAATAAAACTAAATATATGGTCACACGTAGAAATTCATTATTTAATGGAAATATACAGCTAATGACAAATGAGGGAAATTTTGAGGAAGTGGCTGAATTCAAATACCTAGGAACAATAATCACAAATAGGAATGAGATGCACAAAGAAATTAAACATAGGCTCAATTCTGGAAATGCGTGCTATTATGCATTGCAGAGACTCTTGATGTCCCAACTCGTTTAAAAAAAACGTTAAACTGAAAATATATAAAACTATTATTCTACCAGTTATATTATATGGGTGCGAAAGATGGACTCTTACTTTAAGGGAGGAAAGGAGATTACAAGTATTTGAGAATAAAGTACTTAGGAAAATTTTTGGACCAAAGAGAGATGAACAGACAGGTGAATGGAGAAGACTCCATAACAATGAACTACATGGTCTTTATAGGAAACCAGATATAATAAGAACAGTTAAGTCTCGTAGACTGCGATGGGCAGGACATGTTGCACGTATGGGGAATGAAAGACTTGCATGGAAGCTTCTTGTAGGAAAGCCAGAGGGAAAACGCCCAGTTGGTAGACCAAGAATGAGGTGAGAGAATAACATTAACTATGATTTTAGGAAAGTAGATTATACACGGAATGATTGGAAAGCATTAGCTCAGGATAGGGATGTATGGAGAGCTTATGTCCGCGCGGCCATGAACCTACGGGTTCGATGGTGCCAGTGAGTAAGTGAGTATATTTTTATCCCACAATATTCCAATGAGGCAAGCAATTGCAAATTTTCCTTTATTATTTCTATTTCTTATTTCCTCTTCATAACTCCCATTTTTATTTATTTTAATTCCTAAATATGTGATCTCACTACAAGATGTTATTGTTTCTCCTGTCTCCAAAATTAAATTTTGTTCTGGTTCACCAATTTATAAATATTTGGTTTTTTTCATGTTCAAATTTAATCCCCATTTTTCATATTCTTCTATTAATTTTCTAGTATATATATATATATATATATATATATATATATATATACAAACCCGCCGAAGCCTATCCCAAGCCAGGTTGAAAAAGGGTGAGGGGAAGGAGTAACAACCTCGTTAAAAAAAAACCTGGGTTCAGCTCGCCCGGCTGATAGTACCCAGTACGGAACAGACACCGCTGTCTTGTAGGACTTTGGTTCGTCATAGGCTAGGAAAAAAAAATCGAAAACAAATAACCTCGTCCTGCAAGTTGGGGATTGTAGCGATGGGCTAGCTTCCTGTCTTACATAAAAATCAGGCAATGCTAAAAGTCCCAAATAAATGAAAACCGGACAGATAAAATTACAACGACAAAAGCGACGATGCATCAGACATGACAAGGAAATTCATTGAGGAATACAAGAAATGGGGACTAAATATAAATATTAAGAAAACTGAATATCTCTCGACAGAACTAAAGAATGAAGACAAATTACAATGTGAAAATGTGGAAATTAAGAAAGTTGAAAAATTCAAATATTTAGGATCAGTTTTAGAATCAGATGGGAAGAGTTATAGTGAAATTGAGAAAATAATTCGTGAAGAAAAGTAATTGGAATGTTAAATTCAGTGATATGGAGTAAAAATATTATAAATAACCCAAGAAATTGATATTTAAATCATCAGTACAAAGTGTTATGTTGTATGGTGCAGAGACATAGACTTTAGGTAAATAGCAGCCAAAACATCATTGACAAGAAACGGTTTTTTGACAAAGGGCATCAAGAAAATCAATAAAACAGAAAATTCGGAACCACAAAATAAGAGAAATTATGAATGTTAAATGTAATATTATAGAAGAAATAGAAGAACTAAGATTGAAATGATATGGGCATATGAAGAGGATGGAGAATAATAAAATACCAAGAATGATGCTGGATTGGAATGTTTGAAGGCAGGAGGAGGAGGGGAAAACCCAGGCAACAGTAGATGGATGAAATGAGAAGAAACATGATCAGCAGAGACCTCAAATAAGAAGATGCAGAGGATAGAAATCTGTGACGGTTTATTTGGGCTGAAGGATAACTACTGTAATGTAGAGAAAATCCTTAATAATAATAATAATAATAATAATAATAATAATAATAATAATAATAATAATAATAATAATAATAATAATAATAATAATAATAATAATAATAATAATAATAATAATAATTTTTTTTGATTGCGGATGAGCCCATGTAGGACTGCGCAAAGTACTTAGAGGCGTTTCCTTTGAGCCCAAATTTCTTTCATTCTTTTACTATGAGCTTGTTTTCTATCATCTGTCCAAGTTGTTCCAGTTTTTTTCTTCGGCTTGTCCTCTTGGTCAACCTGCCACTTATTCACCTTAATTCTAAATATATCTATGTTTGGGATATCTTCTTTAGTAATTCCTGCCAATTTTAAGTCCTTTTTGACTTCATCAATCCACTTCATAGTATCCACTGGAGCTTTACTTCTGTTTTCGTAGAATTCCATTATCTGTTTTGTAAGCCTATTTGAGTTCATTCGTTTAATAATGGCCATAAAATTGTAACCTTCGTTTTCTAATATCACTATGAATGGCTGTATATATTTTTATTTCCTTTTTACTTCTGAGTCTAAATGCTTCATCTATGACTTGTGGACCTAAAACTTTTCTTATAATTTTGCATTCTTTTTCACTATATTTTCGATATTTTTTGTTCTGTTCAAAATTAATGTTTCTGCTCCATTTAGGCACTCTGGTTTAATTACAGTGTTATGGTGTCGTAATTTTGTAAGTAAAGATATGCATTTTTTATTATAAGTGTTGTGAGTAAGCCGAAATGCTGTTTCCATTTTTTGGCATCTACTTTTATTGGCTTTAGTTTCAATTCCATTTTCCTGAATTATTTCACCGATATTTAAATTGTGAAACTCGTTTAATTTTTCCTTATTTGGTTTCCAGGTATTTTGGTGCTTGTTTATTGCTTGAAATATATTCCGTTTTTTCAAAAGAAATCTGCAGACCAACTTTCTCTGCAATGTCATTTAATAATTCAATCAGTTTTTGTGCTGTTACAACGTCACAGGGTAAGATTGCTAGATCATCGGCATATGCTAGGCAATCAATCTTTAATTTTCCTCTTCCTAATATGATTGATTGATTACATTTTATAATAATAATAATAATAATAATAATAATAATAATAATAATAATAATAATAATAATTTTATATATTTCTTTGCTGTGGGTCGTCATATTTCAATTCCTTCTGGCTTTTTTCGTGTTGAGACTTGAAAGTAGTTTTGAAGTTCCTTAGGACAGGTTACTGGCCTGACGCTAAGTAGTCCAGTGGTAGGGCTGCTACCTTTTAGTCTCTGGACAGAATTTAGGATACCGCATTTACTCAGTACCTGATGGAACGGTTATACCGCCGTGACATCGAATGGAAGATCACAGAATACCCAAACAAATGTTAAGATATCAACCTGCAGGAAGAAGAAGACCAGGACGTCCACTCAAAAGACTTCTGGATGGTGTTTCTCTTGAGACCGAAACAGGTCAACAAATGGCCTAAATTCGTGAATGTACTATGATGATGATGATGAATTATATTATATATATATATATATATATATATAATGATAAGAAAAACAAATGCCTGGACGGGATTCGAACCCGGATCTCTGAGTCTGTAGCTCAGCGTGATATCCATTACACTACCAGGCGAATCCAATTCAAACACTTATTTTTCTTATATATGTATTATACTCTCCATTATTACTAGATGTCGCGAGAACTCGGTCTTCACCGCCATCTAGTAGCTGACTATAACAAGTAAGCAAATTAAAGAGAATATTTTTACCTTATAGCAGTGACGCTTTATAGATGTTATAATTAAATGTTTAACATTGAGCAATGCAAGCTTAATATGGAATGATAAGAAAAATAACATCTATAAAGCGTCACTGCTATAAGGTAAAAATATTCTCTTTAATTTGCTTACTTGTTATAGTCAGCTACTAGATGGCGGTGAAGACCGAGTTCTCGCGACATCTAGTAATAATGGAGAGTATAATACACATATAAGAAAAATAAGTGTTTGAATTGGATTCGCCTGGTAGTGTAATGGATATCACGCTGAGGTACAGACTCAGAGATCCGGGTTCGAATCCCGTCCAGGCATTTATTTTTCTTATCATTCCATATTAAGCTTGCATTGCTCAATGTTAAACATTTAATTATAACACACACACACACACACACACACACACACACACACACACATATATATATATATATATATATATATATATATGCATACATTTTAGATTTAGACTCTACGAAAATTATATTTTATACATTCTGTTATAAAAAGTGATAAAATAGCTTGGATTTACACGTGTTAATAACATCAAACATATTTCGGTTTGCTTTTGTTTCGTATCTTTGTTTGTTGCCATGGTTCACTCGGTAACAAATCCTTGTTCTGTTATCGAGTAGACCGTGATGTTGCTGGCAATTTTTATCTCCCTAACTAACTAACAAACTCACTGGCACTATCGAACCCGTAGGTTCATGGCCGCGCGGACATAAGCTCCCCATACATCCCTATCCAGAGCTAATGTTTTCCAATCATTCATTGTATAATCTATTTCCCTCAGATCATAGTTAATGCTATTCTTCCACCTCATTTTGGTCTACCAACTGGGTAGTTTTTCCCTCAGGCTTTCCTACAAGAAGCTTCCATGCAGGTCTTTCATTCCCCATTCATGCCACATGCCTTTTAATAAAGCTTACTTTCCGTTGATCATGGAAACAAAAACATTTGCTATAAAACAGACTTCTTTTACATCCATGTGGATTACTGGTTACCATACTCGCCTCTGCTCCTGAGATTCAAGGTTTTAAACTCGGCTGGGGACAATGGATTTTTTCAGAGCGCAAAAATCCTGAGAATGGCTTCCTTCGGGGCGGAAGTAAAACCATGACTGCCTTGTCCTAGATTGATGACACGTAAAGAAACCTCAAGTCTGAAATAAGGAAGGCAGCTAGGTGTATCTTCGAGGCGACGAGTTAACCATTTTCTTACTTGTTTTGGTATTCTGTGACGATCCATGCGCTGAATATGGGCTAGCCAATTGTTTCTATATTGTTTGAGGTATTCAGATATAGGTACGATGTTTAACTCTCTGGCTATTGTTGAATTTCTTTGGTGGTCAAGAAGGCTATAACCTGCAGTTCGTCGCAGAAATTTCATCTCCGTGGCTGTAATATGACGATCATCCTGAGTTCTGATGGTGCAAGCTTCACTGCCATAACAGATTATGGGTCTAGCGAGAATTTTATAGATTTTCATTCTTGAATAATAATAATAATAATAATAATAATAATAATAATAATAATAATAATAATAATAATAATAATAATAATAATTAATAATAATAATACTTTATTTATTCTGGCAGAGTTAAGGCCATAATGCCTTCTCTTCCACTCAACCAGCACAAATACAAATAAATATTTGACAAATATAGATATACACTATACTAATTATAAACAGTTAAATATACATTAAATATAGCAATGTAAATTTCATGTACAAAGAACGTTTTATAGGATAATAACAATAATAATACTTACGATAATAATAATAATAATAATAATAATAATAATAATATAAATATGACAAATTATACGAGAAACACCAATTAATATATATATATATATATATATATATACATATATATATATATACATATATATATATATATACATATATATATATATATATATATCTTACACTGGGTAATAATGAAGTCGAGGTTAGAGCAAATATAAATTTAGATTTCTTTTAAAAGATGTCAATGTCCGTATTCCGTACAATCTCTCGTATTCCGTACGATCGTGCTAGACCACTACACTATTCAAGACATAGTACAAACATTAACAATTCTTTCCACATATACAAATCTATAATTCTCGTTTCGTCCGCTGCCAGGTAGATGTCACCACCAACGCCAACGGTCGGCTTCATTTGGAAGTATCTATGTTTGAGAATTTTACACCACCACTTTTATAAGCAGTAATCGATGTTATTTAACATTTTGCTCGTACGGCATACGAGAGGTCCACGGTTCGATTCCTGGTTCATACATTAATTTTTCTTTTCACAATATCATTATAATATTATAATATGGTCAATTATTGGAACTTGTTAAAATAAAAATATTGGAAAATGTTAAATACCTTTGACATCTGTAAGGAAATAAGATTCATTAAATGACCTTGGTTAAATGTCTCCCGCGTGGGAGCACTCTTGGCCCAGGTGGACACATATACGGGTATCGATAGGTATTGTTAGTAACGTCACCATTATCATAAGTAATGCCACGAGTGATTTGCAAATTATCGATAAATTCACTCCTTACTTCGTGAGTCGTGAGGAGTGAATTTATCTAGAGAATTTGGAAATCAAGAGTGGCATTTGTTAGGACTATTTAACGAATAAAATTTAGCTGTTTACTCACAAATCATTGTTTAACTATGGTTATTTTAAAATATTTTTATATTTAATGTAAACGGCGATGTTTGAAAACAAATCAGAAATGTGAGGTTATATTCATTCACTGCTGCTTGATCATATTATTTATTGCCAAATAAGATCGCAATATTGTAAGAGTGCACCCAAGTGGAGAAATAATGAAACACATCAAACTATATTTCATAACATTACGGGTTATTCATTTATTTTTTTAGTAAGCAACTCAGTAAAATCAAGGAATCTCTTCATTATTTGCTATATTCAATGTATTTGTTGGAGAAAAATAATGCTTTGACCTGTTCAGAACATTAAAAGGAGGAGCTTTCTTTACCACAAAAGCAGGAGCTGATAAAGAGAAATCGATAAAGAGCGAGGTGAAACACGACTGTGATGGTTGTAAATAAAAAATCATTGTAACGTGATTGGTCATTGACTCCCATTTGGGGCATGAGTTAAATAGTCATAATTAATATATGTTGGTTAAGTGGGCGAATTTCAGAAGAATTAATGAAGCAGTTGTTATCGCATTTATATTAAGACGGAATTATAATAATTATAAAGGAATTAGACTATTAGATTTAGCCTACAAAGTCTATCAAAATTAATAATCAGTAAGATAAATGCAATGACGGAATCACATCTGGTTGAAGAACAAAATGGTTTCAGACTAAACGGATCCTCCACTAATAGTATTTTTTCATTAGTACAAATTATTGAGAAACATAGATAATTTTATATATGACATTTGTTGATTATCAAAAATATTTTGATACTGTGGACAGAGTACGTCTTTGGGAAGCTCTAACTAACACTAATTACTTCAGAACATCTAATTTACACAATACAAAGCGTGTATGGAAGTGCAAGAATCATAATTAGAATAATATTATCCCAAAAGCAGCGAGTGCAAAATAGTAAAAATTATTAACACTCGGGAAAATGAAATAACACAATTAATGATTAATGACTGCACACTTAATGCGTTAATTTATGGAGATGATCGTTTTAGCTAATTCTGAAGACAATGAACCGAAAGTGCGTTTTTCGGCTCATTACTGCAGCGTCGTCTCCTCCCTAGACTGGGATATTCATGAACTATGCCAATATTCCTTTCTCCTTGCATTTACCCCCACTCTCCCCTCGTTACCCTTCCTGCCGCGCGGTGTCTACGGCGCATCTCCCCTCTACCTCGGAACCTTCATATGCGTGGTGCACAGGCAGAACGTTATCATTCAAGCAGATCATTCATTCAGCATTCAATGTTTGAATCATCGATCCAGTCCGAGATGGGATTGGAACTCTAATATGGACAATGTCGTCTGAAGCCGAGAAGCGGCGTAGTTTTAGTTGGTCCTGTAGACCAGGGAAGAAGCCGCCCTGGCTTGGACTCTAGCATGAATGTGGTATGTGGTACGATGTGGTTTTTTGTCTTGTAGAGATACTATTATTTATTTATTCACTTTATATTGCTTTTCTTGAATGATCAAATGTTTTTTCTTGATTTTGTTTTACTTCAGACAACTTGTTTGCATTAAATATCATCTTTTATATTTGCTATCTGATTTATGTGCACGTAGCTGTTTAGATATCCTATACGGAAATTCACTCACTTAGGAAATCATTTCCAGCTCCCTTACTTTTGCTGTCTAGCTTTCCTGATTGATAACTATTGTGAAAACCTTCATTTCAGTCACTCTGTGGATTTGAGAATCATTATTTATTTATGTCGATATATCTAGGAAAGAAAGATGAATCAATCCTTGCCTTTCATGGGCCCGAGGCAAGTAATTTTGTGATTAATAACCTTGGAGGTAATCAGATCTACGCTAATAGAGGCAACAGCAACAAAACACGATCCCGGACAAATGGTGGCGAGTAGTGAGGAGGTTCTCACCACGCCCGCACAAATGGTTGCGCAGATGCGTGGTTTATTAGAGAGGTTAAACTATTTCCCTCACCCCGCCCGCACAACAATTTACAAAATCGGTATATACTTTAATTATACCAAATAGAAAATTATTATAATCTGAAGACAGTATAG
The DNA here is from genome assembly GCA_030220185.1 of Diploptera punctata. Lineage (NCBI taxonomy): Eukaryota > Metazoa > Arthropoda > Insecta > Blattodea > Blaberidae > Diploptera > Diploptera punctata. Next base: position 37,250 of record JASPKZ010008372.1, read on the forward strand.
GCCGGGGGACTCGACATGCTGGCTAAATGCCACGCCTATACTGGCTATATGATCATCTGCCTCTCTAATGAGAGCAGCACCCGGCTGGTAGGACAAACACCTTCTAGGCCTGTCGCGCCATGGAGTTTAATTTAAACTTATGACCTAAATATTAATTTTTAAAAATAATTTTATCTGTTTTAAGACGGAAGCCCAATTATGCAAAACAATTATATTTTCTGAAATTTTCGAAATGAGTACACTAAAAAAACTGACTAGATTTGATCGTATTAGGAGTACAAAATTAGAGAGTGCTGTACAGATTAAACTATAGTAGACTCGATCAACAGGAAAAATGAATATGTTGAGCAATAGTGTCCAATTATAATTAACTGTGGTCCAGAAATAAGTTTTATTATCAAGTGGAGGGCCACAGAGTTAAACGTTAAAAAAATCTCCTCCAAAATTGTAATTAACGAGTACTAACGAAAAGAAAATGTATTATTATCTTACAAATAGCACACCTATGCATTGTGACTATTCAAAAACACAATTGCACAGAAGATGGATAAAGGAGAGAGAGTCATTTGGTTAACCTTGTCCTTAATCACATGACATGGTGCCATAAATAAAATTTCTCTCGCTACTAGTAGTTGTTCGTGGATGAACGTGTTTATCATAGTGGGGAATGTTAAGTGCAGAATTAATTCAATAGTACATTTTTACACGAATCCTAATAGTTTCAGTTGCATGTCTTTATTCAGATACTGTGATTTCCGGAACTGTAAACATTCCTTATTTATTTTTGTAACCAAAAGAACGGCAAATTAATTGATAAGATGTTTAAAACCATCGCCATCTTTAACAAGCGTTTCCACAGACTGTTTCGTAACAAATTTTACATTAAGAGGTCCCAAAAGACCATTATTACATAATAGGCTCTCATATCCCTTATATTTTAATACGTGAAAGCGGAGGAAGAAAATGAAAAATGAAATTTTTTCACTATAATTTCATGTTTATTTTCTTTAAGGCCAGATCACACACATTTCGGGATAATTTGTATTTTTGTTTTTTTTTTTGTTTTTGATTTCCTATAATAAGTACGCAACAAGTTCTAAAAATTGATTTTAAATGAGATCCGACAGAGTGTCTACTGGCAGTACAATAGTAGACCTATTAACACTATTATCAGTTCATTAAATCAAGTGTTTATTGCCCAGTAACCTTGAGTATTACCACAACTTGTCTAGGATTAACAATTAAAACATACTGCTTATCTTGTACAGCATGTGTCCTGACATATCAAATGTCTCCACTCCAGCGATAAAACGATGAAACTGTAATCTCTGGTGACGTAAAAACCTTGATTGTTCACTTAACATATTATATTGTCTCATAAGTGTGAAGTGTCTTATTTTATTGTAATGTTGTGTGTCTGGAGGAATTTTGAAGGTCTTATTCAATAGGAGTTTGTTCCAAATGGGCGTGCAGTCAATGCGGATCTTTATTCTCAAGTTCATGGAATTTTGAGGGTCGCGGGTTCAAATCTGACTGCAAGAACAACCATGACAAATATTCAGGTATTGGGAGATATCGAATTGTTACCACACCCAGCAAATATTCCTGATCTTGTACCTTCAGATTACTATGTCTGGGTGTTATTATATCTCCTTTGGATTAATCTTTTTGAGATTATTAATTTGTGCCTTAATAACTTTCGATCTATAGTCCATTTATTGTGTGAAATTTCGAAAACATTAAAAATATTTAAGGTGTGGGAGTGGCTTTCGACGAATTCTTCGCATCAAAAACCAGAGTCTGGTATCGTCGCGGATAATAAACCTCGCTGAAAGATGGTCTCTATTTTGAACAGTAGTTTAATTTCTTGTGAGAAAACGTCCCAAATAAAATCTTGTTTAAAAAATACATTATTTATGAGACAGAATCTATAAACTATTTCTACCCTAGTGATAAAACGAAGAAACTGTAGGCATTTTGTTACGTAAAAATTCTTGTTCGCCTTGAATGACTCTATATTACCTCAAACTTCTGTATTATTCTTTTTAAATAATTTATAATAAAGTGTGAATAAATAATGATATCAATCTTCCTAGAAACTGAAACCAGGTAATTCCCGAATTATAGCTTCGTCTTCTTCTTCATCCAACCAAGTCTTAGGCCTATAGGCCTGTTACAATCTCACTGATGAATTTTGTATCCAGCGTTTCCTTGGACGGCCCACAGATCTGTTCCCTGTTGGACAATAACGAAGCATGGCCTTGGGAACTCTATCTGAACTCATTCGACGCAGATTATTCATCCATTTGTTCTGGTATCTATGTACAGTTAGAGCAGAAAGTATTGATACACTTAAAATTATCACAGAGAGAAATAATTTAATTATTTTCTCATTATATACAAAAATAAAATTATACTCCTTTAAATTGCACTCAATGAAGTTAAATAAACGCATTTTTTCTCTGTTTTAACATAACAATTAACGAGTAAAGAAATAATTTATACAGGAACAACAAAAATTAACAAACAAAAAGTATCGATACAGTCTCATATTATGACTGTTTTGATTCTTTACTTTTTGAGTTCAATACTTGGTTGGGAGCTCCTTTGATTCCAAGATGGCTTGAGGATGACGAAGCATCGACTCGACTAATTTGAAGTTACTGAAGAAGGTATATTTCTCCATTCTTCTTCCAAAGCGTTTCTCAGGTCTTGCTTGTTGGAAACCTGCCTTGAACGAATTCTCCTTTTCAGATGTTCCCATAAATTTTCAATGGGGTTTATACGTCCGGAGACTAGGGAGGCGTTTCCATGTACTTTGGTTATACAAAATTCATAAACGCGTATTGAAACCTATGTGTTTTGGGATTATTAGCTTGCATAAATACAAAACCTTGTTTAATCCCCATTTCCTCTGCATGAAGATTGATTTTCAGTACGCTGTGAGACATCACACCATCGATAAAATGCAGATGTACTCATGTATCCCCACACTAATAAAGAACCACCACTATGTTTCACAGTGAGTTGGAGATTTTGCTTTTGTAGCTCTGTATTTTAATTCCTCCAGACTTTTCTTCTTCCATCTGAACGGGAAATGTTGATTTTTGGCTCGTCAGTATAAATTACTTTTTTACAAAATTCTTTGGGGCTGTTTATGTGTGTTTTAGCGAAGTTCAAATGTTGCTTTCAGTTTCCTTCACTTACGAAGCATTTTCTACGGGCTGTTTTTCCATTCAGTTTGTTAGCCCATAGACGTTACGAAATATTAATATTAAAGTCATTCTTGATACTAGCTGCTAATTTAGGGGCACTACATTTAGGTTTTTGTTTCACTTTTTTCATTAATGATTTTTCAACATTAACATACAGTTTTCTAGGATGTCCTGATCTGTGGCTATTTTCGAAACATTTTCATTCGCCAACTCTATAAATTATATGCTGAATGTTTGGTCTTGGCCTTCCATTATTTCACTAATTCCATTTAGCGATTTACACTGATCATGCGAACCAATAATTAATTCCCTTTCTTCTACTGTATTCTTTCTACCTTTGCGCGCCATTCCAGTTTAATCTGCAGCCAGAACACACACAACTGCACGGCAAAGTACTCAAGGTTAGAGTGAATAACAACACTACCAGACCCACTCTCACTCGACTTCATGTGAACATTCTGTTGACCAAAACTTAGGACTGTATCAATACTTTTTGTTGGTTAATTTTTGTTGTTCATGTACAATTTATTTTTTTTTACTCGCTAATTGTTATGACTATTTAAATCATGCCCCAAATGGAAGACAATGACCAATTAATCACGTTTCAATGATTTCTAATTTACAACCAATCACAGTCGTGTTTCGCCTAAAATTTACCAACTAAAGTTTATCATAATAAAGAAAGCACCTCCTTTTTAACATTCCGAATAGGTCATAGCATTATTTTGCAGTGACTGACTCTCTAAGAAATACGGCTACCAGATTGTATATATAGTGTATGAATGTCAACACATAGCGCATGCGGGAGTTAATATAAAAACATTTGTAGCAATTGATTATACAACCAAAAAAAGAAACCACTGTTTGCACTTTCTTAAATGTATTATATTCCAGGTAATAACATTCTAGAAAAATATTGTCATATTTACATCATAGGGCATCAGAAATGAATTAATATACAGTTTATTGTGTTTAAGTTTTTCTCCACTAGAGTGCATTCTTACAATATTGCGTTCCTTTGGCAATAAATAATATGACCTGGTTGCAGTGTTGAACAAAATAAGTAAATGAAGCATACCAATCGTTTCTCATTTGTTTTCAAACATCGCCGTTTACATTAAATATATAAATATTTTAAAATAACTATAGTTAAATAATGATTTGTGAGTAAACAACTTAATTTTATTCGTTAAATAGTCCTAACAAATGCACTCTTGATTTACAAATTCTCTAGATAAATTCCGATTCCGATTGAGGGTCTTTCCACTTTTCAGCGGTTGCCCTTTTACCAGCCGGCTGCTGGCCCTTCACATCCACATGTGTCAATCACAGAGGTAGATGATCAACAGCCAGTGTAGGGGTGACATGTGGTTAGCATGCCGAGTCCCCCAGCCGTTATAGCTGGTTCCTCAACCTGGAGCCGCTACTTATTGTAGCTACCCAATTGCCTCACGATGCTGGGTGGGCACCGGTCCCATACTGGCCGAAATACCACGAGAAAATTTCTTCCCCCATGGAGACTCGAACCAGCTCAAGTCCCGTAGCTCTGTGCCAAGGCTTCCTACCTTAACCACTCGGCTACGGCGCATTCACTCCTTGGAAATCATTACTTACGATAAATACAGAGGAAATTGCGTGTATTTAACTTCTTAGAGTTCAATTTAATGGCGTATACTTTTGTTTTTTGTACGTAGTGAGGAAATAATGAAATTATTTATTTCTGTCTGTGTTATTTTTAAGTGTATCAATACTTTCTGCACTAACTGTATGTGTTCAAAGACCAGTTCTAAACGAAGTTCCTTCAAGATATCATCATTGCATTTGTGAACCCATTTGGTATATCCTGCTGTATATGTCACAAATCTCATTTCACTAGAAGTTATCCTTCTCTCTTCTCCTTTCCTCAAAGTCCATGTCTCCCTTCCATAGCAACGTGTAGGTCTTAAGGTTTTGTATAACCGTACTCTGATATCTCTCTGGACTAGCGAAGGTTTCATTACTGAATTTATTGTTCCCATGGTTTTATTAAAATTAATAATTGCATTTGCTATGTCTACTTCATCCAAATTATGTTAATGGGTATCCAAGGTATGTAAATGACTTTACTCATTCCGGTATTTTTGAATCTATACAAATTTTGCTACGTATAGGGTATTACTTTTGTTTTCTCTGTATTGATTTTCATGTTATATTTTATGGCTATTTTGTTTAAATTATATACTGAATATTGTAATTCGTCCTCTGAGTGTGCCACTAATACTACATCATTTGCGAAAATTAATGTATCTAATTTCATATTTCTATTCAATTGTATATGTCCATGACGTTGTTCTCTCGATTCTCTAACTATCTGATTCATTTATGATAAATAACAGTGGTGATCGCATCCTTGTCTCACTCCTGTATGCATTCCTGCCATTTTATATATATGTAATATTATTTGTTGTGGAACCTGGTCTGTGGCTAATATTTTTAATAGTTTGTTTCTATATACTCTATTATAAGCCTTTTCCAAATATAAAAAAAGCAATATGAGTTTCCTCATTTAATTATTTTTATTTTTCTATTAATAATTTTAATGAAAAATACCTATCACAACAAGATATTCCTTTCCGGAAATAATTTTGCTCTTCTCCGAGAAGTAAAGATAACTATGATAACAGAACGAATTCACATAGATCTAGCGTTAAAACTCAATTTGGAAAATGTTATGTAAAAATCTTGTCGACAAGTATATATTTTAAATTAATATTCAGTGAATTTGGCCAAGGCCACATGATTAGGCCTACATACATTAATAGACAGTCTAAACAGTCTGCTGGAAGATTCTAGTGGCGATATGACCGAATATGTTAAAGCGTCTTAAGATTAAATTGATATAGGCCTAATAAATAGGCTGCTAATTGGCCCGCGCCGTAGCCGAGCGGTTAAGGTAGGAAGCCTTGGCGCAGAGCTACGGGACTTGCGCTGGTTCGAGTCTCCATGGGGGAAGAAATTTTCTCAAGGTATTTCGGCCAGTATGGAACCGGTGCCCACCCAGCATCGTGAGGCAATTGGGTAGCTACAATAAGTAGCGGCTCCAGGTTGAGGAACCAGCTATAACGGCTGGGGGACTCGACATGCTAACCCCATGTCACCCCTACACTGGCTGTTGATCATCTACCTCTGTGATTGACACATGTGGATGTGAAGGGCCAGCAGCCGGCTGGTAAAAGGGCAACCGCTTAAAAGTGCAAAGACCCTCAATCGGAATGCTCTTAAGAATGAGGTGGGAGAACAACATTAACTATGATTTGAGGGAAGTAGATTATACAGGAAATGATTGGAAAGCATTAGCTCAGGATAGGGATGTATGGAGAGCTTATGTCCGCGCGGCCATGAACCTTCGGGTTCGATAGTGCCAGTGAGTGAGTAAGTAAGTAAGTATCATTTATAACTCTAGCACCACTCATTCTCTGAGTACTGACAGTTCTTGTGAACTTTAACTTTGACGTCAGGACCTGCCTCAATAAAAAAATCCACTATCGTTTAATTGATAATGTACCTCGGACACTTCGATCTCCCCGTATTAAAATTATTAGATTCCTTCCTTTAGGTGAGACGAAAATATCTTGTATGTAAAATCTATCTCGTACTTCAGAAGAACAAATTTTTCCTGCTGCTGCAGCTTCGACATTCATCTATATAATGATTTAACTCGGATATTAGGCTATGCGTTTTTTTTTCTTGAGGGAATAAATAAAAATCAATGATAAATGTAGAAGTTTTGTTAAAAGTTACACCTCCTCGAGGATTTTAACTGAGCCTGAAAAACCTATTTTATCCATTACTACCTATTTTGCATTTTTACCCTATTTTAGTGCCTATTTCGTCATTTTAAGATTAAAATTGCCCTTTTTAAATTAAATTTACATAATTAATCCCAGTTTGGCGTTTCCGAGTTTTCGGAAAATTGTGGAGATCTACGGAATTCTTTAATTCCCCGGAAATAATATGAAATTAGGTTTTAATATCAGAATTGTGCTTTTTAATTCATTAAATATTTTTTAACAGAAACAAATTTATGACAGAAATTAAACTTGGTACATATTTAATAATGATGACATTTAAAATTATGTTAGTATATTTTTTTTAAAATTATTGTGTACTTTTAATCCTTCCCTAAATATAAATTACATATCACTTTAATTATTGCCAATAAATAGATTTACTACAGTTAGTTGACTTTATCATAAGTAATGCCACGAGTGATTTCCAAATTATCGATAAATTCACGACTCACGAAGTGAGGAGTGAATTTATCTAGAGAATTTGGAAATCAAGAGTGGCATTTGTTAGGACTATTTAACGAATAAAATTAAGCTGTTTACTCACAAATCATTATTTAACTGTAGTTATTTCAAAATATTTATATATTTAATGCAAACGGCGATGTTTGAAAACAAATGAGAAACGATAGGTACGCTTCTACTGCTTCTTTTGTTTATCACTGCAACCAGACCATACTATTTATTGCCAAAGGAACGCAATATTGTAAGAATGCTCTCTAGTGGAGAAAAAATGAAACATCAATCTGTATATTAATTCATTTCTGATGTCGTATGATGTAAATATTACAATTATATTTTTCTGGATTATTACCTGGGAAAAAATACATTTAAGAAAGTCAAACAGTGGTTTCTTTTTTTGGTGGTATAATAAATTGCTACAAATGTTGACATGTATGCACTATATATACAATCTGGTAGCCGTATTTCTTATAGGCTCAGTCACTGCAAAATAACGGTCAGACCTGTTCAGAATATTAAAAACGAGGAGCTTTGTTTAATATATGGTAATTATAACACTGATAAATATTTCGTGAAACACGACTCTGATTGGTTGTAAAACAGAAATCATTGAAACGTGATTGGTCATTGACTCCCATTTGGGGCATGAGTTAAATAGTCTTATTAATTTCATAATTCTTACAAAAAATTACTTACGACCCACTTATTTACTGTTATTATGTGGAATTGCACATTTTAAAAATAATTAAATGCCATTTGAGAATCTACTTAATAGTTCTTAAAGTTTATTCAGGTGCTTAAATCTACTTTATTGCTTAAAATTTTGAGGTCTAGTAAATGACCTTTTCAATAAATCTGTAAATAGAACACATTGATTTGCGTTTCATGGAAATTATGTTTAATTATTATTTCAGCTTCATTTTGAAAGGTTTTCCTATAAGAAAAGTTTACGTCTAAAAGTTTTTTGGATTATAAAAATAGTTTCTTCTGATTTCATTTACCATCCCTCAAATTGGAAACAACATTTTGGAATATTATATACATAGTCAGATATTTTCTTCTCCAGCAAAGTTAAAGACAGCGCTCCCTAAATGCAAACGTTTTCATTCAATTATAATATCTGCATTCTTTCTCTTATCAACGTAGATATTTTTATAATATTCCTCACGAACACGTCCATTGTTCATCCGAAGTAAGTTCTGTAATAGAGCTTATTTTGTTTCTAATTCTTCTTCCATTCAGTTTAGACAAATTGTCTGTTCCTCTTCAATGTATTGCCTCAATAGCATCTTTCCGTCTTTTCATCGAGCGTACGATATTTCTTTTCCATTTGGGAATTTATCCCTAGCTATTTTAATTATTCTGTCGTTTGACATTGTATTTATATATTCATTCCATTCTTTCCTTCTTTTGTTTATACAATTTAAGATTAGTTCTATTTGTAAATGTTCTCTTATCTTATCACTTCTAATGTGATCTCTTAATATTATGTTTTCTATTGTTTTCAATACTTTGACATACTTCCAGTAGGCGCCGAGTATCACTTGTTTCTGGTCTAGTTTCTGCTTTGTATGTACAAAATGGCCTCATTACCGATTTAAATATTTTAGTTTTAGATATTTATTTTTCCAAACGGTTTCTTTTAAACAACCTGAAACTCTATTGGCTTTATTATTTGATTAAATAGGCCTAACTTTTTATTTTAAATTTGCATGTCTGGTGACATTTACACGCACTAAAATTTGATACTTGCTCTACTACCAATTTACATCTTATGGGGAATCGTGAGAATGTCATTGCTTTTGTGTGTGTGTGTTTTTTTTTCTGTTTTGCTTGATATAATAATTTTAATTTTTTTGTTTAACCTTTTTTTTTCAATTGCCCCAGGTTTGTCTTTCGACATTCCTGGTTTCTCTCCTGGCATGACGTACTTGTAACCCACTTCTGAGGTTGGGGCGCCTAGAAGGCGGGGTTAAGTTGCCCCGATGATATGATGGGTGATGATGATGATGATGATGATGATAATGGTGCGCCAGGAGAGTCCCTAATCCTAAGCTTAACCTAAGATGAATATGAATGATCATGATTGCGATGGCCATATGATTTCGGGGACCGTTTGGGCCTTAAAGTTTTCCTGCAATTTGTCTTACAGGTGAAGACAAACCCCGATAAAAACCTCACCCAGAAAAACTGTCCCGACCGGGGATCGAACCCGGGCCTGCTGCGTGACAAGGCAGCACGCTACCCCGAGACCACAGCGGTGGACTTTTTGTTTAACCTCTATGTAATGTTATGATGGGGCGTTAGTACCGCCCAAGTCGGAATTAACGATACTATGAAGACAGTAAAAACAATTGATAGAAGTAACAACAACTTTTATAACAGACGTAAACTTTGTCACGTAGTCTACAGTTTGTTGAATAATAACATTTTATTTATTTATGTATATACACATTTTAGTCCCGCGCCGTAGCCGAGCGGTTAAGGTAGGAAGCCTTGGCGCAGAGCTACGGGACTTGCGCTGGTTCGAGTCTCCATGGGGGAAGAAATTTTCTCATGGTATTTCGGCCAGTATGGGACCGGTGCCCACCCAGCATCGTGAGGCAATTGGGTAGCTACAATAAGTAGCGGCTCCAGGTTGAGGAACCAGCTATAACGGCTGGGGGACTCGACATGCTAACCACATGTCACCCCTACACTGGCTGTTGATCATCTACCTCTGTGATTGACACATGTGGATGTGAAGGGCCAGCAGCCGGCTGGTAAAAGGGCAACCGCTGAAAAGTGGAAAGACCCTCAATCGGATATACACATTTTCAATGTTTACAAATATTTCTGTGCCTAAAGTTTTGTTTTCCTTCTCCACTCGTCCCTATCCATTCACTCTATGCCCTCCAATCTGCTTGTTCTCATTACAATTCTTATTTCTTGGATACATGAGTTCGCGGTCTTCCTTTCTTTCTTCTTCCAGGTGGACACTATTCCATTTTTTTTTCTGGGTAACTTTTCTTCGTGCATTCGTCATACATATACATACCAATTTAATTATTTATATTTTATATAATCTACTATTGATCATTCAATATTAAGTTTCTTCTTGAGTGACTTTTCCCCCCCCCCAATTTTGAACATCTTGCTCCTCTCCTCAATAAATCCAATAAAATATACTTAAGATAATATTTAATGCAAAATTATTCTGGTAGCTTCTATGAGAGATTATGGAAAAAGGAGTATCATTGAACAGTGACAACATTTTTGAACCCAACTTTCTGACTCTATATGTTATGTAGAACTTGTCTTACGTTGTTTGCTTGTTTGTTCCTGAAGTGTCTCGTAAACTCAAACTAGATACGATTAACATCATCGGCCTAGCAGAGAATCCATAGCTAAACAAGTGCAATTATACAATGCAAATGCACATAATCTCCGTAAAGTGATGTGATTTGCTGAAGTGTCTTGTAAACTGAAACTAGATACGGTTAACGCCATCTTTCTAGCAGAGAATCCAAAGCATAACAAGTGCAGTGGATGGCCTTGGCAAATCACTTCACTTTACGAAGATTATGTGAACTTGCATTGTATAAATGTACTTTATTATGCTTCAGATTCTCTGCTGGGCAGGTGACGTTAATCGTATCTAGTTTCAGTTTACGAGCCACTTCAGCAAATCACTTCACTTTACGAAGATTATGTGCACTTCAATTGTATATAGAGTGGTATGTTTAGGAGTTTGTATGTAGTGTGTGTGTGTGAAGGATAAAATATTGAAGAGAAGGCAGAAGGTGAAACCCGGTGTCGGCACGTGTCGAAAAGCACATCAGAATCATCAGGTTAACGTTCGCATCCAAGGAATGATTCGCTATCAATATACCATACGTATTCTTACATATGCACTATAGGCCTATAGGAAGTTGTAAATTTAATTCGCAGCTGGTACATTTTATCCAGCGATTAAAAATTGTGTACTACCATACCTCCTAGCCCCGGCAATGATAGTAAAACAAATTCAAATATTTTAAGCACCAATTCCTTTGGGATAAATACAATCAAAGTTTAGGTCACAAATATATGCATTTCTCAGAAAATCGTATTTTTAAACATGTACAGTACATTCGAGCATTATTTCATAATATTGGGTATTGGCCTGATATGTGCACAGTATATATGGGTCATAAAACATTTTTTTAGAAAGAAAACTAAAACGGAGCTCAAATAATAGCAAATTTGTTGAGTAACATTATTCCAAATACGTATTTCATCTCTTTTAATCTCAATAAAACTGAATATATGGTCACACGTAGAAATGCATTATATAATGGAAATGGACAGCTATGACTAATGAGGGAAATTTTGAGGAAGTGGCTGAATTCAAATACTTAGGAACAATAATCACAAATAGGAATGAGATGCTCAAAGAAATTAAACATAGGCTCAATTCTGGAAATGCGTGCTATTATGCATTGCAGAGACTCTTGATGTCCCAACTCCTTTCAAAAAACGTTAAACTGAAAATATATAAAACTATTATTCTACCAGTTATATTATATGGGTGCGAAACATGGACTCTTACTTTAAGGGAGGAAAGGACATTACAAGTATTTGAGAATAAAGTACTTAGGAAAATTTTTGGACCAAAGAGAGATGAACAGACAGGTGAATGGAGAAGACTACATAACAATGAGCTACGTGGTCTTTATAGGAAGCCAGATATAATAAGGACAGTTAAGTCTCGTAGACTGCGATGGGCAGGACATGTTCCGCGTGTGGGAAATGAAAGACGTGCATGGAAGCTTCTTGTAGGAAAGCCAGAGAGAAAACGCCCAGTTGGTAGACCACGAATGAGGTGGGAGAATAACATTAACTATAATTTGAAGGAAGTAAGTTATACAGGGAATGATTGCAAAGCATTAGCTCAGGATAGGGATGTATGGAGAGCTTATTTCTGCGCGGCCATGAACCTACGGGTTCGATAGTGCCAGTGAGTAAGTACGTAAGCAATCTCTTTAAATCTAATTTGTGTTTAAACCAAGAATGAAGTCGAAACTTCTCAGAACAAAAGTGTCATCTAATAGTCAAAAACTCTCAACAATTATGAAGTAATACTTAATAAACTGCTCTAAAATTCTTACTCTTAAAACACTTACATTTTCACTTGAGGTATACAACTTATTTTGACTTATTTTGCTCCAAAGAATTCATACTTGAGCAGTACTAGTTATGATCTTGAATTTGGTGGTATCGTAGTCCATTAATCTGCATAGTTACGTTACTTCCACTCTGTATATTATATGGTACAGGTTGTTTACAGTCTCTAGGTCACATTGTAGTGATAAGAATTGAACAATTTTAAAATAAAATGAACTCGGCATTATCACTGAATTCCATCCGTGATCTTGACCTCTATAATGAGCCTCGGCCCACACAGACATGAATTTTAGATCATAAGTACCAAGTACATTCTCACACTCAAGAGAAATGTATAAATGGCTTGGAAATATCTTCTGCAGTCATCAAGGCATAAACTTTATATATATTAACAAAAGAAACTGGTTTACAACCCGTGTTTCTCCGAGATTTATTTAACAGGATATTTACATATATATGTACATGATTTTTAGTAACTTATACTGTAAATAAAATCATGTATACATCTGTAAATACCCCTGAATTATCACCCGGTGAAACACGGGTTGTAAACCAGTTACGGTACTTCTCTTAAAAATACTCAATATATCGATATTTACTTTCAGTACTTATGAATCTGAGAATAAATACTTTTTCTGACATCCCTTATTACACCAAGATCATAGAACACATCCATCCATAGTAATTCTGCCCGAAGGCAGGTCCTTCACTGCAATCATAGCATTTTCATGCTATGCTTGCAGCTTTACTAGGGAATTGTAGGTGTGGTACCTTCCCGTTGCTTTCCACATCGGTGAACGATGATGATGATGATGATGATAAGGATGATGATGATGGCCATATGATTTTGTGGACCGTTTGGGCCTTAAAGTTTTCCCTGACATTTCTCTTACAGGCGAGGAAAACCCCCGATAAAAACCTCACCCAGAAAAACTGCCCCGACCGGGGGATCGAACCCGGGCCCGCTGCGTGACAAGGCAGCACGCTACCTCGAGACCACAGCGGTGGACTAGAACACATATGAAACGGGAACACGAACTAGCAGTACATACTATAATCTCATAAAATTTAATACCAAATAAATACCAAGTAATTGTCAAATATAAACTCAAAAAATGAGAACAACTCGTGAATAGCCATTTAAGACAACTTTGCCACGGAAAATCCTACCTGCTAACTTCGGAATGGTTACAGAACACGACTACTTACAGAACCACTTATACCAGACTATTTAACTCATGCCCCAAATGGGAGTCAATGACCAATCACCTTACAATGAATTTTGTTTTACAACCAATGGCAGTCGTGTTTCACCTCGCTTTTTATCGATTTCTCTTTATCAGCTCCTGCTTTTGAGATAAAGGAAGCTCCTCATTTTTAATGTTCTGAACAGGTCAAAGCATTATTTTTCTCCAACAAATACATTGAATATAGCAAATAATGAAAATATTCATTGATTTTACTGAGTTGTTTAATAAAAAAATAAATGAATAACCCTTAATGTTAATTATGATATATAGTTTGATGTGCTTCATTATTTCTCCACTTGGGTGCACTCTCACAATATTGCGATCTTATTTGGTAATAAATAATATGATCAAGCAGCAGTTAATGAACATAACCTCACATTTCTGATTTGTTTTCAAACATCGCCGTTTACATTAAATATATAAATATTTTAAAATAACTATAGTTAAACAATGATTTGTGAGTAAACAGCTTAATTTTATTCGTTAAATAGTCCTAACAAATGCCACTCTTGATTTCAAAATTCTCTAGATAAATTGTAAATCAGTCGTGGCATTACTTATGATAAACATTGGCAGCATCCCAATATGTCCTTTATGTGAAGGAGCAGAAATGGACGTCGCCCATGTAACAAGGGAACTGTCGACAATTGCATCCCGAAACCTACCTTGAATTTTTTTCCAGAGAAGCGTTGTGATGTAACAGGACCGTGTCAAAAATATGCCGTTTTTAACTGCAAGGCACAGAAATCGAAGCTAGAATCCAGCAATTTAAACTCATTGTATGGAGCAAATGGGCTCCCTGCATGAATAAGAGCCTAGTGAATTGAGGCGGAACGCGACTCAGGCGGCAGGTAGTGAGGGTTATGCAAACTACCAAATCAGGTATTATATAAATTCCCTATATTTTAAATGAGAGGTTTTGCGTTGGATTTTTAGCACCTTTCAGTTAAAAACTGGTAGATTTTTTAGGACACAGCATTTACATATTGCATCGCTTCTCTGGAAGAAATTTCAAGGTAGGTTTCGGCATGTAATGTATGACAGTTCCCTTGTGAGTAAATATTAAGCTATGAAAGATGTCCTGAAAGTCGGAGGAAGTGAAGTACAACTCAGTATAAAGGCAAAACTGAATTGCGAAGAATTGCTGGAGAATGGGTAACAAACTAATCCTTATTATTGTTCGATGAAAAATGCTAAGAAATCTGCGGAAGTAATTTTACCGCAGCAAATTATTAACTCGGAATAATCATTAAACACTATTTATCATAAGTAATGCCACTAGTGGCATTTCCAATTTATCTAGAGCATTTGGAAATCAAGAGTGGCATTTGTTAGGACTACTTAACGAATAAAATTAAGCTGTTACTCGCAAATCATTATTTAAATATAGTTATTTTAAAATATTTATATATTTAATGTAAACGGCGATGTTTGAAAAGAAATGAGAAACGATTGGTACGCTTCATTTGTTCATCACTGCAACCAGATCATATTATTTATTGTCAAAGGATCACAATATTGTAAGAATGCACCCTAGTGGAGAAATTTATAACCAAAATTATAGGTATTAATTAATTTCTGATGTCCTATGATGCAAATATGTTAATCATATTTTTCTGCAACGTAATTTCCTGGAAAATAATTCGTTTAAGAAAGTGCAAACAGTGGTTTCTTTTTTTGGTTGTATAATCCGCGGTGGACTAGTGGTTATGCTCCTTGCCTCTGGTCCCGAGGATCGCTGGTTCAAACCCGGCCGGGGTCGATGGATTTTTTAGGACGGAAAAATCCAAAGAGCAAGTCCTCCGGGAGGGACTTTAAACCGTGGGTCCCGAGTCTGAAGATTTTCAGGCTCGTAAAAAATCCTTAAGCCTGAATGAAAAGGCCTCTAAGCAAAATTTACCGAATTTTCCCGTCCTAGTACTACCTTGGTTTCCTAGATGTCAGTATGAGGCGGAACGCTGACCACGTACCACTCAAAATGACATCTATACGAAAACAAGTGTAACTAAATTAGTATGATTCAAATTCTTCCCTGTAGGGGGAGAGCGCCTAAATCTCTGTAAAGGGAAAACATATGCTGACAATAGAATACAATATAATCAATTGCTACAAATGTTTTTATATTATCTCCCGCATGCGCTATGTGCTGACATTCATGCACTATATATACAATCTGGTGGCCGTATTTCTCAGAGAGTCAGTCACTGTAAAATAATGCTATGACCTATTCAGAATGTTAAAAAGGAGGAGCTTTCTTTAATATGATAAACTTCACTTGATTAATTCGAGGCGAAACACGACTGTGATTGGTTGTAAATAAAAAAATCATTGAAATGTGATTGGTCATTGACTCCCATTTGAGGCATGAGTTAAATAGTCAATCAAATTGCTGCCAAGTCTCTTATAGAAGAATTAGCACGAGTCTTACACATGGATAATTAATTAATACAGAGTGATGCAAAATTTCGTTCTCAACGTTTGAAAGATGAACAAGCTTTTACATACCACAATGCTTGAACAGTACACCGATTGTTTTACCTCTTACTTACTTACTCACTGGCACTATCGAACCCGTAGGTTCATGGCCGCGCGGACACACGCTCTCCATACATCCCTATCCTGAGTTAATACTTTCCAATCATTCCCTGTATAATCTAATTCCCTCAAATCATAGTTCATGTTATTCTCCCACCGCATTCTTGGTCTACCAACTGGGCGTTTTCCCTCTGGCTTTCCTACAAGAAGCTTCCATGCAAGTCTTTCATTCCCCATACGTGCAACATGTCCTGCCCATCGCAGTCTACGAGACTTAACTGTTCTTATTATATCTGGCTTCCTATAAAGACCATGTAGTTCATTGTTATGTAGTCTTCTCCATTCACCTGTCTGTTCATCCCTCTTTGGTCCAAAAATTCTCCTAAGTACTTTATTCTCAAATACTTGTAATCTCCTTTCCTCCCTTAAAGTAAGAGTCCATATAATATAACAGGTAGAATAATAGTTTTATATATTTTCAGTTTAACGTTTTTTGAAAGGAGTTGGGACATCATGAGTCTCTGCAATGCATAATAGCATGCATTTCCAGAATTGAGCCTATGTTTAATTTCTTTATGCATCTCATTCCTATTTGTGATTATTGTTCCTAGGTATTTGAATTCAGCCACTTCCTCAAAATTTCCCTCATTTGTCATTAGCTGTCCATTTCCATTATATAATGAATTTCTACATGTGACCATATATTTAGTTTTATTGATATTTACTTCCAGTCCTAATTTCTTAGTGTTACTCAATAGTGTGTGCGGGTTGGCCTTTAGTGTCTCCTCGCTATCGGCCAATAATACTACATCATCAGTATAAACTAACAGCTTATTAATACCATTGAGTTGTAAGCCTTCCTCATTCTCTAAAGATTTAATGGCATGCTCTAGGAGCGCAAATAATATGGATCGGTTACAGTTCTACGAACACATATTCTGTCACATTAAGATTTAAGTCAATCAATGTTAACGTCATGCACTCATGATACGTTTTATTTTGTCCAAATACAACTAACATGGTTGATTTTACAACAGTGTGCAGAAGAATTCGTTGCCCATTTTGCTGCAATTACTATGTCAACACGCAAAGTCTTGACATTTCTAATGTACTAGATAATCATGGTAAGTAGATGACATATTTGTTTAAGAGTAAATAGTGAGTAATGTCAATGACTACTTAAGTGAAACATGACAATTCTCTGTGTGTGAAAGGTACTTAAGTACGTAGATATATGACACACTCTAGCGGAAAAATAGTCGATATACTGCACTTGCATTTTGGTACGTAAAAATATTGTTCAATTTGGTCTCATCTGTCATCCCTTAAATCATCATTTTTGAAATGTATTTATATATACATTTTCAGCCTGGGTACGTTTGTGTTCACAAAACTCAAAAAGTAGTTAGTACATTGACTTCAAATTTGACACAACGTTGCATTCGATTATGCGCGTGTTTTTATACACGGCGTGACACAGTTAACCTACGTTTGTGTTTTCGCGGGCAATATTACGAGTTGAATAGGAATAGAAAAGTTGTTGTTTTCGTTCACATTAGTGCGCATTATCAATCGTTGGAAATTATTTGATTATTATCTTAGAAATTATTTGATTATCTTTTCTCGAAAAACCAAATGCCAATTAATTTCATACCGGTTGTTGTATATTGTTGTATATTAACAAAGAACGTAGTCAATCCAGTAGCTAATAAAAAAGTTCATTAAAAATAAGGTATTTTATTCGTTTCATTCCAATCCACATAATCACAGCAACGCAAGTCATGGTATTTAATTCAATTATGTGTTTTATGTTCGCTAGAATACTTTTATTTACTTTCCCATTAATTTCGTATTATATTGAGCCACAGCGAATCGTGGCCGGTTTTAGCTAGTCCTGTATGAGATATGGCAATTTAGCAGAAATAACACACTTATTTTTTATTACTATTTTAATTGTTTCTACTTCGTGAAGAACTTACAATCCAATCCGCTGAGTGAATCATCTTTAGGCAACGAGAAGGAACACTAAACCAAACAGTTATACAGTGATCTACCCATCTATAGGAGTTATCAGTATGCCAGAGTGAGTGACTTCCAAAGAGCAAAAGACAAGGGACACACACCCAGGCTCAAAGTGAAGATTTAACATCTGTTCCCCGCCAGAACAGAAATCCGTGCAGCTGGAATGAGAGAACGAATTCCAACGTCAAGCCACGATGAAACTACAGTTAATCTTATTAAAATGGTATGGACATCTCAAGAAGATGACATATGATATAATCCCTAAGAATACCTTGGAGTGGAAAACATATAGGAATAGAAGAAAGGGAAGACCTAAAGAAGATTGGATGGAGGTGTGAGAAGAAATATGGGCGAACTGGGACTTACAGATGAGGATGTTCAGGACCGCTACAACTGGGAGCCTACTTAGTTTATTGAGGACTGTACTCACAGATGACTCCTTCAGTCAACCATGCTTAATCGGCGTTTACCAGTTAATAACTAACTCGTCGTCTGCTATTGAGAGGGCAGAAATTAAAATATTACTTGTGCCTGAACATCATTTCACAACTTCAAAAAAATGCATATTTCTAAAGATAGAATATTGTTTTCTACACATATTGCAGAAAGTTCCATATTGCTCATTCTGCCCCGTGTTTGTCTTACAAGGAAACTGTCAAATATTTATTTTATTTATTTATACAAATGCAGGGGACTTGACAGAAGTCATTGTCCATGTCAAACATTGTATACTGAAATCTACATTGAAATTTCTCCCAGAGAAGCGGTGTGATGTACCAAGACCGTGTCCAAAATGTAATCTGCCGTTTCTAAGCACAAGGCACAGAACTCGAAGCCAGAGTCCAGCAATGGCAGCCCACTATACGGAGCAGATGTCTATCCCTGCATGAGTTAAGAACAGAGTGAAGTGAGGCCGAGACGTTACGCGGACGGTGAGTAGTGAGGATTTTCCAGTCTGCCAATACAAAAGTTGTAATACTTGCCTATAGTTTAAATGAGAGATTTGGCGCTTGATTTTACTGTCTTCTAGTTAAAAAGTCAGATCTTTTTTTAGACATGACCTTGGTACATCACAATGTTTCTCTGGAAGAAATTTCAAGGTAGGGTTCGGCATGCAATGGTTGACTGTTCCCTTGTCTGTAAAGTTTATTTTTGTATCGATGTACCTTTCAGTCCTTAAAACTGAAAGTCGGTGACTCAATAATTGTATTGATTTTTCTAAAGCGTAAACATTTTTATGCATCTATATCTCATGTTTGACAATGTAATTATTCTAGCTAAGTGGTAAGTAGTGACATCTTCAGTCTTCCACTGTGTAGCGTGGCAGACAGATTTAGAGTATTTGTAATAAGTAAAACATAATGTTTATTAATAGTGTGTATTTAGTGAATTAATAACACTGAACAACAAAAGAGAAACTTTTTTTGTCTCAGAAAGAAAAATATGTGATTCTGATAGTATTTTTTTCTCCTGAATTCAAATATGATATCGGGTTTTTTCCATCACGCAAGGTTTCTGAGAGACAGGAATTTATAATTTCAACACTTCAATATTTTCTACATTCGTAACTACACAATATTTGAACGTTCGGACTCGCCTAGAAAGTAAGAAATGACGACTTTTTGCTATATTTCGCCTGTGGAGCATCCCTCTTGATGGTCCAACAATAATCGGCCAGCATATTAGGAAACCATTTGCCTTGGTATCTCTTTTCCATAGCTGAAACTATTTGAGTTAGCTCATTTGGTTTTATTTTACAATGGACAAATGGACGAAAAAACGTTTATTAAAAAATAATTATTTAAATCCATTAATTGAAATTGAAATAAAAAAACTGTGGGTGATGGAGAAATTCCGAATACATATTTGAAAACACGATAAAATACTGCATTAAGTATAACTATTGGTACACATGAGACAAAAATCGTGTTGGGAAGTGTAATTTGTGAATTTCAAAATGTCTCTTAGTAAAACCAGTACATCTTCTGTTCATAAGATGGAACACTGGCAGTTTCCTAGGAGTAAAACATATCAATAAAAATATTTACAGATATGTTCTTATAAGGTAACAGTCAACCATTTCATTCCGAAACCTACCTTGAAATTTCTCCCAAAGAAGTGTTATGATGTACCAAGGCCGTGTTCAAAAAATTATCTCCGTTTTTAACTGTAAGGCACAAAAATCAAAGCCCGAATCCAGCGACGGCAACCCACGCTACGGAGCAGATGGTCTCCCTGCATGAGTAAGAGCGGAGTGATGCGAGGCGGGACGCGGCACGGAGAGTTATCTAATCTACCAGTTCAGGTGTTGTATTACTTGCCTATAGTTTAAATGAGAGATTTGGCACTGAATCGTAGTGTCTTGCAGTTAAAAACGAAGATTTTTTTGGACACGGCCTCTGCACATAACAACGCTACTATGGAAGAAACTTCAAGTTAGGTTTCGGCATGTGATGTTTGGTAGTTCCCTTGTAAGTAACTCTTCATAACATAGTTAATTTATATTATAGTATTATTAGTTATTACCTCCTTAAATTATTTTGCGGCTGTGATATTTATTATTATTATTATTATTATTATTATTATTATTATTATTATTATTATTATTACTGTTCCACCGCTGTGGTCTCGAGATAGCGTGCTGCCTTGTCACGCAGCGGGCCCGGGTTCGATTCCCGGTCGGGACAGGCTCCTGGGTGAGGTTTTTTTCGGGTTTTTTCCTCACCTGTAATACAAATGCCAGGAAGGTTAGGGCACAACGGTCCCTGAAAATCATCCGACCATCAACATCATCCTCATCATTATCATCATCATCCTTCATCGGTGTGGAAAGCAACGGGAAGCTATCACACCTATAATTTCCTAGTAAAACTGCAAAGCATAGCATGAAAATGCTATGATTGCAGTGAAAGACCTGCCCTCGGGCAGAATTACTATGGATGGATTATTACTGTTATTATTATTATTATTATTATTATTATTATTATTATTATCATCATTATCATCGTCATCATTATAACTATTATTATTATTATTATTATTATTATTATTATTATTATTATTATTATTATTATTATTATTATCCTACACTTTTGTCAACATTGAAACAAACAAAACTTTCACCTTAAATTGCGCAATTTAATCTCTATGGAATGATCACAAAGTTTTAGATTGAAGCCCCAAATTATGATTAAACTCGATTATTTTTGTATTATAACAAAATTTCTGCGGACTGTTTTATTTTTTTTTTTAATTTAACCCTTAAATTGGAAAAATACTAATTTGTAGTGTCAGTTTTTTAAATGTGGGAACGAAATCATGCACATCTGTAAAATTTTAGGTAGGCCTATATTGTGTAATTCAATACAAAATGAAGTAATCTCTACTCGTTCAATTTCTTCTGTTTTATTAGGCATTAAATAAATTAAACCGATCCTATAGGATATATTTTAAAATGTTTTGGACCAAAGAGAGATGAACAGACAGGCGAATGGAGAAATCTTCATAACAGTGAACTACATGATCTTTATAAGAAATCAGATATAATAAGAACAGTTAAGTCTCATAAACTGGATGGGCAGGAAATGTAACACGAATGGGGAATGAAAGAGGAACATGGCAACTTACTGTAGAAAAACAAGTGGGAAAACGCCCAGTAGGTAGACCAAGAATGAGATGGGAGAATAACATTAACCATGATTTGAGAGAAGTAGATTATACATAGGATGATTGGAAAACATTAGCTCAGGATTTGTGGAGAGCTTATGTCCGCGCGGATATGCCCCTAGCCAGTGAGTTAGTAAGTTAATTATAGGATACATTACCAATTTAAGGGTTAATAATTATAATTTTGGGTCGGTTTCACCAACAGAGGTAATGCATAGCTTAAACTGGCGTAATGCAGTTACCTCTGTTGGTGAAACCGACCCTTAATGTATAATAAATGATAATAACCAGTATACATTGTAGCTTGTTTATGAACTGAAAGTTTAAACTTATTAGAGAGAAAGGAAGGTACGGAAATAGTTCGTATTATGCAACACCGGCCAGACTTTTGATTGGAGGCGACCCTTGAAATAAGTCTTATGACAAGAGGTATAGCTAGTTTCATTTAAAAATTGTCATTGTTTTATTTATATATTTATTTTAGCGATCCTTTCTAACCCTTAAAATTCTACTAACAAGTTATGTCTTTTAACAAATTTACTTATCGTCTTTTCAAGATAGATTGTAAATTAGCAATAAAGTTATTAAAAAAAATTGGCGAAACAATAATTTCTCGTGACAGTTTTTCAAATGTTTCGGACTGCAAACAAAACAAAATCAAGTAAAACTTTTAAGTTATTATTGTACATTATTACGTAATTTGACACAAACTTAAGACATTTTTAATCAATTGTTTTTTATTTAGGAGGTCATGACCGAAATAACATTATTTTGGCAGATCTCCTGGATTTCAGCTATTATTTTCATTAACTTATCAGATAGGCAACTATAAAATTAAGGGAGTTCTATGGTTAATCATACGAATTACTGCTATTAGTGGAAGTGTATCTGAAGTATAAATAACTAAATTTAATTATATGTTGACTTCTTCCATTTGTTTGTTATAAAATTTTACACGACAACGTAACCATACATTATATATGCAATTTATCAAATTTATTCATAATATATATATATATATATATATATATATATACATATTTTATAGGAAATAATAATAATAATAATAATAATAATAATAATAATAATGTAAGATAATTTTGAGATTAGTACAAGATGAAATAGAAGATAAATAGAATAAGAAGGTATCAATCAATCAATCAATACATTTTGACTTACTAAGCCTCAATATAACAAGGGCAGATTGGGCTCTTCAGCCGTTGAGAAGACACCTTTCTAGTGTTGGTACACGAATTAGGACCCTGCAGGCTTGGAGGCAGAGAGATGGCAGCCCCATACACCAACCTAGCCTTGCGTAGCGCTTGTCACGCAACCAGGGCGAAATTTCAATTACTAAAAAGCTCAAATACAAATCGCCGGACGGAAAATTAGTCGAGCAGACCAAGAAACGATGGAGTATTGAGCCGGAACAGGCCATGGAGCCTATACCGTGAAGATGATGATTGTTTTTATTGTTTTATAAACAAAAATTAATTAAATCAATGTATCTTATAATACACATTTTGAAGTTAAGGGTTAAAAGCTAAGATCATAAGCGGCGCAATTCAAGTCTGCGCGCGTAATGGCCGACACGTTTTGCACAGATACCTCTTTTTTGACCCTTGCAGTTCTTTTACATGCCGTAAATTTACGAGACGGGATCAATGACTTTAGTTTCATTCCGAAGGAACTCATACTCAGGACTTTTACGCCCATAAAATCATCGATCCCCGGTCGGGTTCGAACCCCCGAACCTTGAAACTAGAGACGATCATGGGAACCACTTGTCTACCGGGATCGACTAAATTAAAGTTAGTACAATGGTTTCTGGTATAATGTAAACACATGACAGGTTTCGCTAGTAGCACAGGATTTGCATAATAAGATGAGAACACGAAGACAAACCGCACTGAACTCTTAAACCGTTACACGGAGTCCTCGTTTCATTAATATTATAATGAAATTTGTTCCAATAAGTCATCTTGACCTCTATTTGTAATAACGCTATATCTAGAAAACCGTACCGCTGTCTGTACCTTGCTTCATCAGAGAGGAACTCAATGAGGTTAAACGATTGAAGAAATTAATCTTAAAATAAGAATAAACTTAAGAATAAGAATACATTTTATTCACAAGTAAATGTTGTACACAGTATTGACACCCGAATGAGTGAGTGCTCGTGCTCGGGTGCAGTTCAGTTACTGAAATAATACGTATAGAATTAGTTAAAGGGAGAGGGGAAACAAAATATATAAATTTAATTTCAAGATATAAAATAAATTCTGGCACATGATAAATTAAAAAAATAATACAAAGGGAAATAAAATGGACAAAGCAATATAGAATAGATTAATACCAGACTGAAGAACGCGATTAAATACGTTAGAAAATAATAAAAAAGAAGACAAATTTTGGAGAAAATTAAAAATATAAAATATAGATTAGATTAGATTAGATTAGATTTATTTAGCCTGGTGGAGTTAAGGCCATGTGGCCTTCTCTTCCATTCACCAGGACAAACATATATTACATCAGAATATAACAATCTCAATTAACTCTAATATTAAATAGGCCTACTAAGTAAAAATTTGGTCAAAAAGATAATATCTATTATATTGACAAACTATAATGAAACCAGTTAATGTTAGTTAAATTATCGACTAAATACTAATAAAATGTATACAAGCAATGACTAATTAAATTGTCCCTATGCTGAGTGTATATAAAAAACAAAGGATAATAATGAGATATAGAAAACTAATTTTACGATTATCCGATATTTAAAACAAAACAAATGAAAATATTTGTTATTCTTAATATTATTTTCATAAATAATTAAGTTTATTAATAGTTAAAAAATTACTATCAAGTGAGGTGTATAAGTTAGTTTGTTTATTAAATTAATTCTTTAAACCACATCAAGATAAGAATTAATGCAAAGGAGAATGATACAAATAAGATATTATATAATTATTTAATCTCCATTCCACACTGAAGGTGGTCTTAATTATTTGCATTAGGTAATACTGAAATATAAAGAAAATATAATTATGGATAAAATTTTGAAAATAGTCAATCCACACTATGACATACATAAATAATTTTTCATAATTTCACCTATATGACAAAACATACTTCACATAAAACTTACAGGTTTACATTTTTTTTCTCGTCCTCCCCTAAATGACGCGCGAGGTTGTAATTTTCGACATTTCCAGTGTTGCTCTCCTATGCACATACAAGATGGAAGTAATATAAGGAAGGACGAGGAGATTTTATTACGAATTCCTTGTGGTAAATATAATCACTGTTTTATAGACTTGTTCCTGGTATGTTATTTTTTTTTTTTTTCGATAGTATGTTTGATCTCGTCATTACAGGTACAATTTCAGTGGCTGTTAATTCTAAACTTTTCTCCTTAACGATAAAACCATTTACATAGTAATGCAACTTCATGTTGTAGAAATAATAGTTTTAAAAAACTAAAACAACACGCTTTATTAGATAAACCGAACTAAAAAAATAATAAAAGATAATTTTCATTTTCAACGACTCTTGGGATCTGAATTAATGTTAGCCAGATCAAAAGCGTGGGATGGCTCTTTATTCACTAATATATTTGTCGATACAACAGATATTGGTAAAAGTAAAGTCTCTAAGAATAAAATGGTAAAATCATAAAATAGTGCACTCCCACGCTTTTGATGGTAAAATTATTTACGCCTAAGCGTGTTTGAAATTAAAATTATTTTTTCATTTTTTTAGTTCGGTTTTCTATAAAGCGTGTTGTTTTAGTTTTTTAAAACTATTATTTATTTTTTAATTTTTAGATCTTTAATATTTTTAGAGACCGAATAGAGATATCAATGTAAATATCTTTAAAGTTCGATACTATTGGTGTAATGGAGCTAAAAGTAATACTCTTGCTAAAAAAACTGCCAGACGGATTTGAACGCAGCGACCTGTGGATTACTGAATTAAAATTATATACGCACCAGAGTGCACCGCTCTACGGGGCAACTGGGCTCCTTACAAGCAGGTGCGGTTGAGTCTAAAAAGTCGATAAGTCGATAAGTCCGCAGATTTCATTTTTTTTTCCTGATGATTCTAGCCAGAATTTTAGAAACAAAATATCAAATTATTATATTGTCACGGATCCTTTACAAGTATACAAAGTTTCAAGTCGATCCAATGATTATAAGAGTGGGTGAAAATAGTTGCGATTGAAGATATATTCGCGTAGCATAATGATTAGAATGATACTAGGTGTGTGAAAACAACACGATGCAGGAAGAAGTAGGTGACATAGGCCTAAAAGTGTTGGGATATTAGGTACGAATTCTTTATGGTAATTAAAATTAATGTCTTATAGACTTTAAGCGAGATATGTTTAGTTTTTCTTTTTCAAAAAAATCAGGCGAGGATTTATATTCTTGCATTACGGAAGTATAAGGCATTTGGATACTAAGTTTTACTACGTACATTTATCTTCCGGCTCTGGTTAACTTGAGTTATACTAATTAACTCATGCTGGCGCTTATCGTACCGCGTAGGTTCATTGACCGCGCGGACGATAAGCTCTCCTTATATTCCTATGCCTGGGTTAATGTTTTTCTGTATCATTGCCTCTGTATAAAAATCTACTTCCTTCCTCTCAAATAATATTAATGTTATTCTCTCTCACATCATTCTTGATCTAACTGCACTGGGCGTTTTTATCCCTCTGTTTTCTACAAGAATACTTCCTTGCCCCTCCTCTTTCAATCCCCTATTCATGATGCCTACATGTCGGCTGGGGCCCAATCGCAGTCTACGAGAGGCTTAACTGTTCTTATTATTATCCGGCTTCCTATACATACGCTGTAGCTCACTATTATGTAGTTTTCTCCATTCATCTCTCTGTTTCTATTCTGTTTTTTGGCGGCTTTAACAGCTTTTCTAAGAACTTTATTTATTATCCAGTTTAAAACGATTTTTGAAAGGAGTTGGGACGACAAGCGTGCACTGTATATGCATAATGGCATGTGTATCCTGGATTTAGCCTATGTTTAATTTCCATTGTGCATCTTCATTCATAATTGTAATTATTGTCTTCTATGTATTTGGATTCAGCTACTGTCTTTCAAAGACTTTGCCCGCATTTGTTCGATTAAGTCTCCATTTTCCATTATATAACGCAAATACGCAATGTGTACTAGCTAATCCCTCCTTTCAATGTGTGAGCACATATTTAAGTTTGATTTATGTTTACTTCGCAGTTCCAATTTCTAAGTATTACTTAAGAGGCGGGCGTGGTGGCTATCAGTTTCTTCCTCGCCATCACCTATTAAATACTTAACAACACAACTACGGTCATGAGGCATAAGCTGTTTATTAATACCATTGAGTTGTACGCCTCCTTCGTCTCTTTTTAAACATTTGATGGCCTGCTCTAGTACAAAATTGAATTAGTTACAGGAAATAGTGCATAACCTTGCTTTAACCTATTATAAATTTCAAAAGTATAAGTAAAAAACTGCACATTGAAGTCACGCTCTGGAGCAGTTACAAGCTGTTTGTCTAATAATTAATTTTTCTCTATTTATTTAAAATTTTGTACTGTCATTAATAATCTTTTTCCTCGTTTTTTATATATCTTGTACTAAATTATATCATTTAATTCGTAAAATTTAGAGAAATCATCAAATAAGCATTATAAATATTTAATTGTATCGTATATTATAACATGTAATAGTTTATGTATATTGTAATTTAGATGTAAGACTATTTTTTTTTGTATTTTTTAAAACCTGGTTGAGTGGCAGACAAGGCCTTAAGGCCTTAACTCTGCCAGGTAAAATAAAGCTATTATTATTATTATTATTATTATTATTATTATTATTATTATATTATTATTATTATTATTATTATTATTATTATTATTTACTTACTTACTTACTTACACACACCGTACTCTTTGTGCTTTTAGACACATTCGTATAAGTCTAATGTTTTAAGAATTTTGAACTCCAGCAGGATACTATATTAACTTCTCCCTCCTGATGAAATATCATGCCTTTTTGAAGTCACATGGAGAGAAACTTAATATCAATTAAATTAATTTCAGTTAAATGTGTTATTAATGTTGGAAGAAGAATTTATACACTACAGTCACATATAACTTATTTGTTTAATACCATGTAAAATTAGGCACACCAAGTCTCTGCTCTTACTTAATCTATCTGTAGTAGTCGTTACCTTATCTATCGAAGCTGAGGCACCGCCTGAGTTTTGTTAATCTTTTTAAATCTATGAGTACACAATTTGAATAACAAATAGATTTGCTTTTAATTTTCTGCATCATCTCTAATAACAAAAGTCTTCTTTTTCTTGCTTTGACTCAGCTTAACCTCTCACTTTTTACATGCCACACGCTACCCGGGCCTTACAGTGGCACGATTTGTCGGGAGGGGGATTTTAAACTGTAGATCACACACATACTTCCTTGACCACATAATAGGGTGTCCATAAAACTTTCGAAGGAAAAGGGGACATGTACAAAAAATTAAGGAAAACATTTGGGACATTTAAAAAAAAAGGTGGAACTTTAACAAAATATAAAAGGAAGTTTCAAAAATTGTATGAAACAAATTATAGAAATTGCACACATAAGTTATGCCTAATTTCTATTATCTATTAAAGTTACTCAGGTACATTAATCGGAAACCACTAAATTTATTGTTTATTAACGTTTAAAAATATGTATTTATCGCTGCAAGGGGTATAAAAATCCACTAACTAAATCTCTTTCATCAAAGTTCAAAT
The DNA here is from genome assembly GCA_030220185.1 of Diploptera punctata. Lineage (NCBI taxonomy): Eukaryota > Metazoa > Arthropoda > Insecta > Blattodea > Blaberidae > Diploptera > Diploptera punctata. The sequence goes on from JASPKZ010008372.1 coordinate 66,176, forward strand.
TGTATTTCTCCACCGTCAAAGTACCAGAATCAGCAGGAAATCTCCGACATGGCTGCACTGACCAAGGATTGACAATTTGAAAAAGTACCAGTTACCAATATATGAGAGTAAAAAACAAAGATTATAGACCAAACAGTGCATCATGGTTATACAATTGGAGCTTTCTAACGTTCATATTTATAATTACATAATAAAGAACAAAGTCGTCATTCATAAATACATCGACAAAACATCATATCCCAAAAGCGGGACATTTGAGCGTCCCCAAGAAAACTTTCGGGACAGCTGGACATTTTCCAAAAAAACAGGACTGTCCCAGAAAAAACGGGACGAATGGACACCCTACCACATAAGGTCATGGAGAGTCTCGTCGAATGAGTGATCAAATGAATGTCAGTACCTCCTCCGAAACAACACACACGAAGATGAAATAGAACTTCCATAATAAACATGACGAATCTGATAATGATGATTATGATGACCAAATTCTGTGAGAGGATTGTTTGGGCCTTAAAGTTTCCTTATGTTTGTCTTACAGATGAGGAAACAGACCGATAAGAAACCATCACACAGGAAACTTTTTCCAAGCGGGTTCCAACCTGGGGCCGCTGCGTCAGAAAGCAATTAGTGTCAGTTGAGGGAACGGCTCCTGAAGGAAAAATCCCCTTCAAATAGATGTGGGATGTAAAGTACATGACCTTGAGCGGTAAAGTAAGGCCAAATAAGCTTCTCCTATATAGATATTCGACTTCTAACCCGGTGTATTCAATTCCCGGTCGGGACAGGCTTCTAGGTGATGTTTTTCGGATGTTTCCTCACCTGTAAGACAAATGTCTGGAAGCTTAGGGCCCGACGGTCCCCGAAAATCATCCGACCACCATTATCATCCTTATCATTATCATCGTCGACTTTCACCGATGTGGAAAGCAACGGGAAGTTACCACACCTATAATTCCCTAGTAAAGCTGCAAAGCATTAGCGTGAAAATGCTATGATTGCAGTGAAAGATCTGCACTCGGGAGAATTACTATGGATGGATAGAAAACCTGGTGTAAGATAATAGAAATTCTCTCTCTCTCTCTCTCTCTCTCTCTCTCTCTCTCTCTCTCTCTCTCTCTCTCTTTCTCAATATTTGTCTTATAGGTGAGGAAAATACCCGAGAAAAAATCTCACCAATATATATATATATATATATATATATATATATATATATATATATATATGTCTACCGTGGCTCGCTGCGTTTGAGGCAATTACGTTGTTACCGCTAGAGTATAAAGCATGAGTTCGGTTTCTTTCGAAGAGCAAGTAAAGCTGAATTCCATATACTGTGGTAGAGTTATGGCGTGTAAAAGAACTTTCAAACTTGAAATTATAAAAAAAAAAAACTTGTGAGTAAAATCTATTGCATTTAATGTTCAACGTTGATCGGTAAGCCGATCTAAGATATTAAATTGTATAGTTAATATATTAACAATATCTCGGCAGGCTAAATAATGTTTTCCCTTATCATAGGGATGCTTGTCGTCCCAACTTCTCTCAAATATATAAAACTGTTATTCCCCCATGTATATGCATGCTAAACAAGGACTCTTACTTTAAGAGAGGAGCAAATATTACGAGTATTTGAGAATGAAATTCTTAAGAAATTTTTTGATCAAAGTGAGATTAACAGAAAGTCGAATAGAGAAGACTGCATAACAGTGAGCTATATCATCTTTATAGGAAACCAGATATAATAAAGAGTTAATTCTCATAGACTGCGATGGGCAGGACATGTGTCACGAATGAAGAATGAAAGAAAGGCATGGATGATTCTTCTAGGAAAACCAGAGGAAAAACGCCCAATTGGTAGAAAAATAATGAGGTGGGAGAAGAGCATTAACCATGATTTTATGGAAATAGATTTTACAGGTGATGATTGGAAAACACTAGCTCAGGATAGGGATGTATGGAGAGTCCGCGCGGCAATGAATCTACGGGCTCAATAGTGCTCGTGAGTTTGTTAGTTAATACTGTCTAATTATCCACTGTTGTGGTCCAGGAATAACGTCGTTGCCTCAGGTGCAATAGGTTCGAACCTCGGTCAGTCACATTAGAATTATATATATTACCTGCATCAAGTAATCAATTGATTTTTTAATTTTTCTCTTCAAATATAATTTATCCTTCAGTGAGAAGTGTTAAATCAATAATAAAAAAACGTCAATAGAAGCCCTACTGGCTTTATAAAGTAGTGTTAAATTCCCAATAAAAGTCTTCTTAACTAAGAAGCCGCCATTTGCAAAGATATAAGCAAAGGTTTCAAAACATTTGGCGAGAGGGAATTACAATGTATATAAGAGAAAATTTGCGTCTAGATCGCAACTCGCCTCGGTAGCTCAGTTGGTAGAGCATTTGGCCCGGCAAGCCATAGGTCCCGGGTTCGAGTCTCGGTCTAGGCGAACATTTTTCTCTTCAAATATGATTTTTAATGCTAAAAGATTTCGGGCTATGTGGCCGTGGTCTATAACTAGTGTTTCTTCCAGACGTTTCTCCCTCAACTGCGGAGGGCATCTTCAGTGGCGAGTGCTTCTAGATGGTGTTCCCTTGTAGTAGACTCGACTGCGGAGGGAGAAACGTCTGGAAGAAACACCAGTTATAGACCACGGCCACATAGCCCGGAATCTTTTAACATTATGATTACCGGCCGTGAAAGCCTGCATTACACAATTTATATTGTGTTTGCTTGATGAAAAAAAGTGTTCCATTAAAATAATCAATTATCAAAGTTTTATAATGGTTTTTCATAAATATAATAATAATAATAATAATAATAATAATAATAATAATAATAATAATAATAATAATAATAGGTATTATTACAGCCAATGGCCATGTAAAGAAATTGTTTTCATGCCTTACAAAAGTCTGTTATCGATGTTCCTATATTTTTACACTGTAACAGGTGATATCGCTCGCAGTGTGACCCTATTTCTTCTTGGTTATGGCGCTTCACTGTTGTGCATATCCTGTGGTGGAAACCATGGACCGCGACTTTGTCACGGTGTGTCTGAGGTCGTATCTGGCTCCTGTCCATTCTCTGTAGATCATCGCATCCGTTGCGTAGAACTCAGGCCATATCTGTTCTCTCTTCTCGTTGAATTCCCTAAGCAGTTCTTTGTAGGCATCTGTTGCCGGCACGAGAAGGTCCAGGTGGAGCTCTTCTATGAAGAATGGTTCCTTTGTCAGTATGTATGTTAGGCGTGAAGGCGTGTATTTTGATACTCTTAGCGCTATCTTTAAAAAAGGGTGCTTTGACTTTCTCTATTTCCTCCAGGTTTGCCTTATTTAGGTTCTTCCAAATCACTTCTATTCCATAGGCCATGATTGGTGCTATTTTTAAGCGGAAGATGGTCATTGCTGTCTCCATAAATTTAAATATAAATCATATAAAACTTTGACAATTTTGTTAATTAAATTACCTGTATCGATATTTGATTTTACTTTAGGTATCAAATGATAAATTATTATTATGGTTAAATTTGGTACTAAACATGTTCGAAAATAGCTGAAGTCGTAAACAGTGCACGAAAGGAGAATACGATATGAATGATCCATCCATGGTAATTCTGCCCGAAGCCAGGTCCTTCACTGCAATCATAGCATTTTCATGCTATGCTTGCAGCTTTACTAGGGAATTGTGAAGATGTGGTAGCTTCCCGTTGCTTTCCACACCGGTGAAGGATGATGGTGATGATGATGATGATAATGATAAGGATGATGATGGTGGCCATATGATTTCGGGGACCGTTTGGGCCTTAAAGTTTTTCTGACATTTGTCTTACAGGTGAGGAAAAACCCCGATAAAAACCTCACCCAGAAAAACTGCCCCCGACCGGGGATCGAACCTGGGCCCGCTGCGTGACAAGGCAGCACGCTACCTCGAGACCACAGCGGTGGACATATGAATGATTGTGATGGATATTTTTTTTTTGTCTAATGCCACTAGGTTGTCTTTTTAGGATATTTCTGGATTTCTCACCCGGCATTGGCGGAATTGTATCCGTATTTATTATGTTGGGGCACCTGGAAGGCGGAATTACGTTACCCCGATGATATGATGGGTGATAAATGACAATGAAGCGCCAGGAGAGTTTTTAATCTAAACTTAACCTAAATTACAGACCATGGGCAATCACAGGAATAATTCCTTTAAGGAAAAAATCATATGGAATGCAGGCTTTCACGGCCGGTAATCATGGTAGTAAAAGATTCCGGGCTATGTGGCCGTGGTCTATAACTGGCGTTTCTTCCAGACGTTTCTCCCTCAACTGCGGAGGGCATCTTCAGTGGCGAGCGCTAGAAGCTGTTGTTTCCCTGTCGTAGACTCGACTGCCTGAAGATGCCCTCCGCAGTTGAGGGAGAAACGTCTGGAAGAAACGCCAGTTATAGACCACGGCCACATAGCCCGGAATCTTTTACTACCAAAAAATCATATGGTTTGACCGGGAATCGAACCCGGGACCTCGTGAACTGTAGTCATAAACGCTGACCACTAGCCCATGAGGCTGGCCGATGGCAAAAAAATAAAACTAAACAAATTGTCCCCAGCACGATCTGGGACCGTCACAATCATCCATAACACAATCACTTTGTTTAGTACGAATATAATAGTAAATGGTATTAGTTAATTAGTTAAATGTTCAGGTTGTCTCGGAAGTGGTCCTGGCATTGAGCTGATCAATCTTCCGAGGAAGCCCTCCATATCCTTGTGTTATAATATATATATATATATATATATATATATATATATATATATATATATATAGTCCACCGCTGTGGTCTCGAGGTAGCGTGCTGCCTTGTCACGCAGCGGGCCCGGGTTCGTTCCCCGGTCGGGGCAGTTTTTCTGGGTGAGGTTTTTATCGGGGTTTTTCCTCACCTGTAAGACAAATGTCAAGAAAACATTAAGGCCCAAACGGTCTCCGAAATCATATGGCCATCATCTTCATCATCATCCTTAACATTACCATCATCTTCATTATCATCCTTCACCGGTGTGGAAAGCAACGGGAAGCTACCACACCTACAATTCCCTAGTAAAGCTGCAAGCATAGCGTTAAAATGCTATGATTGCAGTGAAGGACCTGCCTTCGGGCAGAATTACGATGGATGGATGGATAGATATATATATAGGCATAAACCGAGGTACGCCGTGATTAAACCCTAATTGATAGGCAATGCGTTACTAGCCGGACGGTTGGAGGTTCGATCCCGCAAGTCAGGATTTTTAAACAGTCCCAAATATTTTGGCGGCATCATAGCCCTGGGGTTGACTCAACCACTAACGTAAATGAGTACCAGACTATTGTTCTGGGGTAAAGGCGGCCGGTCCCGCGGGGCTTATAACTCGGATGACATATTATGTCCGTTTTATACTATGGTGGGATCCTCAACCTTCTACTACCCCCAAGGGCCTCTTGAGGCCTGTGGTGGAATCAATTTATCTAGAGGTATAAACCTCTCCCGATAACTTGTGTCCGTGTATGAAAGACCCGAGTGGCATGGAGCACGTAAAATACCTAGAAAGTATAAGGAAAAACTAAGAGAAACAAAGAAATTTTCTAATTAAAACTGTTTATGCATTTATAGATTCCTTCATACTTGCTAATTTATATGAAATGTTTATGTTATGCGAAGAATACAATACGTAGATTCAAGATTGCGTAGCTTCCTTCATTCCTCAGTAATTTATTTAGTTGAGGTTCTAAATAACTTCCTGATCATTATGTTGTTTATTATAAGTACATATTTAATATACAGAATATTAGGTGGCATAATATTGAAGCAAATTTTACATTTTAACTATCTTGGAAATAAGATTTCTTTTAACTAAGATAAAGACATCAGATAAATATTTTTAAAATATGTGTGGAACAATCAGAAGAACACCAAGAAAAAAAAAACAAGAAAGGAAAAAAAAACTCCTGGCGCGACAGGCCTACAAGGCCCTTAGCCTACCATCCGGCTGCTGGCCTCACATCCACATGTGTTAATCACAGAGATAGATGATAATCAGCCAGTGTAGGGGTGACATGTGGTCATCATGTCGAGTCCCCCAGCCGTTATAGCTGGTTTTCTCAACCTGGAGCCGCTACTTATTGTAGCTACCCAAATGCATCACGATGCTGGGTGGGCACCGGTCCCATACTGGCCGAAATAACATGAGAAAATTTCTTCCCCCATGGAGACTCGAACCAGCGCAAGTCCCGTAGCTCTGCGCCAAGGCTTCCTACCTTAACCACTCGGCTACGGCGCGGGACAAAACAAGAAAGGACACCCAATTAAAATTTTATAAAACATAAGATGTGCTATCATTTCTGTGAGACAGTGAATGTTGGGTGCTAAATAGAGGGAATGAAAACAGAATAAGTGCATTTTTTTAATTTTTAAGAGCAGTAAAATGATGTTAATTACATTGCACATTAGAAGTGAAGATATACGTAAAAAATTACAAATTACACCCATCCAGGATAAAGTTAAATTTATAGAAAAAAATGGATTCAACATACAAATAGAATTTAACAGAGTCGAATACCCTAAAGAGCCTGGAAATATACACCTCCAGACAAGAGATCTCAAGGAAGACCAAGAAGGCGGTGGATTGAAGAATCGAAACAGGCCAGAAAGCCTATACCGTGAAGTTGATGATGATATTTAATATACGGGTATATATATATATATATATATATATGTGTATTTTTTCTTATGTCATATATACACTTGTGTCCAAAAGTTAAGGATAATTAGTTCATTTGCCGACTTATTATAAAGCATTTGTCAGAATAATACAAAATTTGGTAAGGGTATGTCACAGATAATTAGAAACATGGCACGAAAGAAACAATGGCATGAATACGTCATTCACTTGTCATTTTCACAACAAACGAAAACTGCATTTCAGAATTCGAACATAAAAGTTGAACAACAATGGTTCAAATGATTAGTATGGGGTGTGATTACCCCTGACAGCTACACAAGACTCACATCGACGTGGCATGCTAGTGATGAGGTTGTTCAGGAGTTCGATGCTCAGCAAATTCCACTCCTCATGAAGAGCAATGTGAAGGTCTTGAAGTGTCCTCGGAGGAGGCTGACGAGATGCAATTTGTCTCCCTAAGGCATCCCATGCATGCTCTATAGGATTCATATCCGGAGACCTCGCTGGCCACTCCATACGCTGGATATCTTCCTCCTGAAGAAACTCATCCACCAGTTGTGACCTGTGAGGTCGGGCATTGTCATCCATGAATATGAATTCTGGACTCACAGCTCCCCTGAAAAGTCTTACATGAGGTTCCAGGATCTCTTCTCTATACCGCTGAGCATTAACAGTGCCACCTGCGAAGATATGAAGCTCTGTGCGTGCATTCATCATTATACCTCCCCATACCAGAGACCACCGCCACCAAATGGATGTCTTTCCATGATGTTCATGGGGTTGTAACGAGTTCCTTGCTCCCTCCAGATAGTCACGCGATGCGAATCACAGTTCAAGCTGAATCTGGACTCGTCTGTAAATAGCACGCTGCTCCACTGATTTAGAGTCCAGTCGCGATGTTCCTGACTCCACCGTAAACGTGCTCTCTTGTTATCAAGGGTGAGTGGGACGCACACTACAGGCCGTCTAGCATACAGACCAGCAGCTCTGAGTCTTCTATAGGCAGTTTGTCTGGATACTCTGATACCTGAGGCGGCCGCAAGTTCTGAACTCAGTTGTCTGGCAGACATTGTTCGGTTTTCTTCTTGCAGTTAACGCAAGATATCGATCCTGCTGAGGATTTGTAACTCTTGGACGACCTCCCACTGGTCTTCGCCTAACGTCTCCGGTCTCTTGGAACCGTCGCCATAACCTAGATATAACATTTTGTGGCACATTAAGTGCTATGGAGACCTCAGTTTGTGTCTGTCCTGTTTCTAGCCGCCCAATAATTCTACCCGAAGCAGAGGGTCCAGATGTTGTCTTTGTGCCATTTTACTGCAATCTGTTCTTACACTACATCTGATTATATCATAACTCTCTTTAAAAATGAAGATTTATGGAACAGGGCTTAACTGCAACAATGCAATTTTCATTTATAATTGCTATTAATTTTTTCATTGTTGAAGAGAGATTATAATTTAGTATGTAAACTAAACTAAATGTACTGAGAAACGTTTTGATAAATAATTTTTACTCCTTGCTCCTCTTTAAGCATTTTGATTTTCCGTTTTACAAATTATCCTAAACTTTTGGACACCAGTGTATATAAATAAATAAATAAATAAATAATAAATATATATATATAATGTTATAATTAAACTTTTGACATTGAGCAATGAAAGCTTAATATGACATGATAAGAAAAATAAATGCCTGAACGGGATTCGAACCTGGATCTCTAGGTTGGTACCTCAGCGTGTTATCCATTACACCACCAGGCGATTCCAATTCAAACACTTATTATATTTCTAATGTATATATATATATATATATAATATATAAGAAAAAAAACGTTTGATTTGGAATTGCCTGGTGGTGTAATGGATAACACGCTGGGGTACCAACCCAGAGATCCGGGTTCGAATCCCGTTCAGGTATTTATTTTTCTTATCATGTCATATATATATCCTAGATTCTCGAATTCATAATCAAATGAATAACAGATCTAGGCAAACAAAAACTAGCTATGGTTTCGACTACTATAAGTTTTTACGGCGAATATTAAACCCGCAGTTCATTTGATAGTCAACATAGAAATTATTTTCATCTAATTTCGAATAAGAATGGCAATTTACTTTGGTTGTAACTTATACTATTTGATAAATAAAGTAGGCTATAGGCCTAAAATATGCACACAACAATTGTTTATCCTTTAAAATAATATTACAAATTTTAATAAAAAAACAAGCTGTTGAATCATCGTCTGTGGACATAATTCACAAGTAATGTCAAAATTGATATGGTAATCATGTGTGTGTGTGTGTGTGTTCCACTGCCAACCATTGCACTTTTCTTACTTCGGGTTCCCGTTGGGCGGATAGGAGACTTTAATATCATCAGCATCAAGGATTAGATCTTAAGGTCTGTTCCGATTTCATACTAGAATTGGTCTGTCCATCTTTTACTGGGTCTTCCAACATTTCTTCGCCCTAGAGATTTGTAATGGAGAATCTGCTTTGGAATTCTATTGTTATCCATTCTAATGGTGTGGTCCATCCATTCATCTCTGTATTGTGAAATTCTATCTAATAGTTTGAATATATTTATTTCATTTCATATATTTTCATTCCTAGACTTTAATATGATCTACTTAAAATTGATGTACCACTTCGGCAGACCATTATGACAAATTGTTGTAACCTCCCTTTGAATCAACTTAAAAATGTTATATCCCATATAACTTAATAAAATTAATAAAGTGTCACTAATACTAGAATATATAAAACTAACACGAGTATAAATGGATGTAATAAAAAGTAGTGATTCTTTTTAGCTCTATTGTAAAATTTTGTGCATGTACATGGGTTACAAAATATTACATTTCATGAGCTTTACGCCTAATCTGTGATTACGATTTTAACTTGACAACAATATTGTGATTTAGAAATATAACTCAATTAAAGCTGGTATTATTAAAATAGGTTGCATTAAAACATCTTACAGCTGAAGGTATATACTAACATTTTATATGTTTATTTTAATCTATTTCGCCTCCAATATATTTTTAAATTTATTTGTTGGAATTTAATTTTTTTATGGTTGATCAAATGATTATTTTTGTTTTGTTTTCATATAGTGTTAAAACATTTATATTTGCGATAGTGTAGCCATGCTCTGTCATCTAAGGACGGTTTAAAACATATATTTCTTTTATTAAGATATAATTCAGTGACAGCTGTTTCGGTATTAATACACTGTACCTTCTTCAGAGATGTTAACAAATTATGAATTGTGTTATTATAGTATACATCAACTGATCTAAGCAACAATACAACAATATTTATTTAAATTTTTTAATTTAACAAAGGGGATTCATTCAAATCAAGTTGAGAATTTAACAGTTTATTACTACATTTCAATTTATTAATTTCTGGAGGCTGTAGAAATTAATAAATTGAAATGTAGTAATAAACTATTAAATTCTCAACTTGATTTGAACTTGAATCCCTTTGTTAAATTAAAAAAAAAATACATATTGTTGTATTGTTGCTTAGATCAGTTGATATGTACTATAATAACACAATTCATAATTTAACATGTCTGAAGAAGGTACGGTGTACCGAAACAGCTGTCACTGAATTACATCTTAATACATATGAAAATCGAATAAAACTAAGTTTTATTTTTATTTAATTTATAAATATGGATTTTCATCAAGTAAACACCAACTCAATTGATTATATTTTTTTTATTAAGACCGTTAAATAAGATTAAACAGTACTTTATAAAAGAGCCGGAAATATTTTATTACAAGCAATTAGATACACTATCTGAATCGTTATGTCAATATCATTTAGATAACAAAAGGAAAAATATTATTATGGTTTGGTACTAAACACGTTCTGGAGCGCTGACGTCACATGATCCACAGCCGCCTGTGCTCGAGAGCTCTAATTCTCTTTAGTTCAAACCAGAAGCTCGAGGAGACCAGTGCTGACGCTTGAAAGCGTGGCCAGTAATTATTCAGGCTTCCATATAATATACAACATTATAAAATATAGTGGTGTGAGTCGGCCATTACTGAATCCGTATTATTTTAAGTGTGGTTATTCAAGTCGTATTTACGAATGCGAAGAGTCATTAACATCAGTTATAAGTGACCATAAAACAGGTGAGTAAAAATACTATATTGTACTGTATTAATGATAACGTTTTAAACACACAAATGAGCTTTATTTTCATTTTTTTTATGAAAACCAAATTAATGTCTTCAGGAAAACACAAGTGCGTAAACAGAAATGACGATAAATAAGACAACAGCAGACTATGTCCGTCGCCGTGGCGTAGTCGGTAGAGTCCCTACCTTCCACTCCGGCGACCTGGGTTCGATTCCTGGCGGGGTAGGGGATTTTAAATCTCCACCCTGGGTCTGGGTGTGTGTGACCTGCACTTGTATCTATGTGAGGTTAAAAATAAGTTAACAGAACAGGTAAAACAAAAAGGAAAGCAGTATAAACGAAAAAAAATGTATATTATATATTATTATTATTATTATTATTATTATTATTATTATTTATTATTATTATTATTAGTACTACTACTTGGTCTTGGGGTAACAACGTCGTTTCCTCGTAAGTAGCAGGCCCGGGTTCGATCCCCGGTCGGAACAAGTTTTCTAGGTGAGATGTTTTCGCATTTTTTCTCACATGTAAGACATGTCAGGAAATTTTAAAGCACAAATTGTCTCCGAATAGAATATTCGTCTTGTTTAATGTGAATGTGTGAGTGAATGATGCGTTGTATTTTTCGTTAGAGCTGTATTCCCGCTTCGAGGTGATCTTCTCCCTGCTGATTATGTCATTGTAAACCCCGAGTGACATCAGATATGCAAATGTACCTAAAAAGGAGAGGTTGAAATAAGAATAAGAAATAAAGAAAGAAACATTTAAAAATATTATTACTATCATGTCCACCGCTGTGGTCTCGAGGTAGCGTGCTGCCTTGTCACACAGAGGGCCCGGGTTCGATCCCCGGTCGGGGCAGTTTTTCTGGGTGAGGTTTTATCGGGGTTTTTCCTCACCTGTAAGACAAATGTCAGGAAAACTTTAAGGTCCAAACGGTTCCCGAAATCATATGGCCATCATCTTCATCCTTATCATTATCATCACCATCATCCTTCACCGGTGTGGAAAGCAACGGGAAGCTACCACACCAACACAATTCCCTAGTAAAGCTGCAAGCATAGCATGAAAATGCTATGATTGCAGTGAAGGACCTGCCTTCGGGCAGAATTACTATGGGTTACTATCATTATTATTAATAATTAAACTTTGTAAAGTAATAATGAATATAAAGTTGTTTTTATTGTAACTTTTATTTTTATATACGATTGAGGCAAGAGACTTATAAAATGGCGAATGTCATGGAATGGGGTCTGGTAATGAAACAACTCAGTATTTGCCTTGACGTCTAAGGAAAACAGAGAAAAAATAATACTAAACTCACTCGGCACTGAGGTTTGAAATCGGCACCTCCCGAATACGAATGTCAAATACTACTGCTTGAATTAATTCGCTGAGTCATCGTCATTGTTGTTATTATTATTATTATTATTATTATTATTATTATTATTATTATTATTATTATTGTCCACCGCTGTGGTCTCGAGGTAGCGTGCTGCCTTGTCACACAGAGGGCCCGGGTTCGATCCCGGTCGGGGCAGTTTTTCTGGGTGAGGTTTTTATCGGGGTTTTTCCTCAACTATAAGACAAATGTCAGGAACACTTTAAGGCCCAAACAATCCCCAAAATCATATAGCCATCATTATCATCATCCTTCACCGGCGTGGAAAGCAACGGGAAGTTACCACACCTACAATTCCCTAGTAAAGCTGCAAGCATAGCATGAAAATGCTAGATTGCAGTGAAGGACCTGCCTTCGGGCAGAATTACTATGGATGGATGGATTTTATGTTTAATTTCATTCATATTTATATACTAATTCCGAGCCAGGTTTCTGTCATGCTGTTAACAAATTTGCATAAGACTATTTAACTCATGCCCCAAATGGGAGTCAATGACCAATCACGTTTCAATGATTTCTGTTTTACAACCAATCAGAGTCGTGTTTCACGAAATATTTATCAGTGTTATAATTACCATATTAAAGAAAGCTCCTCCTTTTTAATATTCTGAAATAGTATGATCTAGTTGCAGTGATAAACAAAAGAAGCAGATGAAGCGTACCTATCGTTTCTCATTTGTTTTCAAACATCGCCGTTTACATTAGATATATAAATATTTTAAAATAACTACAGTTAAATAATGATTTGTGAGTAAACAGCTAAATTTTATTCGTTAAATAGTCCTAACAAATGCCACTCTTGATTTCCAAATTCTCTAGATAAATTCACTCCTCACTTCGTGAGTCGTGAATTTATCGATAATTTGGAAATCACTCGTGGCATTACTTATGATAACACACCACCGATTCCGTCTATTGGGGAACCGTGGTGCTACATTTACTTACCATATGACCGAATTGTATACGGAAATGTCATCGATAGAAACATTGTTCTTAGGCAACATCGTATTTTACAGGAAATAAGACTGAATACAAGATAAGATGGTATTTATTTATTTATGACAGAAAATCATATATTGACCTGCCTAATCAGACGTTTACTTTATTCCGTGATGTCTATAGATATCCTTTATTTGCAGTTTTATTACGTCAGAATGTATGCTACATTCTGATTCACCTGTAAATTCTGTTATTATTTTCACCGCATCCGCAATGACTAATGTAGGTTATGTTTCACTAAACTGTTTAAAAACGTGCAAAATAATTTCTCTCCGATTTTCAAATTGTTTCCTTCCCAATGTTTTAAGAAATTCTACAGAAAGCGGCCATTTAAAAAAAATGGAATTCCTATGTTTTCTGCATTACGAGTGCATAATAATAAAACAATGTTTATTTAATCTGTTGGAATAAATATTTTAAGGTTATCCAATAGAGATGTGCTATATATATATATATATATATATATATATATATATATAATATAGCCATCCATAGTAATTCTGCCCGAAGGCAGGTCCTTCACTGCAATCATAGCATGTTCATGCTATGCTTGCAGCTTTAATAGGGAATTGTGTAGGTGTGGTAGCTTCCCGTTGCTTTCCACACCGGTGAAGGATGATGATAATGATAATGGTAAGGATGATGGCCATATGATTTCGGGGACCGTTTGGGCCTTAAAGTTTTTCTGACATTTGTCTTACAGGTGAGGAAAAACCCCGATAAAAACCTCACCCAGAAAAACTGCCCCGACCGGGAATCGAACCCGGGCCCGCTGCGTGACAAGGCAGCACGCTACCTCGAGACCACAGCGGTGGACTATAATATATATATATATGGCTGTGGTCACAGCGGTGGACTATAATATATATATGGCTGTGGTCTCGAGGTAGCGTGCTACCTTGTCACGCAGCGGGCCCGGGTTCGATCCCCGGTCGGGGCAGTTTTCTGGGTGAGGTTTTTATCGGGGATTTTCCTCACCTGTAAGACAAATGTCAGAAAAACTTTAAGGCCCAAACGGTCCTTGAAATCATATGGCCATCATCATCATCATCATCCTTATCATTATCATCATCATCATCCTTCACCGGTGTGGAAAGCAACGGGAAGCTACCACACGTACAAATCCCTAGTAAAGCTGTAAGCATAGCAAGAAAATGCTATGATTGCAGTGAAGGACCTGTCTTCGGGCAGAATTAGTATGGATGGATATATATTATTTCCTTTATTTTGAGTGTTAGAGAATGAAACTATATTTTCTTATGTGCTTAAAGGTAAAACCGTTATGCGCCAATGAAAATTGAATCATAAATCTCGTTTGTTTACATTATAACTGGAACTTAATTCCGAAGAGCTTATAATTGATTTAACATATAAAGTTATGTTTGGTTTAGAATATTTAGTTGAATCTAGAAGAATATGTGTTTCTATTGATTGTCTTGGGTTTTCTAAAGGAATTGATTGATTTATGTTTAATGACACTGTAAAATAGTGATAATTCTATTTAACTCATGCCCCAAATAGGGATCAATGACCAATCCACATTTCAATGATTTTTTATTTACAACCAGTCACAGTCGTGTTTTGCGTAGAATTTACCAACTAAAGTTTATCATAATAAAGAAAACACCTCCTTTTTAACATTCTATGAATAGGCCATAGCATTATTTTGCAGTGACTGAATCTGTAAGAAATACGGCTACCAGATTGTATATATAGTGCATGAATGTCAACACGTAGAGCATGCGGGAGTTAATATAAAAACATTTGTAGCAGTTGATTATACCACAAAAAAAAAAAACACTGTTTGCACTTTCTTAAATGAATTTTTCCCAGGTAATAACATTCCAGAAAAAATATAATGGTCATAGGACATCAGAAATGAATTAATATGCAGTTTGATGGGTTTCATTTTTTCTCCACTAGAGTGCATTCTTACAATATTGCGTTCCTTTGGCAATAAATAATATGATCTGGTTGCAGTGATGAAAAAAGGAAGCAGATGAAGCGTATCAATCGTTTTTTATTTGTTTTCAAACCTCGCCGTTTACATTAAATATATAAATATTTTAAAATAACTATATTTAAATAATGATTTGTGAGTAAACAGCTTAATTTTATTCGTTAAATAGTCCTAATAAATGCCACTCTTGATTTCCAAATTCTCTAGATAAATAATTTCACTCCTCACTTCGTTAGTCGTGAATTTATCGATAATTTGGAAATCACTCGTGGCATTACTTATGATAAATGAAACTCCATTCCAGTACTCTCCTCCATGGCTCACAAGGGAACTGTCAGTCATTGCATGCTGAAACCTACCTTGCAATTTCTCCGAGAGAAGCGTTGTGATGTACCAAGGCCTTGTCCAAAAAAACATCTGCCGTTTTTAACTACAAGGCACTAAAATCCACAGCCAAAGCTCTCATTTAAACTACAGGGAAGTAATACAAATCCTGAATTGGTAAAATGGATAACCCTCAGCAACCTACCCGCACGCAAAGTCTCGCCACACTATACACCTCTTGACTCACGCAGGGAGTCCATCTGATTCGCAAAGTGTGTTGCCATAACTGGATTCTGGTTTCGATTTCTGTGCCTTGCAGTTAAAAACTTTTTTTTAACACGGCCTTGGTAAATAACAATACGTCTCTGGAAGAAATTTCAAAATAGGTTTCTGCATGCAATGGTTGACACTTATAAGTAAAACTATATATAGTCACGTTGATATGCATAGGGATTTAAATCCGGGACCTCGCAAATTCGTATCCTTAAACACAAAGTAGGCCTATATTATTTTCTTTGTTTACTCTCACTTAAAAATAATTATATACATAATAATAAATTAGGGAAAGGATTTTAAGGTGCAGATATTGGTCGTAAAAGGGGGGGAAATGTTCTGAAAATGCATATAAAAAGGTGCAAAAAAAGGTGCTGCTGAAACAATTGAATTAAGTAATCAATTGAGTTGGTGTTTACTTGAAGAAAATCCATATTTTCAATAAAACCAAAAACAAAAAAAAAAAAAAAGAAAAATTATCAGGTGTATATAAATTGAAGTGTGGCACATGTGACAATGTCTATATAGGACAAACTGGTAGACCTTTTATCTCTTGGATAAAGGAACACATGAGAGCATATAACAGAAATTCAAAATATGCTAACCACCTATTCCAATTTAATCATTGTTTCGATCCGAATTTTGAAATTTTACATATTTGTGATAAGGGTAAGAAGTTAGATCTTTTGGAGGCTGTAGAAATTAATAAATTTAAAAGTAGTAAAAACTGTTAAATTCTCAACTTGATTTGAATGAATCCCCTTTGTTAAATTAAAAAAATTAAATAAATATTGTTGTATTGTTGCTTAGATCAGTTGGAACACAATTCATAATTTGTTAACATGTCTGAAGAAGGTACAGTGTACCGAAACAGCTGTCACTGAATTATATAATAAATATGAAAATCAAATAAAACTACGTTTTATTTAATTGAATTAAGGTTTAAACCAGTTACATTAACTCAGTTTATATAACATACATATCATTTTGCACCAAATTTTTCTTGTTTATAGAGTCCATAAGAGGTAATTCATAGTTCTTTAATTTATTGCAATATTTACTTCGCAGATGGAACATCGAAGAATGATGCAATCAGTTTTAATGAATTGTTTTGAATTCTGAAAGTGCACACAGCTTATCCTGCTTAACATTCACGATGTTATTGTTGTGAAAACCCAGTTGTAATACTAATAAAATACCTTGTGGTTGAGACTAGTAAACACAGCTAACAAGTTGGTAGATAGAAAACTGTTAAATTATTGCCAGTTCTAACTGAACTTATTTTAAACTGTTACAGCAACATTGTTGAATTTTAAATTTGACTTC
This sequence comes from Diploptera punctata, assembly GCA_030220185.1. Taxonomy (NCBI): domain Eukaryota; kingdom Metazoa; phylum Arthropoda; class Insecta; order Blattodea; family Blaberidae; genus Diploptera; species Diploptera punctata. The sequence continues at coordinate 83,326 of JASPKZ010008372.1, forward strand.
ACAGCTGCAGATTGACCATTGTTGATGGTGGTTTAAATAAACTATATTTTAATATGTATTATGTACTGTACTATTATATGTATTATCTGCTGAAATGAGATACCTTCGGAGGACTGCAGGATACACACCATTAGATCACAAAAGAAATGAAGACATCTTAGAAGAGTTACACATGGAACCTTTAGAAAACAAAATTTCTGATTATAAGTCAAGATGGATGCAACATGTTCATCGAATGGAAGATCACAGGATACCCAAACAAATGATAAGATATCAACCTGCAGGAAGAAGAACACCAGGACGTCCACTCACAAGACTTCTGGATGGTGTTTCTCTTGAGGCCGAAACAGGTCAACAAATGGCCTAAATTCGTGAATGTACTATGATGATAATGATGATTTTACTATAGTTGACTTCACACTGCAGATTGGTCATTAAATCTGGAGTATAAATTACATTAATTATATTTTAATTTATTTATTTATCAACAATCAGAGCATAATAGATACTTTAGGACTTGTCCAGATTACAATTTATACATGAATAATAATGTAACATATATTTTATATTTATTTAATATTGTTGACCTCTGATTGAGATTTAAAACATAACTAGCGAGACTGTTACTTAATTACCAATACTGTACTACGCGTACACATTTTGCTGTGCTATCTACCTGTACATCTTTCTTATATCAGAGGTACATTAGGAAGAACTGCCCGATCAGATGTTCGTTCGAGAACTAAAATTCTCTCTCTGATCATTACACATCTAAACTATGAGAAATGCTCCTAAATTTAATCGTAACAAACAATCCAGTGAGAATAACAAAGAGTCCACCGGTTTCTGCATTATCGGCACATGGAATTGTTTTATTAATATCCCTTCCATTGTCGGTGTCCTATTGGTGTTCTTTTTAACTTCTTTGAAGCTTCGAGAGGATTTTCAATTTTCTAGTAGGCCTATTTCATCATTCATTTTGTGGCCCCTATTTTGTACGTCCTAAAGTGCTCCACGTAAATCTCATTTCACTTGCCTAATCAATATTTAATAATAACCATCTCACTGGTTTTACCGAACACAGAAATTCATGGTCGCACGAATACAAGCTCTTCAGGCATCCCTATCCTGAACTAATGTTTTACAATCATTCCTGCATAATTTGCATCCCTCAAATCATGATTAATTTTATTCTCTCATCTCATTCTTGCATTACTTACTGGGATGTTTCCCTCTAGCATACCTACTATAAGTTTTCATGCAACTCTTTCATTCCCCATTCGTGCCATATGTCTTGCCCATCGCAGACTAAGACACGTAATTATTCTTATTAAGTCAAATTTTCCGAAATATTATGTAGATCCTCTTGTCTAGTTTTCTGCATTCACCTCCCGTTAGTCTCTCTCCGTTCCAAAATTGTTCCTAAGACTTTATTCTCAAATATTCGTAACTTATCTCTTCTCAAATATAAGACCATGTTTCGTTCCCATATAATACAGGGTGTCCCATTTAAACCTCTCACATTTTAATTAATCATAACTAACAAAGTATGCGGAATTATGAAACGAGGCCAGTATTAAATTAAACAGAAACTCAAAGAATTTTCATTGCCACACATTAAAACACCTCTACATATGCACCATTTCTTCAATATTTTCTTCTGAAACACATATACGAGCACCTCTTGATTCTTTTTTTAACGCTTCCAGTCGCCACAAACTTCTCAAGTCATGGTCTTAATGGTCTTACCATCAGGTACATTTCCTCCATATTCTCTCCGGTAATTTCTTTGCACTGTAATTATTGACTTTGTCTCTGCATACCAGAAAACAGTTTGTGCTCGCCCACTTTGTTTTATGGCATTATTGTCCAACATACGACAGATGAATTAACTGCAACAATGAAAACAAAAATTCATTGAGTTTCTCGTTCTTCTAATGCCAACCTCATTTCATAATTCCGCATACTTGGAGAGTTATGATTAATTAAAATGTGGGAGGTTTGAAAGGGACACGGTGTATAACTGAAATAATATAAATATTTTTTTCTGTTTTAGTTTAACATTTTTTTAGAGACGCTAGCATGACAATGGTCTCTGTATATGGAGAATGCGTTTCCAGTGTTGAGCCTATGTTTAATTTATTTCTGCACCTCATTCTTGTTTGTAATTATTGTTCCTAGGTATGTTAACTCTGCCACTTCTTCAAAATTTCTCTTATTTGTTAAGTATGTATACCATTTAATATTGTGTTTTATGTGACCTTATATTTTTATTGGTATTTAGTTCCAGTCCCACTTTCTTAATGTCACTTAATATCATGTGTACTCGCCTAATAATTAATAATCAGTATATACCAACAGCACATTGAGTTGTACGCCCGCCGTCTTTATTCTCAAAATACAGGGTGTCTCTAAAGTCACTATCCCTTTCCATGAAAACACCACTATTTTTTTATTTTCTTTTGCATTCACTGTTAGCTTAGTGCAACACATTTAACACGCAAGGACGGGTTGCCATTGTTTATTCACGGGTACGCGGATTGTCGTATGAAGACGCCAGACCTGAATTACACATACATTCCGTAAGCCAGCTCCCAACAAAGGCACACATTAGTTTGCTTGTAAACAAATGTGAGCGTACCGGTAGTGCGTGTTATAAGGAATATCATTGACGACCACGCGTATCAGCAGAAACAATGCAGCAGGTTCAAATTGCTAGTGATAGTCCGAACGCATCATCTCGTCGCCTCAGTGGTGAGTTGAATGCCCCTCGCAACACAGTGAGCAAGTCTACAGATTCATTATAAATTTTACAAACTTACCAACTATATCAAAAGCGTATCACTCTACGAAAACGTCCTTATCACATATGCTTGATTTAAGGAATTGCATCACAGAAGCAGCAGGTTTTTATGGTTTAAATGTTAAGATCTACATTTAGTTTCACAGCTGAAAGATGGAGTACGTGTTTTGACCCAGATGGCGATAATGTAGAAAGGCAGTAGAATATGGGTAAAACTTCACAATAACATTGATTTTTCAATCATTGCCTACTTTCGTTAAAATGGTAGTGATTTAGAGACACCCTGTATTTGAATGCATGCTTCGATACAAATTTGAAGAACAGGAGAGGTAACGCATCTCATTAGTTCACCATTTGTGAATTTAAAAACGTATTAGAAATGATAATAATAATAATAATAATAATAATAATAATAATAATAGTAACAATAATAATAATAATAACAATAATAACAATAATAATAATAATTTACATTATCCGTTGTACAGTATTAATAATATGCTAACTGTAACAACTAGGTTATAAATTTTATTTAAATATGATCCAATCCATTGCTGTTAAGTGCAATTAGCGTAACTTGGGTACCTAAAGAGTAGTTTGAAATTTTTCCAACATTAGTTAAAATAATAATTGCTGACAACTAAACTCATTTTGTCAACGGAGTTAAATGATTGCAGCTAGCGATCACCTGACCTGAATTATTGTGTCTCATATTGCCTAAACTTTCACTAATGCTTACTACTATTTTTTTTTTTTTTTTTAGTTTCCGTAAGTATTTATTATTTTGTGTTTATGACAATATTTATTCATATTACAAATGTACGAAAATAATTATATTTGCTCTTATCTTGTAAAGCCTTAGTCATGAATGATACGCAGTATTTTATTTTATCCCAATAATTTAAAATATTAAGTTATATCGTTTCGATGTACCAAGTCTTTCATAATTCACTGGCCACTGGAAAATTTTATTTTTGGATATGTTGTACATCTTCGCTATAAAGATACATTTTAAGTGTCATACCGTCAGTTCTATATCGGGTACGTCAACCAGAGAGTGTCACTTTCGTGTACATTTTCAACGGGTCTAATTGTTGTTGCATTAGTATATCGATAGAATAAGCATACCATGAATTGTTGTGTTGCATTATTGGTGTAGAATGAACAAACAAGATGCTGCGTATTCGTTTGTCTTTATTGTAACATAGAAAAGTAACAGATTACGGCGAAATACATGCAACCAGAAATACAAACAGCGAATCCTTGATGAGAGTTGTGGAAAGAGAATTTGTATTCTTCAATGTGGTAGGTTTGTAAAAAATGTGGCCGCACGAACTTAAGCTCTCCATACATCCCTATCCTCAGCCAATGTCTTCCAATTATCTTCTTTATAATTTACCTTCCTGAGATCATGGTTAATGTTATTCTCTCACCTCATTCTCGGCCAACATTCTGGGCGCTTTCCCTCTCGTTTCCCTACAAGGTGTATGTACATATTTGGTCATTTTTATAAATCATAGCCCTGCTTATTATTATTATTATCATCATCATCATCATCATTATTAGGCTTATTATTTTTTACTCTTATTTTTTTCATTTACCACCGCAAGGAAACACGGCAAGAAAACCTTAATATAGAGACTCAAATATTATATTAGCAAAGATGTAGTCGTACAACATATTAAAAAATCATAAAAATTAGCAAAAATTCTATAATGATCAGTTAAATACGAGGTAACCTATACACTATATCACAGGATTTAGGCCAGTTTAAAATCCTCACCCATAAGGACTTGATCCCGCGACCCTCCAGCTTGAATCGTATTATCTTAACCAATTAATCTACGGCGTGACCCAATACATGTATTATATTAACTAATTCACTCACACTAACTCACTCATAGGTTCATTGCATAAGCTCTCCAAAACATCTCTGCCCTGAGTTAATGTTTTCCAATCAGCTACTGTATAATCTACTTCCCTCAAATCATGATTAATCTCATTCCCACCTCATTTTTGACCTTTTGACATTACTGAGCATTTTCCCTCTGTATTTCTTACAGTAAGTTTCCATGCCTCTCTTTCATTTCCCTTTCGTGCCACATACCCTGCCCAATAGCAGTCTATAAGACTTTGTTGTTATTACATTTAGTTTCCTATAAAAATAATGTGGCTCAGTGTTAAGTAGTATTCTCCATTCGCCTGTCCGTTCATTTCTCTTTGGTCCAAACATTTTCTTAAGAAATGTATTATCAAATACTCGTAATCATTTCTATCTCTTATCTATCTCTATCTATCTATCTTCGGGGTTTTTTTTTTACAGCTGCTGCCGTCTTCCCGTGCCAAACCTCCAAAACTTACGATCTTTGGCATCTTCAATGTTTAGCCCTCTTGTTTGCATTACTATCTTCATGCTTTCCGTCCATGTTAACTTTGGCCTTTTCTTATTTCTCCTCAGTTGCCATTGATATAGGCCTAGTAGTTACGGCCATCGCTCATCTTTCACTCTTAAAATATGTCCTAACCATTTTAATTCCTTCTCAATTCTTTCAATTGTGCTTTCTTCTGCTTCCATAATGTTTCTAATATCCTTATTTGTGACATGTTCTAATTTTGACTTTATGGCCCTTCTGCGTCTTTTCTCCTCCCTTAGAGTAAGAGATCATGTTTCGCACCCATATAATATAATTGGTAAAATAAATTTATAAATTTTTAAGTTTGATGTTTTTTTTAGAGAATTTGGCACAAGAGTCTCTGTAATGCAAAATATCACGCATTTCCAGAATTGAGTCCATTTTTTAATTTTTTGGGTGCCTCATTCCTGTTTATAATTATTGTCCCTGAACAATTGGGTTCGACCATTCCTTCAAAATTTCTCTCACTTGTCATTAACTGTCCATTCCCATTATAAATGTTTTTATATACCATGTATTTACCATGCGACTATATATTTAGTTTTATTGCATCAATATTACACTGCTTGAAGTAATTAAAATCATGCATTATGTTGCCATAAGTGGACAACACATTGAAACCATTCTACCGACTGTATGTTATTTTGATACTCGAGTCTAGAACATTGTAGATAGCCTTTTGACATTAATACTGCATCAATGCAATACATTCAATGGCGGTCAGCATTTCTCTGATCAAGTGCGAATCCATTTGCTGATAGCCTTAGTGATATCTCAATCTATAGCTCAATTTACACTTAAATATGAAAACAGTTTCTATTACAAACAACGGCCTTCATTTCAAAACCATTAGCACTATGTTTGCTTTATTCACATTCCTAGCCCTCATTCTACTTAATAGTAGTAGGACTTTATTAGACAAAAAGTAAGATATTTACAATATTATTTACAAATATGGGTCGCACGGGCAGTAAGCCGTACGTGCTGTTGACAGTCAGTTACAATAAAGTAATAATTGGTAGTAGTGTAAAGAAAAATAAACAATTACATAAAGAAAACACAATAATATTACAATTAAGTAATAACACAATAGCAATAACATTACAATTACATAAAGAAAACACAATAATATTACAATTAAGTAATAACACAATAGCATTATACACTAAAAAAACATTAACATTACAATTACATAAAGAAAACACATTAATATTTCAAAGTCTTATTCGCAGGACTGTAATAAGAAGCAGAGGCAATCATCTCTTCTTCAGTTTTCTGAACTAGAACTTCTTCGCCCGCTCTCGCATCTGATTCCGAACTGTAATCGAAATATTCATCTGACTCTAGAACTATCCTTAGATATATATATATATATATATTAATTGTAAGCCTATGTTTTCCCTTTACAGAGATTTAGGCGCTTTCCCCCTACAGGGAAGAATTTGAACCATAGGCCCTACTAATTTAGTTACACTTGTTTTCGTATAGATGTCATTTTGAGTGGTACGTGGTCAGCGTTCCGCCTCATACTGACATCTAGGAAACCAAGGTAGTACTAGGACGGGAAAAATCGATAAATTTTGCTTAGAGGCCTTTTCATTCAAGCTTAAGGATTTTTTACGAGCCTGAAAATCTTCAGACTCGGGACCCACAGCTTAAAGTCCCTCCCGGAGGACTTGCTCCTTGGATTTTTCCGTCCTAAAAAATCCATCCACCCCGGCCGGGTTTGAACCCGTGACCCTTGGGACCAGAGGCAAAGAGCATAACCACTAGTCCACCGCGGCCGACATCCTTAGATATATTAAACTTAAAATAGTTATTTAGACGACTAGTTACAAAAACAGAAGTTTAGTAACGAGACGCTCCGGGAGTGTTCTAAGAGCAGCCTAATTTTGTAACATGTTGTCTACAACATTTTATCTACGTTCAGAGCATTTTAGTATCATATAATTATGTTGTTAGTATATTTAATTAAATGTTTTTTGGTCGATGTGACTAATTTTTTATACTTATCAATATTGTTGTTACTGGAAGTAAATCAACGTTCCCACATCTATCCTGGTTGCTATGCAAACAAAAGGAATCGCAATGCTGATATGGACTCAAAAAGCACACGTTCGGTAAGTAAAATAAAACATTTCTTGAATGTTTTGTACACTAACTCGTACCTTTCTTTAGACTTTTTCGTAATTAATGCAGAAAATCCCACTCTCCAGACTTCTTCAATTTCTCTATCATCTACCATGACTCCTTCCATAATAAAATTATCATATTCTAATCACGGTACTACATATAAAAATGACTCCACAGCCAACAATCCTTGCTTATAATAAAACAAATGAAAAGCTACATAGCAACGTTCACCAAATGTTTCTTTCTCATAGAAGTCATTTACATCCAACCAATATTTGAATTCATTTATTACTATATTTAATAAAAATTAGTCACATCGACCAAAAAATAGTATGCAATACACATGAGGTAAGCACGTAACAGATCTCGAAAATTGAAAGAACGCGGCGCAAACGCCTCGTTTTTTTCAAGCTTCTTCTCGATCAGCAAGAAGTGCTTACCTCACTTGTATCGCAATATACTATAATGACATGTTTTTATTGCGGAAACAATATGTTAGAGAAAGTGTGATGTGGGCTTTGGAAAAAACAAAAAAAAACACGACCAATCAACAAACATTGTTGTTATATTCTGCAATTTTGGGTACTAGTTTCATATGTGAATATGGTCACTCGTAGAAATTCATTATATAATGGAAATGGACAGCTAATGACAAATGAGGGAAATTTTGAGGAAGTGGCTGAATTCAAATACCTAGGAACAGTAATCACAAATAGGAATGAGATGCACAAAGAAATTAAACATAGGCTCGATTTTGGAAATGCATGCTATTATGCATTGCATAGACTTTTGATGTCCCAACTCCTTTCAAAAAACGTTAAGCTGAAAATATATAAAACTATTATTCTACCAGTTATATTATATGGGTGCGAAACATGGACTCTTACTTTAAGGGAGGAAAGGAGATTACAAGTATTTGAGAATAAAGTTCTTAGAAACATTTTTGGACCAAAGAGAGATGAACAGACAGGTGACTGGAGAAGACTACATAACAATGAACTACTTGGTCTTTATAGGAAGCCAGATATAATAAGAACAGTTAAGTCTCGTAGACTGCGATGGGCAGGACATGTTGCGCGTATGGGGAATGAAAGACGTGCATGGAAGCTTCTTGTAGGAAAGCCAGAGGGAAAACGCCCAGTTGGTGGACCAAGAATGAGGTGGGAGAACAACATTAACTATGATTTGAGGGAACTAGATTATACAGGGAATGATTGGAAAGCATTAGCTCTGGATAGGGATGTATGGAGAGCTTATGTCCGCGCGGCCATGAACCTACGGGTTCGATAGTGCCAGTGAGTAAGTAAGTAAGTTTCATATGTGAATTTAAAGTAAAACTATTCGGAGAAGGTGATTTTCACGGTTCATCAGGAAACATTTTAAAAGCAGTCCAAGTTGCAACCATTAATATACTTCCAGAGAAGTCAAGGAAAGTTTATTTGTGTAGTTATAAGAAATTCAAGAACTGGAGTGTTTTATGTTTTGATAGTGAGTTTTGTTAGAATATAAAGTATGGGTTTTGTTGCCTTGTAACTGCGGATTTAATTGTCACTGATTGTTATAATAATATATAAATAGTCTTTCAATTAATAATAATGGATAAAATATACAATACTGCGTCCACCGCTGTGGTCTCGAGGTAGCGTGCTGCCTTGTCACGCAGCGGGCCCGGGTTCGATCTGCGGTCGGGACAGTTTTTCTGGGTAAGAAATCATATGGCCATTGCAAGCATCATCATTCATATTCATCTTAGATTAAGCTTAGGATTAGGGACTCTCCTGGCGCACCACTATCATCATCACCCATCATATCATCGGGGCAACGTAACCCCGCCTTCCAGGCGCCCCAACCTCCTCAGAAGTGGGTTACAAGTACGCCATACCAGGAGATAGCACCAGGAATGTTGAAAGACAACCTGGGGCATTTGCAAAAAAAATATATATATATAAATAATACTGCGTGTTTTTATATATATAACATTCAGCCTGCGTATGTTTGTGCTCGCAAAACTCGAAATATAGCCTGTCGATTGACTTGAAAATGTATACATACTGTATAGGTTTTCAGGTACAGCGAGTGTTTAGCACTATCTATTATTCTCTAAAACTATTAGGCGTAGGTGTAGAAGTACTCCTGAAACGATAATTTAAAATTGGATCTAGCGATCTCAATTTACAATTTTTCACAACGAAACTCAGTATATAGCCTTCTTCTTCTACTACTACAAGGTTTAGGCTATGCAGCCTGTTCCGGCGAAGTTAAAAGTGGAGTCCATCTACTACGTGGTCGGCCAAATCTCTTGTTCCTCTGGGATTATACAGGAAGGTTCTTTTTGGTATTCTTTCGTTGTTCATTCTCATTAAATGTTCTGTCCATTTCTTATTATTTTCGCTGATTTTATCTTCAATTTTATATATATTTAATTCTTCTCGTATAGTTTCATTCCTTATTCTCTCCGCTCTTGTGCATCCTTTCACATTCCGTAAAAATAGCATTTCCGCAGTCTGTATCCTGCTTTTATCCCTTGATTTCATTATCCAATTTTCACTTCCATACAACAACAAAGGAACAGCCATTGTTTTATATAATTTAAGCTTTGTTTCTTTCCTTGTTTTCCGACCTAAGGTTCTTTTTATGGTTCCACAAATAGCCTGAAATTGATTTACTTTATTTTCTATATCTTTATTTTCTCTATAAGTTATATCACATCCTAAATATTGGAAATGTGATATATGTTCTATTATTTTGTTATCCAGTACAATTTTTGATCTAATTCCATATTTACCAATAAATGCCATTACTTTTGACTTATTTATTGATATTTTACAATTATATCTATTGGCTATTAATTTAAATTTACAAAAGAAAACTGAAGAAACAAAAGAAATATATTATAATAAAAGAAAGGAAGCAAAGAAAATTGTTAGGAAATCCCACCAAGACAGTTGGGATCGATATGTATCTAATCTAGAACATGATCTACATGGACGACAATGGACTGCTTATAGAACAATTAAACATTTAATTAAATTAGAAAAAAAAGCTACATCAATATCAGAAGAACATTGGATAGAATATTTCAGAGACCTGTGGTACAACGAGAATGAAAACGAAGAAGAACCAAAATGTGAGAATTTGAAAGTAGATAAAATACAAATGGAAGAACTGGAAGAATCGCTCAAATCAACAAATAATAGAAAAGCTAGCGGACCAGATGACATCAATTCAGAACTAATTAAATATGCAGATATATTCTTTAAATTAAGATTCTTGAATTTTCTCAGTATATAGTATTAAAATAAACTGAGGTAGGTATTATCCAAAAAATCAGCGAACTCCGACATTAAGAAGTGGCGGTTTACCAGAAATCCAAAATTAAAAATTGACTCTAGCAACTGCCATGTTTAGGCTGTTTCACTTTCAGACGTACGGAGTAAATAAAAATAATTACTATATAAATTCATAATTATTTTTCTTTTTTTTTCAACTAACGATAAAAACACACTTTTAATTTATTTCGGCGTAGCAGCGCACACCGGATATTAGCTAGTATTATCGCCTCACTATGATGGTTGTCCAGCGGCTCGCTTTGTTTCCCCGCAGCTGTTATATATAATTAAATACAATAATTCCGCTTTTATATAAACGGACAACCATCATAGTGAGACGATAATAATACTAATACTAATTTATAAAAATACGATTGTATATCTATATGTGAAATCAACAAAATAATAATTTATTCTTCTTTACTTTTCTTAGATTAACCCCTCCCTTTTTTATATTCCTATGCCTCCCGATCTAAAATAATTAATTGGATTGGGGATGTTGTTTTATTGATAGTTATTGTTCGAATATTAACTAAATAACATTTATTAGAAGACCTTACCGCTGTATGCCTAACCAAAATGTGACCTAACTGATAACCTAATTCAAATATAGGCTCAAGGCTACTAATTTTTATTAGCTTTTCTTTTTTCTGTGTAAGACTTAATATTACTATTCTCGGTTTGCTTAAGTAAATATGGGTTTATATGTTAGACCAAAAACAACATAAATTATTGATGTCATGACATCTTTAGTAAACTGCTTTATATGGGAACCATATTTAATAGGATCAGTTAGTCCTCGTTGACTGCGAAGGGTCGGTCACGTGGACGAATGGGGAATGAAAGATGACATGGAATCTTATAGGAAAACCAGAGGGAAAACGCTCAGTTGGCAGACCAAGAATGAAGTGAGAGAATACAATTAACCATGATTTGAGGGAAGTAGGTTATACAGGAGATGACTAGGGTATGTGAAGAGCTTATGTCCGCGCGGCCATGAACTTACCGGTTCGGTAATGCTAGTGAGTTAGTTATAAGAAAGTTAGCGTGTATTTAGTCACAATATAATTTTGTTGAACAAGATAAATTATGTTGTAAATAAAATATTCCATGTAATATAATAATGCTAGCTTTCAAGATTTAGTGACAAGTTGAATAATACAGGGTGTCCCATTCAAACCTCCCACATTTTAATTAACCATGACTAACAAAGAATGCGGAATTATGAAATTAGGCCGGTATTAAACGAAACAGAAACTCAAAGAATTTTCATTGCCACACACCAAAACACCTCTATCCTTCTCTAATTTCTTCAATCTTTTCTTCTGAAACACGTGTACGAGCACCTCCTGATTCTTTTTTAACGCTTCCAGTCACCAGAAACTCCTCAAGCCATGCCTTAATGATCTTCCCATCAGATGCATTTCCTCCATATTCTCTCCAGTAATTTATTTGCACTGTAATTATTGACTTCATGTCTTACTTACTTACTTACTTACTCACTGGCACTATCGAACCCGTAGGTTCATGGCCGCGCGGACATACGCTCTCCATATATCCCTATCCTGAGCTAATACTTTCCAATCATTCCCTGTATAATCTAATTCCCTCAAATCATAATTAATGTTATTCTCCCACCTCATTCTTGGTCTACCAACTGGACGTTTTCCCTCTGGCTTTCCTACAAGAACCTTCCATGCAAGTCTTTCATTCCCCATACGTGCAACATGTCCTGCCCATCGCAGTCTACGAGACTTAACTGTTCTTATTATATCTGGCTTCCTATAAAGACCATGTAGTTCATTGTTATGTAGTCTTCTCCATTCTCTTGTCTGTTCATCTCTCTTTGGTCCAAAAATTTTCCTAAGTGCTTTATTCTCAAATACTTCATGTCTGCATACCAGAAAACAGTTTGTGCTCGTTGCTGAGGAGTCGCCATTTTGTTTTATGTCATTATTGTCCACCATGCGACAGATGAATTAACTGCAACAATGAAAACAAAAATTGTTAGAGTTTCTCTTTCTTTTAATACCAACCTCATTACATAATTATTTTTGTTGTTCGTGTATAAATTATTTTTTTACTCGTTAATTGTTATGTTAAATCAGAGGAAACTGGGTTTATTCAACTTTATAGAGTGCAACGTAAAGGTGTATAATTTTGTTTTTGTATATAGTGAAGAAATAATCAAATTATTTATGTGATGATCTTGTAGAAGATTTCCGGGCTGTTGGCCGTGGTCTTGAGGCTAGTAGTTCCCCGACGTTTCGCCAGAGACTGCGTCCGGCATCCTCAAGGGTTGTCTTGAGACTGGCAATTTTGTCGACTCCCTGGCCTATTTATACATTTATCCGCGACGTGTATAAAGTAACTCCGGCCGTGAAAGCCTAAGTCAATATTTTTGTGATATTTTTAAGTGTATCTGCACTAACCGTAATTGTTGAGGAAGACTGAGATATCAGATACCAATTTTATATTTTTATCTTATAATGTATCCATTTATCCCATTATATTTTTGGAATTTAAAAAAAAAATCTTTATTTACATCAGAATTTATATAGCACATCCTAAACATTTAAAAGCTGAAATTCGTTCTGTTAGTTTATCAACATATTTTAAAGGGGAAAAAAACTTGACTGAATTCATAGGAGTAATTAGAATTAGTAAAATTGCTTATAAAGTCTGACTTCATCCTCTTATCAGCATTATGGCTTGTATATTTAATTGTATAATCACTCAGAAAAAATGTAATCACAGACAATGTTTAAGACTTGTTTGGAGTTCAAGAAAAAAAATTGAATAAAAGTTACAAATTAGCAGCAGTTCCTAGAACTAATGGTAGACGAATTTATATTAACAGCAAATTAATTTACCCAAAAAAGAAGAAAATTTGTCAATTTTATGACAAAATCAAGTTATGATGAAGCATGTCAATGTTGATTTTGTCATGATGAGAAATATACAGTTTACACAATTACAACTTACATTGTTACATTATGCTTCCGCAAGAAAGAGAAAAGTACACTGGTGTATAATAAATCGTTATTGCCTTCTTCGGGAATCTGATTGATGTTACAATATTCATGGTACGTAACATGTTTTCTTAGAAACAATAAAGATTGTTATATTCATCTAAATCACCATTTTCTTTATCTTACTCTAGTTACAATTACGTACAAGCTATAATTAGAATAAATAATAGTTTGAAAAAACTAAAACAACACGCTTTATTAGAAAACCGAACTAAAAAATGAAAAATAATTTTAATTTCCAAGACGCTTGGGATAAAATTAAAGTCGTCAACAAAAAAAAAAAATTCATCTCCAACACATCTGGAATAAAACTAGGTATCTATAAAAAATAATTTTACCATCAAAAGCGTGGGGTGCTCTATATCAATTAATATATTTGATAATAAACATATATTGGTAAAACTAAAGTCTCTAAGAAGAAAACGTAAAAACCATTAAAAGTACCCCACAGTTTTGATGGTAAAATTGTTTTTTGTAGATAACTCTAGTTTTATTCTAGATGTATTGGAGATGATTTTTTTGCTGACCACTTTAATTTTATCCCAAGCCTGTTGGAAATTAAAATTATTTTTCATTTTTAGTTCGGTTTTCGGATAATGCGAGTTGTTTTAGCTTTTTAAACCCATTATTTATTTTTTATGTTTTAGTTTGGTTTTCTAATAAAGCGTGTTGTTTTAGTTTAATTATCATAAACCGGAATCCCATGAAAATTTAATTGCTTAATACTCTTCTAAATAAAATCCTACAGGCCGGATTTGAACCAGCGACCTATGGATTACTGAAATTATATACCACTACAGTCCACCGCTCTACCAACTGAGCTTTTACAACGATTGATTAAAAGTCGATAAGTCCTCAACATATTATACCGGTTTTTATTTTTTTGGTTTTCTGATGATTCTGGCCAGGATTTTAAAAACAAATTATGAAATTATTGTATTGTCATGGGTCCTACCAAAATTATGGAACATATTAAGTGCAAAAGGAATTCCACTACACTTGATAGCAGTAATTAAAAAAATGTATGAGTAAACAAAATAAAAATAAATCGAAGGGAACCAATACAAATAACAGGAGGAGTTAGACAAGGTTGTCCACTATCAACCACTCTTTTTAACATTTATTTGACATGATAAGATCGTGGAAGCAAATGACGACTGGGGGAATTAACTTAGGAAATATAGTAATAAAAACAGTAGCCTTTGCAGATGACCAGATTTTAATAGCAAAAACAGAGGACGGACTACAAAGAATACTATATAAACTAAATTAAATATAAAAAAAATACAAGATGGACATATCCTCATAAAAATAAAAAAAACAATGGCCTTCAAGGGCGCTCATCCAGTTCGGACAAAGATAATATTAGAAAATAAACCAATAGAACAAGTGGCAAGATATAACTTCCTAGGTTGCGAAATATCATACACAGCGGAAACAGATATAAATAACAAACTAAATAAGTTTAATTAGCCTATATAACAGCAACACTAAAAATAACTTTGAAAAATAAAGCCAGAAGAGACTCTGTAATGAAATTATACAAGACAATGGCAGTGCCTATTATTAGTTATGGATCCGAAACATGGACAGTGACAACACAACAATCTGCCAGAATACAAGCTGCTGAAATGAAATTCCTCAGACCAATAGCAGGATATCAAAGAACAGACAAAAAACATAACACAGAAATAAGACAACTAAAAGTAGAGGAATTAAACACAATAATAATGAAATACAAAACAAACTGGAAAGAACACTTGGAAAGGACGACAGAGAATAGAATACCAAAAGCAGCATACACCTATTCACCACGAGGAAGAAGTTTGGGAAGACCAAAGAAAATATGGAAACAGCAGTAATTTGGAGCCGGAACAGGCTAGTAAATAAGCCTAAACCGTGAAGAAGAAGAAGAAGTCATGGGTCCTTTACAAGTATACAAAGTTTCAAGTCGATTCAATGTTTTTAAGTGGGTGAAAATAGTGTTCAAAGATTCCGTTACATAGATAGATGGACTGATACAGGTCAAGCTAATATAAAGCGTGTAAAAAAATAAGCAATACAGACTTAAAAATGAAATACTAAAATAGGCTATGTTCCATTTTTAAATGTAGCAAAATAAATTATAATTCGCAATAGCTCCTGTAAAGAGAGTTACGTCAAATAAACTGTTTCTAGCAGAGCAAAAGAAAATGTGTATTTGTGCCATAAATATATTCCTCACGAAGCATCATGCCCTGCACATTCGATGAAAGTCTCACTTAACCTATTTTACATAAGATAGACATAATCTTGTACAGTTGAAATCAATACTTATCACTTGTAGTAAAGTTCAGACTTAACCTCCTTTACATTGGTACATGCCAAAAAAGGTAAAATGTTTACACTACTAGCCTTAAGAGGTCCTTGGGATAGTAGGAGGTTAGGCTTCCACCTTTATTAGACAATCAGCAAAATAACAGCCGGATTATCAGCCCTGTGTGACAGCCGCTTTTATCCAGCATAATAAACGTTTGGTACTCATTTACGTTAAAGGTAGAGTCGACTCCAAGCCATGCTGCCGTTAGAAGCTTTAGGCCAGTTTAATAATCCTGATCCACCGGGACTCGAACCCTCGAACTTTCTGTTTAGAGCGTACTGCATTAACCAACTATGTACACTTTGGCATTCTACACCTACAGAATGTACTTGTTTGTATACAGTAGGTTTAGAGGTTTTAAAAAAAGTATTTCGATATTAACTTTTTTTATTTCGGAATTTATCCACAATACAGTGGTTTTCCGTCATCCAGAAGAAATTCACCTTCTCCAGTTGTAGCGTTCCTGAACATTCTTATCTCTAAGTCCCAGTTCACTCATACTTCTTCTCTCACCTTCCATCTATCCTTCTTTAGGCCTTCTCTTTCTCCTTTTCCTATCTATTTTCCATTCCAAAATCGTCTTAGGAATTCTATCAAATGTCACCTTCTTGAGATCTTAATCGTTTCTCTTTTGTCTGCAATACATTTCTTTCAACTTTCACAATTTTCACAATTTTCACAATTTTCATGATTTCAACGTTTCTAATTTTTTCTAATAAAAAATTATGAACATAAGGTTTGAGTAATTCGGACTTCAGTACTATTTAAATAGTAAAAGTAAAGTAAAGTAAAGTGATCCTACAACAGACCCGGAGGCCCTTGGGGTAGTAAGAGGTTAAGGCTCCCACTTTTTCTAGACAATCAGCACTTATGTCAGCCCTGCGTGACGGCCGCCTTTACCCCAGAACAAGCGTCTGGTACTCATTTCCGTTAGAGGCTGAGTCGACCCCAGGGCCATAGTGCCGCCAGAGGGTTTGGGCCAGTTTAAAAATCCTGACCCCAACGGGACTTGAACCCTCGACCCTCCGGCTTGTAGCTCAGTGCCTTAACCACTACGCTACGGCGTGCCCCCACTATTTAAATAGTACGCAAATTATAATCACACAAGACTGTCTTCAGTGTAATTCATCCGTCTGCCCCACGTCTATGAGAATCGCATATTCTTTGAAACAAACATTTATCTTCTACGAATCCACTGATAGGTGGAAACTCTGACACTTATCGCATGTTCACATGTATTTGATGAGTTCGTCATTAAGCATGACCTCGAAATATGTGATAACAAAAAAATTAATAAATTTCCTCATGTGTCATTATAGATCTCACGAGGAAAATTTTCTGCTTTAACGGTTTGAATCGTAGGGCGTTGATATTATTTAAGAGGATATTAATGTTCTAGGGGCACGCCGTAGCATAGTGGTTAAGGTACTGCGCTACAAGCCGGAAGGTCGAGGGTTCAAGTCCCGGTGGGGTCAGGATTTTTAAACTGACCCAAACCTTCTGGCGGCACTATGGCCCTGGGGTCAACTCAGCCTTAAAAAAAAAACCCGGGGGAAATGAGTACCAGACGCTTGTTCTGGGGTAAAGGCGGCCGTCACGCAGGGCTGACAACCCGGCTGACATCAAGTGCCGATTGTCTAGAAATAGTGGGAGCCTTAACCTCCCACTACCCCAAGGGCCTCCTGAGGCCTGTAGTGGGAATACTTTACTTTACTTTATATTAATGTTCTAATACGATACGTGGTTTACTAATTTTCTATTGCCACCCGCATATACAAAACGATAGTTCGACCAGTTATCGTATATGGAGCAGAAACTAGGGCTGATACAACAAAAAACTAAACAAATAATAAGCACATGTGAAAAAAATCTTAAGAACAAGTATCAGGGGGAAAAAAGTGAAAACATTATTTGATAAAAAAACACAACACAGAAATTAGGGACCCAAATGTCATATTTCAAGACATAACCAAATTTATTATCGATAGACGACAAAATTTGGGTCATATAGAAAGAATGGGAGAAAATCGACTTGCAAAAAGAAAAAATGAGCTAAAGGGAGAGGACAAACGGACGGGAGACGAACAAGAGGAAAAGACCAGCCAAGAGATGGATTAGGACAGTGGATGCACATCCAATACTGTTCTTTCTCCGAGGAGCGATTGTGAAATAAATTTTTCACGGCATGTATAATATATTCCCATACATTAAGCATGTTTAAGAAGATAGAGTTGTATTGCCGTACTTCCTCCTTCTCTAAATTTTGTCTTTTTTATATAAAATTAATAATAAATATTGTAAATCATCTCACCAAATGCTATTGATTTTAAGAGATGATAATTTGCAAAATCTGGGCAATACGTTGAGGATAAAATACAGCTAGAGTCTCCAATTAAATTCACAAAGTTATATTTATTCTTCATATTTACATGAAGATCAGTGAATTCGATATAGTAGTTGTAAATGTGTAAAGGCCTAATAGCCCAATGTTAGGCTTTAGCGTTCCCTTTGTTAGGAGTTACTAGACCAAGTTAATTTTGTTATTATTGTTTCCCTAAAGATGTCATGAATGGTATGCGGTCAAAATACCGATCCAATTTGACATATAGTAGGCAACTAAGGTAATGTTAGGATGAAGGAGGTCGGTAAATTTTGCTTAGAGGCCTCTTTATTTAGGTCTGAGGATTTTTTAGCAGCGTGAAAATATTTACACTCAGGATCCACGGTCAAAGTCCCTTCCGGAGGACTTGCTCCTAGGATTTTTCCATCCTAGGAAAGTCTATCGGCCTAGGCCAGGTTTGAACTCGCGACCCTCGGGACCAGAGGCAAAGAACATAACCGCATAGCCCACCGCATAACTAGAAAATCAAGTGAAGAGTGCAGGGAAAGAATAAGGAAAGGCACTTTTTTGTCGAAATGGAGTTATCAATGATAGCCCTATCACAGGAACGCCCAAACTACGGCCCTCCATAATTTTTTATCCGACCCCTGTAGGCCTGAAGCATTCTAATAAATGAAAATATGTAATGGGTGGGCTTATCAGTAATTGGACAAGGAATTGTGAAATATATTATAACGACTTAAAAAGAAAAGTAGCAAATCAACACATAATAATAATAATAATAATAATAATAATAATAATAATAATAATAATAATAATAATAATAATAATAATAATAACAATAATATTTTACATCTTTCTGCGCCCAATTAATGTACTGCCATTCTCCACCACATCTCTCTGTCATCACAATCTCCATCGCCCAATTATTTTTCTCCTCTTGCTGCTCAAAACACCATCAATCCACGTTATTTTTGATCGCTCTCCTCCTCCTCTTCTTCTTCTTCTTCTTCTTCTATCAGATGGCACCCATTCTAGTATTCTGTCTTCCGTCATTAGATTGAACTTTCATTTTTTGTTTAATTACACTCTTTCTTATTTTATCTCTTCTAGAATCCTAATAATAATAATAAAAATAATAATAATCGACATTAGTTATTCTAGGACATATGGCCCGCGTCACCTAGATGTTTCTTCTAATTGGCCCGCGATAGAAATACGTTTGGGCGACTCTGCTCCCTATCATTTAGAAGTGTGAAACAGTAAAAATATACATATGTCATGAATTTATTTACCTCCAAAGTTCGGCATACAGGTAAGGAAGTATGATGTACAACTAAAGTATGTTTTCTAGGTTTTAAAGAAAAAATGACTTACCTGGTACTTTCCTGTATCCTTTAAGTAAGTATGAAAAAAATCAGTGCAATTTTTAGGGATCAAACCTAGATTGTGCGACTACATCATGAGAAGCAGACTAGTTAGAGCACTTGAATAAATGCTGCGCACAATGGGTACATAATACTTGTTTCGTGTATTTACTAACCGTGACCAGATCTTTCTAAGATAAGAGTATGTCTGTCTGAAATGAGATTTTTTGTTTCATACTTTTATAATGAAGATATATGTTTTTCGTGATCAACTCCAGTTTCTGATTCCTCTATGGCAATTAATCTTGTTTTTTTTTAAGTTGTGGTATAAAATAGCTACGTAAACAACGTTGATTTACTTATTTCATAATAGTAATGAGTTCATGAGGAATGATTAGAGCCCGGTTTTATCTAATTACACATTCTGTTGCTGTGTATGTAGTTATAAAAAAGCTGAATTGTCGACGAATTAAACTGAAAAGACCCTTATTCCAAAGTTTTAAATTACATATTTTTACATATTTCGAGCTATATTACATATTTCACACCATAGTACATGGTTTTACATATTTTAATATTTTTTTTTGCGGAATTATTATAAATTTTCGTCAATCCCATTAATTTTTGTTACATAGTAAGAAAGGAAAAAAATAATTGTAATTTTTTTATTATCGTGCTTCTCCCGCATTGTCGTCAATCCTATACATTTCCGTTGCATTTAAAGCTATATTGTACGAGTTCGATGCGGACAACAATGACGTGTTTTAAACATTTTTTTCTTCCTTGTTCTCAAACGTTTCAGAATTTATAACAGTCAGTTGCATTTAATTTAACCATGGCACCGATTGCGTCTTCGTTGTCTTCAAATCTGAAAACTTGAATTTCTGTTGACAGTTCTTTAATCTCTGATGGTAAAACAACCCTCTGCCAAGCTTGTTGTAAACGTATTGGGTGTACGATGTAATCTCAAATTGAACAATATTAACGAAGCAATATGCATATTAAAAATAAACGAGTTTCTTCAAAGAAACAGGTACTACTTACACAGTTGCAGGGGCAGCCTACATCATCTAATAGCGAATTTTACAAATAACTGTGTATGGCGTTGGTTGCAGGAGACATACCCTGGAACAAACTTCAGGTACCTGAATTTAAAAATACTGCAACCGCAACATTCCCGAAGAGTCCACTTTCAGGAAGAATTACTTGGATTCTTGTTATGTTGACATTAAAAAAAAATCAGGATTTACATAGGCAACTCACCTGTATGGATTTCTGCTGATGAGACGACGAATGCTGCAGGCCGTTTCATCGCTAATCTAATTGTGGGCAAGATGGACACTGAAGCTGCATCAAAACCCCAGTTAATTTATTGTAAACCTTTGGAGGTAACAAATAGTTCAACAATTGCTAGATTCATTAATGGACTTACGCTACTATGGCTAGATAGCGTAAACAAAGAGAGGGCCCTACCGATGTACTCAGATGCAGCTCCATACATGTTAAAAGGGAGGAAGTCGCTTACTTTATTTTATCCAAACTTAGTGCATATTACATGTACGGCTCATGCGTTGCAACGAGTGGCAGAGACAGTTAGACATGAATTCCCAGAAGTAAATACACTGATATCAGCAACGAAGAAGGTTTTCCTAAAATGTCTTTATTGTGTACAACAATACAAGGAGCAGCTACCTGATGTACCTCTGCCTCCAGAGCCAGTGATAACAAGGCGGGCCACATGGATCGAAACTGTAATTTTTTACAGTAAGCACTTCGAAGCTGTGAAGTCAGTGATTGGGAACTTTTCTTCTGATCCTGCAGTGTGTGTGAGTGAATCCTTGTTAGCATTCAACAGTTATAAAGTGCTCAGTTCAGTTTCATACATCGCAAGTCACTTCAGCTGGCTTCCCAATAGTATCAAGAAACTGGAAACTTCAGGTATGCCTCTCCAAGAAGCTTTGAAAATAATGAAAAATGCAGTTCAAAAGGTCAATGTTCTACCAGGCAAAGTGGGTGATTTAATTTTCACTAAATGCAGTCTGTGCTAAACAAGAACCCTGGATACCCAACTCTTGTTACTCTTTGTCGCTTATTTAATGGTGAAAATGTAGAAACCCCTGAGAATATTATTCCTAGTACAATCATTCTTTATAAATATGCACCGTTGACTTCTTGCGAAGTTGAGCGATCTTTCTCAATTTACAAATACATATTGTCAGACAGAAGACCGTGCATGACAACAGAACATTTGGAAAAGTATATTACAATTAATTGTGGACACCGATCCAATGTGGCTTAAATGCTTGAATGGTTGACACTTGTACTTCAGTACTGTACTTTGTAGCAGAAGTGAAATGATTAAAAATTAACATAGGGATTTGACTATGTGGACTTCTTTTTTTTATAGCAAAGAAATAACATTTTGGATTTTACATATAATTGCTTTATTATATTTATTTAGATATTTCACAATATTTGGTTACATGTTTATGTACATTTTTCTTAATTTGCTATATTACATAAAATCCGGGCCCTGGTCATGATATTCATGAAAACATGAAGCAATTCA
Organism: Diploptera punctata; assembly: GCA_030220185.1. Classification (NCBI taxonomy): domain Eukaryota; kingdom Metazoa; phylum Arthropoda; class Insecta; order Blattodea; family Blaberidae; genus Diploptera; species Diploptera punctata. The sequence continues at coordinate 105,673 of JASPKZ010008372.1, forward strand.
AAGCTAAAACCAATACAATTACAATAATTTCATATGTTGCGTCTCTCTCAATAACAATATCTCTATATCTCTCTCTCTTCCTCTCCCTCTTTCTCTCCCTCTCCCTCTCTTTCTCTCTCTCTCTCTCTCTCTCTCTCTCTCTCACACACACACACACACACACACACACATACACACACACACACACACACACACACACACACACACACACACTTTCACGTGCCCCACACCAACAGGACCTTAGTGTGGGAGAGAACTTCCTACTCTGTATCACATACATCGTTTTTGGCCACACAAGAACATGGAGGGCTCAATTCCGGGGCCATATCTGAGACAACCCGAACATTTAAGACAAAATACATTAATCACTCATATTTCATACTAAACAATGCGAATATGACATTGAAATTATATTGCCAAGTGGTGTTAGTGGGACTATTTCAGTCATAAAGTTCCCAGATATTTGTCTTGTAAGGAAGAAAGTCGCCAAATAATTTCACGCAGGGAACTTATCCGTAAGTGGATCGAATTCGGGTCTGTTGCATCGAAATTGACATTGGAACACAACGTGGAACATATGTTAAAAAGGAATCAAATATTCATATTTATTGAATACAAATAACATCGTATAATAAGCAAAATACGTGTATTAAATAAAATCTTAGATAAAAAAAAATAAGTTTAACAAGTTTACATCTACCAACATGGACATTTGGATTTCAAATCTTACGTCACAAAACAAATATAGTCTAAAGAGTGTAAACGAATTAATCCAATGAAATTACCTATCTATAGATTATCTTTAGAAAAATAATGTGGTAGTGACACACTCCTTCCGTTTGCCCGATCCCCATCCCCGATCTACAGTCTAAAATTTAAACCGTTTACAATTAAAATTCATAAAATGAACCCTAGTTTTATAAACATTAGAATCTATGCAAATTTGATAATAGTCACATCAGTACACATCATCAGATAAAGTTATGTAATTTTATGACACTGGTTTTTACGGACATCTTTTTTAAATTTTCACTTAAAAAAAAAATATATATATTTTTTAGAAATAAGGAACAGTCTGCCTTAGTTAACAGTTCTCCTCTGATCCTCAGGATTCAACTGTTATAAGGGGACTTATAAGTCATGCATTTCTTAATAAATACATATTTATTTACTGTTTATTCGACGCTGCTCTACAATTCCGTGAGATTATATAACTTACTGGAGAGAATGCATCGGTAATTCTTTGTTGTAGATAATAAATACGTAATATCTACATACTGTAAATACCTGCAAATATCGAGGGTCGTTATAATAGGATTTATTTGAAGATCCGTGAATTTTTTGGAAGAAAAAAAAACTGAAAATCACTGGTCTACCTTATAAATAGAACTGAGAGATCTAGACACTTTTTCCCGAAATCATGTACACTGAAACTATACATAGAAAGAAAAGAGAACAGGGAAACTCAGTATAAAGAGTAAACATTTTTTTTATTCTGCACTCTAACATTCTCTTTTTTTAGCTATAGTTTCGGTATATAGGTGCCGCCAGGTATCTGAAAGCATGGCTGATGGCAGAGCCATCAGAACTTTCTATAACGTGCTAATAACCAAACTAAATATATCGTTTGCTTACTTTGAGTGATTCAGACATTGCGCGCATGCGTATGACGTATTCGACAAGTTGATAATAATACTTTTCACGCTTTCAAATCTCTTGCAATCTCTGTACATACTTCAAGACATACGTTTAAGAACTTATTTTAATATCTTATTTTATCCCACCTCTACTTATTAATGCGCATATATTAAACTCAAATAATAATTAGACGGTAATTTTTTAGGAAATAAAAAAATGAAAACACGATTACCAAACATTATAACTCGACACAACCATCTTCCATATTGTAAAAGCGAAGTAACAGACTGCTCTTCGAAGATATAACGTATCGTAGATTTATGACCGTAAAACAAATTCATTACCTCAAGTCTCAAATAAGGACTCTGACCAAAAAATGCTAGTTCTTTCAGAACAGTTTTGAATTTTGACGCTAATGGCCTGAGTTATTAAATGAGGTTTTTTTTTATCTTATCTATTTCGTTAGCAAGCTCTATTACATTATATAACTGTAACACTACATGCTCTTAGGCTATTTTTTTCACTCTTTACCATTTATAAAAATTTATGTTATTAACAAACTAAATTAAGTCTGAAGGTTGTGTCTAAATGACACAAAGAGTAGGGTGCGTGTAGGCAAACAGTTTTCGGACACTTTTGAAATCCAGAATGGGTTGAAGCAAGGAGATGCACTATCTCCTCTACTATTTAATTTTGTACTAGAGCATGCCATTAAATCTTTAGAGAATGAGGATGGCTTACAACTCAATGGTATTAATAAGCTGTTAGTTTATGCTGATGATGTACTATTGGCCGATAGCGAGGAGATACTAAAGGACAACACGCACACAGTATTGAGAAACACTTAGGAATTAGGACTGGAAGTAAATATAAATAAAACTAAATATATGGTCACACGCAGAAATTCATTATATAATGGAAATGGACACCTAATGGCAAATGAGGGAAATTTTGAGGAAGTGGCTGAATTCAAATACCTAGGAACAGTAATCACAAATAGGAATGAGATGCACAAAGAAATTAAACATAGGCTCAATTCTCGAAATGCGTGCTATTATGCACTGCAGAGACTCTTGATGTCCCAACTCTTTTCAAAAAACGTTAAACTGAAAATATATAAAACTATTATTCTACCAGTTATATTATATGGATGCGAAACATGGACTCTTTAAAGGAGGAAAGGAGATTACAAGTATTTGAGAATAAAGTTCCTAGGAAAATTTTTGGACCAAAGAGAGATGAACATACAGGTGAATGGAGAAGACTACCGAACAGTGGTCTACGTGGTCATTATAGGAAGCCAGATATAATAAGAACAGTTAAGTCACTTAGACTGCGATGGGCAGGACATTTGAGAACGCTGGTTATTAGTATTTATTAAAGCTTAATTTAACTTTCACAGGAAATATTTTAAGTTAAATTAAACTAATAACCTTCAAAGTTATAAATAGAGGAGCTTCTTTAAGTCTTAAGTTATGTTGCACGTATGGGGCATAAAAGACTTGCATGGAAGCTTCTTGTAGAAAAGCCAGCGGGAAAACGCCCAGTTGGTAGACCAAGAATGAGGTGGGAGAATAACATTAACTATGATTTGAGGGAAGTAGATTATACAGGGAATGATTGGAAAGCATTAGCTCAGGATAGGGATGTATGGAGAGCTTATGTCCGCGCGGCCATGAAGCTACGGGTTCGATAGTGCCAGTGAGTAAGTAAGTAAGGTATTTGTGTACTAATTCTTCGTTGGATGCCGGCCATTGGCCACAGGGACTTGTAATGTTTTTTTTAGTATTTGTCTTTGATTACTCAGAATTTTGCACTTAAATAACAAATGAATCAGTGTCTGGTGTTATTTACACTTGCACTGTAGACTGTCTATTATTCAGTTTCGTTGGTAGTAGTTCCTTGTCTTTCCGTGTCCAAGTATGATTGCAGCAATTTGTGGTAGTTTATTCTTCAAAAGAGCGTCGTGAAATTAAATAAAACTACAGCAACAACTTCTACTACTACCACCGTCACCACAACCAAAGGACGTAATACTTTTATTCATAAAATAATATAAGTTAAAATATACCTTCTTAGGTAAAATCCGTCGTCCTCAACGTATAAAATATGTAATCTTTATGTCTGTAGACCTTTCAGAACATCCGTTCCATCTTCAGTAGGTCACTCTTCGCTACAACATCCAGTATAATGGTTGATGCTGCTGGTCCTAATGCGGCTTTGTCGTGACTCGTGACTCGTGTCACGACAAAGCCACATTAGGACCAGAGCATCAACCATCATACTAGATATTGTAGCGAAGTGACCTGCTGAAGATGGAACGGATGTTCTGAAAGGCCGACAGGCATAAAGATTACATATTTTATAAGTTGAGGACGACGGATTTTACCCAAGAAGGTATATTTTAACATATTTTATTTTATGACTCTCCACCTCAACGGTTTTAACAATGAATTTTTATTATTATTATTATTATTATTAGTAGTAGTAGTAGTAGTAGTAGTAGTAGTAGGACTTTATTAGACAAAAGTAAGATATTTACAATATTATTTACAAATATGGGTCGCACGGGCAGTAAGCCGTACGTGCTTTTGACAGTCCGTTACAATAAAGAAATAATTGCTACTAGTGTGAAGAAAAATAAACAACAAAACAAAAAAAAAGCAGTAACATTACAATTACATAAAGAAAACACAGTAATATTACAATTAAAATTTTATTAGTATTGACGTTACTTCACTCTGTGTTTACGGGTTGAGTGTGACAATAAATACAATATAATTAAACTAGTGTGCTGTCACTTGTTATTTGAAAACAACAAAGAGTAAGTAGACAATTGAATGATAATTTCTCCGAAAGAGGTATTACATGGAAAGTGGGTAAGCAAAGAGAACCTAGTTAACGATGGGAAAAAAAGCTAGTAATAACGGAAGTTGGGATGTGCTATAACCGGAAGTTTACGACAACGAAGTGAAACATCGTCTCGGTTAGATGCTCGCCCTATTTCTTCTCATGTTCAGACATGTATACTATTCTTTATTTATAGTTTAACCTTCAAAAAATAATGTTGCGTTTATTTTAAATCCTTCCAAAATTTTGTGTTCTGTATAACATCTCTGACGCGTATCGTTGTATTATTCCTCTCCATTACTAACTCAGAAGAGCATTTTTTTCTGTCTAAAATATTTATTTTACCGAAATATAACCAAATATCTATCAATATTCAAAACAACTTCGTCCACCGCTGTGATCTCGAGGTAGCGTGCTGCCTTGTCACGCAGCGGGCCCGGATTCGATCCCCGGTCGGGACAGTTTTTCTGGGTGAGGTTTTTATCGGGATTTTTTCTCACCTGTAAGACAAATGTCAGGAAAACTTTAAGACCCAAACGGTCCCCGAAATCATATGGTCATCGCAATCATTATCATTCAGATTAAGCTTAGGATTAGGGACTCTCCTGGCACACCACTATCATCATCATCACCCATCGTATCATCGGGACAACGTAACCCCGCCTTCCAGGCGCCCCAACCTCAGAAGTGGGTTAGGCATTTGAAAAAAACTTCTGTTAACCCTTAAAATTGGCAATTTACCCTATATGATACATCACTTGGTTTAATCTATTTCGCATTTTTAATACAATAAAAACCAACGAGTAGAACCTATAAATTGTATTAGGTATATTGTATAATTATACATACATTTATGTAGAATTACACAACATACCTAATATTTTACAGATTCTAATCGTTTTCTTTTGTTTTATTAAAAATAGTAAGTAAATAAACATATAATATAAACATATATTCGACATAAATTTATATCGAACAAAATACCTAATCATTTACAGGTTCTGACCGTTTGTTTTCTTTTGTTTTATTAAAAATATTAAATAAATTAAATCAATTGATTACATTTATGTCGAATTACACAATATACCTAATAATTTACAGGTTCTGACCGTTTGTTTTCTTTTGTTTTATTAAAAATATTAAATAAATTAAATCAATTGATTACATTTATGTCGAATTACACAATATACCTAATAATTTACAGGTTCTGACCGTTTGTTTTCTTTTGTTTTATTAAAAAATATTAAATAAATTAAATCAATTCATTACATTTATGTCGAATTACACAATATACCTAATAATTTACAGGATCTGATCGTTTTTCTTTTGTTTTATTAAAACCACTAAATAAATTAAATCAATTGATTAAATTTATGTAGAATTATACGATATACCTAATAAGTTACAGCTATGCATGATTTCGTTTTCATTGCGGTCCGACACATTTAAATAACTAGCACAACAAATTGGTGTTTTGCCAATTTAAGGATTAATCGTCGCATTCTGCGAAAATATTTGCTTATGATAAAATGTCTTATTACAAAAACGAAATAAATCTACAAAAATGTAAATTAATGATACCTTCATAGCTTATTTTTAATCATATAATAGGCTTACTCTTTTAGAATCTTAAATTGGAAGGTGTTCGTGAAAAAAAAAATGACTAGAGATCTCTTATATTTTAGTCTTAAGATTATTTAAACTGTATCTGCCCACAGGCACAGACTCAAAGAAAATGTGATATGTGATTCTTAGCCAAGGGCCGGGATCGATGGATTTCTAGAATGGAAAAATCCAAGGAACATGACCTCCGGGAGGGACTCTTAAGCCGTGTGTCCGAGCCTGAAGATTTTAAGGCTCGTAAAAGAATCGCAAGCCTAAATACATAGACCTTTGTGCAAAGTTAATCGAATTTCATCCATCCAAGTAATACTTTTGTTGCCTGATAGAGGTTTCATTGACGCGATATGCTAACCATATGTCACTCGTTGACATCTGTAGGCAAATAAACGTAACTAAATTAGCTTGGTTAAGAAACTCCCGTTATATAGCATCCGTCTCCACGCGGGACGATTGGGGTACACAAACTACTATCTAATAACAAGCTTCTGAAGATTTTCTTTTCTTTTATGTATCAAAACACTTAATAACTGTGAACTGTGTGCCAGAAAAGTTCATATCTATTCTGTATTTTAATAAAACATAGAAGCTAAAATGTATTTAGCTTCTGAACTCATCTGTATCATCAAAGTAAATATATTATCAGCTGTTGTATCTAGTATTATGTATGTGTAAATTAATTGTATTAATATAATTACTTCCATTATTTCTCATAAGTAATGCCACGAGTGATTTCCAATTTATCTAGAGAATTTGGAAATCAAGAGTGGCATTTGTTAGGACTATTTAACGAATAAAATTAAGCTGTTTACTCACAAATCATTGTTTAACTATAGTTATTTTAAAATATTTATATATTTAATGTGAACGGCGATGTTTGAAAACAAATCAGAAATGTGAGGTTATGTTAATTCACTGCTGCTTGATCATATTATTTATTGCCAAATAAGACCGCAATATTGTAAGAGTGCACCCAAGTGGAGAAATAATGAAACACATCAAACTATATATCATAATCAACATTACGGGTTATTCATTTATTTTTTTAGTAAACAACTCAGTAAAATAAAGGAATCTTTTCATTATTTGCTATATTCAATGCATTTGTTGGAGAAAAATAATGCTTTGGCCTGTTCAGAACATTAAAAAGGAGGAGCTTTCTTCATCACAAAAACAGGAGCTGATAAAGATAAATCGATAAAGAGCGAGGTGAAATACGATTGTCATTGGTTGTAAAACAACATTCATTGAAACGTGATTGGTCATTGACTAGCATTTGTGGCATGAGTTAAATAGTCAGTGCTATTTAATTTAGATTTGTCTGTATTTTTCACAACTGGAAGCTACCTTTCTTCATATATTCAAAATGTATTTTTATGATTTACCTTTTCGGAAAAAGTAAGTAAACATTTTTCGGGAGGAGAGAGTTTGTTCTATTATGAGAGAGTTAGTTGTATATTTTAACCGTGGAAAGCGATTAGAAAATATAATCTAAAAGGCTAAGCTTGCTACTTAAGTTCATTATTTTGGGAAGACTATATTTTATTAACCTGTTAATATATATATGTTCTGTCTTTCTACAAGACATATTACCTTTAAAAATGAAAGTTCAATTTTTTAATATTTTGTTTTAAATTCAGAAAAAATAGCTGGCATGGTTAATATCCAAATTGAATTAATAATGAGACAGATTCCATAATATCATTGGAAGAATTGAACAATAGTTTAAAGAAATTAAAAAATGGGAAGGCAACTGGCACAGATGGCTTGAATTCTGAATTGTACAAATATGCAGGCAAACAGTTCCATGAAAGACTGTTGTCCTTCTTTAATAATGTATTCAAAAATGCAGATATACCACAAGAATGGAAGACAAGCATTGTTATACCCCTGTTCAAGAAAGGAGACAAGAGAAAAATGGACAACTATAGGGGAATCAGTTTGTTAAAACACATGCTACAAAATTTATGCAGACATTTTAAATGGAAAATTGAAAAGTTTCAGTGAAAAATTCCTTATGGAATGTCAAAATGGATTTAGGAAAGGACGATCTTGTATTGATTCAGCATTTTCTGTTAAACTATTGCTTGAAAAAAGAAGAGAATTCAACTTAGAAACACATTTTGCTTTCATAGATTTTGGAAAAGCATTCGACACAGTCAAGAGATCAAAACTCTTAAATATATTGGAAGACAGAAATATACCAAATTTACTTCGGCAGAACATACAAAATATTTACAAAGACAACACCATAAAGATTAAATTAAATAACAGATTTTCTGAAGAAGGAATTATAAATCGTGGTGTGAGACAAGGCTGCCCCCTATCCCCAACACTCTTTGCAATTTATATCAATGAAGTAATATGTTGCTGGAACAAAACATATAAATTTGGAATAAGAATATCAGAAAATAGAAAATTAAACACCCTATTGTTTGCAGATGACCAAATAATAATAGCAAATTCCGAAGATAATCTACAGAAAGGTCTGTATGAACTTAACAAAATTACAGAAGAATATGGATTAAAGATATCTACAGAAAAAACAAAAATTATGGCATTTCAAGGTGTAGATCCTGTCAGAAGTAAAATTGTACTGGACAATAAAATTTTGGAGCAGGTGAATAATTTTACATATCTAGGATGCAATATCTCATATGAAGAAGAAAAGGATGTAAATGCAAAAATATCTAAATTTTTAAGAATTTTAGGGTTAATAAATTCTATCTTCCATCCACAGTTTAAGTCCAAAAGCATTCAAGACTGAAAGTGTACAAAACACTGGCTCTTCCAACTCTTTTGTATGGTAGCGAAGTATGGACGTTGAAACAGAAGGATATACAGAGACTTAGATCTGCTGAAATGAGATATCTTCGGAGGACTGCAGGATACACACTACTAGATCACAAAAAAAATGAAGACATCTTAGAAGAATTACACATGGAATCTTTAGAAAACAAAATTTCTGATTATAAGTCAAGATGGATACAACATGTTTCATCGAATGGAAGATCACAGAATACCCAAACTAATGTTAAGATATCAACCTGCAGGAAGAAGAAGACCAGGACGTCCACTCAAAAGACTTCTGGATGGTGTTTCTCTTGAGGCCGAAACAGGTCAACAAATGGCCTAAATTCGTGAATGTACTATGATGATGATGATGATGAATATTTCAGTTGAATTCAAGAGCGACAAAATGTGTTGTGTGACAAATATTTTCATACAGTTAATTGTAGACTAGAATAAAAATCCGGGCTAAGTGCCACAACAATTGATTTCCATTTTATTGTTAAAATATGGGTTATGTGCCTGTGCTAGAGCGGTATAAACCTGGATTATGTGGTATTCACTCTGCAAGTAGTTTAAACTTTAGCTACAAGAATGCGCCTGGTTTATCAAAAAACTGTGATAAAGACAATGTTCTCTTTTTCTGTTTTTCTCAGATCTTAGATTTTTACACTTAGCCTGGTTTTTATTTACAGTCTACAATTGTTCATACATTTCCGATTATATTGTTTTTAGTTGTTTAAATAAATTATTCGGACTTAGATGCACCTCCCAATTTCCAAAAGAGCATCTCCCCAGTAAGACAAGTAAGTGTCACTGCCACATACACGAGTATTCTGTATTCGCTTATCAGCATTCCAATTCTGTGTCGTGGTAAGAAGTAAACAGACTTCAAATCATTATTTTGGTAAAAGAGGTAGAATATTGCTTCCGATCGGTTCATTAAGGTATCACGAGCGGAAAATAGCTCATTCCGGATGTTATTCTTACTTAATTACTTTTTTTTTTTGTTTGAACACCGTTGAGGTTAAAATTATTTCAATTTTAAAATGTGTACCTTATAAACGTGACATGTACCATATAAAACAACTTGTACCATAAGAATTCAATAGGATGAAAACATGTCTTTGAAAGGCCTTGAATTTTAATTGTGTGACGACGTTTATAACAGAAGTTATTATAGTCGAGGACGACTGTTTTATAAGGTATAAAATTTTAAAATTGAAATTAATTACTTTTATGACGAAATCTTTTTAAATATTTTGCTATCAATAAAATAATTTTAAGTGCAGAAATGGATGTTTTAAGATGATCAGCTGGAAAATCTATAATAGATAGAATACGAAATAAAGAAATAAGGGAAATTATGGGTGTACAAGAGGAGCCGGACATCATAGACATTATAGAAAAGAAAAGATTACAGTGGTATGGCCATGTCAGAAGAATGGCAGAACAAAGGTTGTCTAAAATTGTTATGTAATAGATCCCAATGGAAAGGAGGAAGAGAGAGGAAGACCGAAGAAAACTTGGATAGAAGGGGTACAAGCGGCTATGAATATCAGAGGATTGAAGGAAGATCAATGGAATGGACAGAGAGGAATGGCGTTTGGTTTCCGGAAGACGGCGGCAGCTGCCATGATACCGGATGATGATGATGATTATCGCTACCTATTTTTTTAATATATGACGTTTATGGATATACTCTTACTGGCTCACTGGCACTATCGAACCCGTAGGTTCATGGCCGCACGGACATAAGCTCTCCATACATCCCTATCTTGAGCTAATGCTTTTCAATCATTCCCTGTATAATCTACTTCCCTCAAATCATAGTTTATGTTATTCTCCCACCTCATTCTTGGTCTACCAACTCGGCGTTTTCCCTCTGGCTTTCCTACAAGAAGCTTCCATGCAAGTCTTTCATTCCCCATACGCGCAACATGTCCTGCCCATCGCAGTCTACGAGACTTAACTGTTCTTATTATATCTGGCTTCTTTTAAAGACCATGTAGTTCATCGTGTAAGTAGTCTTTCTCCATTCACCTGTTTGTTCATCTCTCTTTGGTCCAAACATTTTCCTAAGTACTTTTTTCTTAAATACTTGTAATCTCCTTTCCTCCCTTAAAATAAGAGTCCATGTTTCGCACCCATATAATATAACAGGTAGAATAACAGTTTTATATATTTTCAGTTTAACGTTTTTTGAAAGGAGTTGGGACATCAAGAGTCTCTGCAATGCATAATAGCACGCATTTCCAGAATTGAGCCATATACATTATATTTTATCATCAGTTTTTTTTAATTTTCTTCATTAATCTCTCTTAAATCCCTCATTTAACTCTCACTTTTATTTTTTAATTGGTCTTTTACACGATAAAAGCAGAAGTAAGTATTAGATTAAACACACAAGAATTTTCTTAAGAAAAAGTTAGGAGTGCTCGGTAATAATCTACACAAAAACAGTAAGATTTAATAAATTATGAGGATCTGTTCTTAGGAATATACACGGGAAATAATTAAAGTAAAATATAATATAATAAGAACAGTTAAGTCCCGTAGACTGCGATGGGCGGGACATGTTGCGCGTATGGGGAATGAAAGACGTGCATGGAAACTTCTTGTAGGAAAGCCGGAAGGAAGGCGCCCAGTTGGTAGACCAAGAATGAGGTGGGAGAACAACATTAGCTATGATTTGAGGGAAGTAGATTATACAGGGAATGATTGGAAAGCATTAGCTCAGGATAGGGATGTATGGAGAGCTTATGTCCGCGCGGCCATGAACCTGCGGGTTCGATTGTGCCAGTGAGTAAGTAAGTAAGTATTTTTTTTAAATCCATGGCGCGACAGGCTACAAGGCCCAAATAAGTGTACTTTTTAAAAAAGAGTTAATTATATCTCTTCGTCACCCCAACAAAATAATTTCAAAAATTAAGATAATAATCCAACTAATTTAATTTATAAAATTATAAAACTCTATAGGGTCTTATCGTCCCATAAATAGTAAAAATGCTAGAATTTGTTATATTATTTATTTTTGTTTCTTTCTTAGCAATTTTTCCCAACTTTGTACTAGGCCATTAATATATACATTAAAAGAGTGGGTGATATTCTACACCCTTATCGAACCACTGTATTTGTTAAAATATCTTCTGTTTTCTTCTGCCCTGTGTTGATTATAATTTTAGTTTTTGTGGTATATGTTTTTTTATTATTTGTATTAGGTGTTGTGGGTATCCTTGCCTTTCCATTATGAGCCATAATACTATAGTTAATGGAATGAATAATTGACTTATCTTGTTATTACCATATGAAGCGACTTACAGAACAGTATCCATTAAAAATAAATAAAAAGTTGAAAAAATAGAGTTATACGGTATTTCCCGGGATTGAGCATGAAGCCTTGAAATAGTTAACATGTTTGATATCGAACAGAGTATTGGACATACTAGACCAAACATTTATCACGAGAATAGGAGGGAAAAAAACTTAAATACAAAATTTTACGGTTACGGTAAAGAAAAAGGTAACAAAAATGCCAAACATTTTTATAAGAAGCAGCTGACGTCGAGGAATTCCGATTTCATTAATATTAGACTAAACTCTAAAACGTGGTAGGCCTAGAAGGCCCTTGGCCTACCAGCCGGATACTGGCCTCACACTCTTCACGCGTGTTAATTACAGAGGTTGGCGATCTTTCAATATCGGGGTGACATATGGTCAGCATCTCGGGTTCCTGAACCGTTCTAGCTAGTTTTCTCAACTTGAAGCTGCTACTTATTGTAGCTACCCAAATGCCTCACGATGCTGGGTAGGCACCTGTCTCATACTGGCCTAAATTCCTTAAGAAAATAAGAAAATGGCTTCCCCTATGTGGGGAGTGGATCAATTCTGGTAATGCAAAAATACTGAAAATATATAAAACAGATCTCCCAGTTATATTATATGGATACGAAACATGGGTTCTTACTTGAAGGTAGAAAAGGAGATTAGGAGTATTTGAGAATATTGTTCTTAGGAAATTCCTTGGACCAAAGAGAGATGAAGAGACAGGTTAATGGAGAAGACTACATAACAGTAAGCTGCGTGAAACCAGATATAATAAGAACAGTTAAGTCTCGTAGACTGCGATGAGCAGGACATGTGGCACGAATGGGGAATGAAAGAGGTGCATGGAAACTTCTTGTAGGAAAACAAGAAGGAAAACGTACAGTTGATAGACCAAGAATGAGGAGGGAGAATGACAGTAACCATGATTTGAGGGAAATAGATTATACAGGAGATGATTGGAAAGTATTGCCTCAGGATAGGGATGGTTGGAGAGCTTCTGTCCGCGCAGCCATGCACATACGGGTTCAATTGAGTTAGTTATGGGAACTGGATCAAGAGCAAGTCCCGTAGCACTTCATTAAAGTTAGCTGGTGGTGAATGTCCGATGTTCTGGTTGGTGAGTCACTAGACCTAGAGGAGAAGGAACAAGTGGAACGGATAACCGCTATAACTTAACATTATTCTGTTTGACGGATGAGGTAATCAACTGCACTGTTTCTTGTCGAGTTCATTTAATTATTCTTCCCGCCATCTTAAAGGTCAAGGGGACATTTCGTTTGGCCATTTTTATTTCGTATTTTTTTATTATCCATATATCAACCAGAATATTTAGACATGTGTACATTTCAGTAATAGTCCATGTAGTTTGTAGTAATTTGTTTTTTAATTATTGGTTAATGTGCCTATGTTTTTTTAATAAATTATGATAAATTAGATAAAGGGAATGGCTTGAAAGTGACATTAATAACAGAGTAAATAAAGGTAGAGCAATAATAGCAATGATAAATGGTGTCCTATGAAACAGACATATCCATCCATAGTAATTCTGCCCGAAGGCAGGTTCTTTCACTGCAATCATAGCATTTTCATGTTATACTTGCATCTTTGCTAGGGAATTGTAGATGTGATAGCTTCCCGTTGCTTTCCACACCAGTGAAGGATGATGATAATGATAATGATAAGGATGATGATGGCCATATGATTTCGGGGATCGTTTGAGCCTTAAAGTTTTCCTGACATTTGACTTACAGGTGAGGAAAAACCCCGATAAAAACCTCACCCAGAAAAACTGCCCCGACCGGGGATCGAACCCAGGCCCGCTGCGTGACAAGGCAGCACGCTATCTCAAGACAACAGCGGTGGACAAACAGGCATATAAGCACAAAAAATAAATTACACATATATAATTCGATAGTGAGAAATACTGTCACATGTGGAGCTGAAGTATGGAAATTCAACAAACATTTATAATAAAAACTGATGTCTGTGGAAATGGATTTCTTGAGGAGAGTAGTAAGATGTTCAAAATTGGAAAATAATAATAATAATAATAATAATAATAATAATAATAATAATAATAATAATAATAATAATAATAAATTCATACGAGAAAAAATGAATATTAAATATTCACTAGTAGATTATATAAGATGTAAGCAAATAAATGGGTATGGGCACGTACGACGAATACAAGCAGAAAAGTTAGCCAGAAAAAAAACATTGAAATTATGTCCATCTGGAAGAAGAAAGAAAGGAAGACCTCGAAACTCATGGATGCAAGAGATAAGAACTGGAATGAGAACAAGAGGACTGGCGTGTATAGATGGATAGTGTGGAGAAGTGTAAACGTTGAAAATCCGTATATAAAATAAAATAAAACATTAATAGCGGCAGATATATATCACCGAAGCTATTTTAATAAATAGAGGTGTAAGACAAGGGTGTAGTTTATCACCTACCCTTTTTAATCTATATATTAATGACATCATCCAAAATTGGAAAAGTATTGTTAATATAGGTATAAGTATGGACTGTTTTAAAATATTAAACGTTTTAATGTATGCTGACGATATGGTTATTATTCAAGAAAATGAACATAATTTGCAGTACTCTTTACATCAATTAAATCAGTTATGCCAAGAATATAATTTCAAAATATCGAAAGAAAAAAAACAAAAATAATGGCATTTTGGGGAAACGATCTTATAAGATCAAAAATCGTAATAGACAACAAAAACCTCTGGAACAAGTAACAAATTTTAATAATTAATTATTTGGGTTGTAATTTTACTATAAACACAAAAACTGAAAGAGACATACATATGAAACTGTCGAAATTTCAAATGATATGCGGAACTATACATAAAACATTAAAGAATAAAACAAGATACTAGATTGAAGTTTTATAAAACATTGGCAGTTCCTGCATTACTTTATGGGAGCGAAACTTGGGTAATGACCAAAAAACTGCAAAGTAGAATACAAAGCGCACAAATGAACTTCCTTAGAAGAACAAAAGGCTGCACAAGATTGGATCGGATAAGGAATGAAGATATAAGAACAGAGTTAAATATATATCCATTGGATGAGAAAATCAGAGAATATAGAGAGAAATGGTTTACACACGTGGAAAGAATGAATGTATCAAGATTACCAAGAGCAGCATTCAACTACAAGCCAAGAGGTTCAAGGAATGTAGGAAGGTCAGTAAAAAGATGGATAGAACAACTGTGAGGCGGAACAGGCAATTTGCCTAGCCCGTGAAGTGAAGAAGAAGAAGAAAATATATCACATATAAAGTCTAAAAAAATATATATTTGTGACATGTTATTCTTCTTCCTTTAATATCGTAGTCCTAAAAGATTGTTACGGTGCACACAAAATTCTCACCATCAGACAGTATGATCTCTAAGAATCTCGAAGAGTATGAATGTGAAAAATAATTTTCTTTCTTTTGGTACAATCAGTTCTTTTTTTCAAAATGAATTTAATGCATAATTTTTAAGTTCGTTGCTAACAGTGTAATCTCGTTTACTACTCAGTTTTTTAACACTTTATTGTCAGCAAATAATCAAGAAATAACATTATCAAAGTAGCTCGAAGGGATACGACTCTCATATTACTTACTTACTCACTGGCACTATCGAACCCGTAGGTTCATGGTCGCGCGGACATAAGCTCTCCATACATCCCTATCCTGAGCTAATGCTTTCCAATCATTCCCTGTATAATCTACTTCCCTCAAATCATAGTTAGTGTTATTCATCCCACCTCATTCTTGGTCTACCAACTGGGCGTTTTCCCTCTGGTTTTCCTATAAGAAGCTTCCATGCATGTCTTTCATTCCCCATACGTGCAACATGTCCTGCCCATCGCAAGCCTACGAGACTTGACTGTTCTTATTATATCTGGCTTCCTATAAAGACCATGTAGTTCATTATTATGTAGTCTTCTCCATTCACCTGTCTGTTCATCTCTCTTTAGTCCAAAAATTTTCCTAAGTACTTTATTCTCAAATAATTTTAATCTCATTTCCTCCCTTAAAGTAAGAGTCCATGTTTCGCACCCATATAATATAACTGGTAGAATAATAGTTTTATATATTTTCATTTTTACGTTTTTTGAAAGGAGTTGGGACATCAAGAGTCTCTGTAATGTATAATAGCACGCATTTCCAGAATTGAGCCTATGTTTAATTTCTTTGTGGATCTCATTCCTGTTTGTGATTATTGTTCCTAGGTATTTGAATTCAGCCACTTCCTCAAAATTTCCCTCATTTGTCATTAGCTGTCCATAGAACTGTTAATAACAGGTTGAATTCGCATTTCCAAACAATCTGACTATATGACTCATATCCTTCTGCTGAAGGCGGAAGTCGGTTTCTGACAGCCCTACAGTTTTTTAAAAAAAATTCACCTACCAGATATTTTAATTTGTGAATCTGACTACGGGTTTTCAACATTTTCATAGTTGCTAAGTTGAATTTCGGATTAGAATTTACGTTCGACTTACAGCTAACGTTCCTACCGAATGTCTTGAGTATTTATGCTGTCTTTGTTGACTTCACAATGCATGAGACTCTTTACTCCCTTATCTATATTCACATAGTGTATTGGGTTAAGGCAGTACGCTACAAGCCGGAAAGTCGCGGGTTTGATTCCCCATGGAGTCAGTATTTTTAAACTTGTTGAACCTTTTGGTGGAATCACCGCCCTAGAATCAACTTAACACCAAACAAAAATTATTACCAGATCCACGTTCTGGGGATAAAGGCAGCCGTCATGCAGGGCTGAAATCTCCTACTACTTCAAGGGCCTCTTAAGGCCTGTAGGGGAATCACTTTTCCTTTACCTTTTACATAGTGCATAAATATTTACTTTCCTTATAGACATTGACATGCAAGTTCACAACGGGCAAAATGTGTCACGTTGCTTGTCCGCGATGGAATCCTATACTACTGAACCGATTTTAATAACATTTTGCACACTGTGTGCAGTTTGATCCAACTTGAGACTTAGGGAAATTTATAACTAAATTTATAGTCGTATTATTTTTATTGCAAATTATTTGTTTATTATTTAACAAAGAGTTATAATTATCTGTGAGTTCCATACGATTCTAACAGATGGCCGTGTAAGGTAATTGGTTTATTATTTAACCACGTGGCTGTGCTTTTTGTTGCAACCGCGAATTTCAATTGAATTACAAGGACCTTTTCGGAGATGGCGGGAGACCGTAACGGGCCACTGGGCCTAATACGTGAAAGGACGATGATGATGATATTGATTATTTCATAATTTAAGTGTGTTTGTGTTTATTTTATTTTCAATATATTGAAAATAATATTAATTTCGTGTGTAAGTATTAGTTTTAAGTAATCTGGCTGAAAGAGAGCAACTTAATTTAAATTTAACTGGACCGAGAAGGGACATTGAATAATATGGCGAATCAGTTCTAGAGACCATGAATGATAATATATCAAGTGAATTTCCGCAAATCGTTATAGGCCTATGTGACATAAATCTTACATTTAAGAAGAATGTCAATTTAAAAACATATGAAGGTCCTAAGGAACGGAATAACAGAATTGTAAGTAAGTCTGTTAGTTATAATAATATGCCTAATATTACAGAAACAATCTTCATGCCTCAATTAAATGAAAAACAAGATGACTATAATATATCACAAGATGATATTACTATACAGAGACTTCTTGATGATGATAATGATGATGAGAATCCAAACTGCCAAAAGTTCGTAGAAAAAAAACGAAAGTATAATGAAATCAGCAAGCCTCCTCAAAACATTCCATCAATAAATGTATATAATCCTTATGATACACTTATGGATGATACTGAGAATGCAGACAACATAAATTCATCTCAATCAACAAAACCACTTCCACATAAACCACCACCCATATTTATACCGGGTGTAGTTAACGTACCAGAACTAAAAAATTGTGTAAAACAAAAACTTTCTGATTTAGATTTCTCACTTAGTTTACTACAACATAATTTAACGTATACCTTAGCCACAGCAACGCGTGGCCGGGACATATATATATATATATATATATATATATATATAAACAAAGTCGGATTAGTTACGCTATTTATAACTCAAGAACGGCTGGACCGATTTTTATGATATTTGATTTGTTGGATTTGTTTCTGCCCCGAATAGCAGATAACTATTAAAACATCGGAAAAATTAACGTAAAATATATATATATATATGACAAGATAAGAAGAAAAAATGCCTGGACGGGATTTGAACCAGGACCTCTGAGTTGATATCTCAGTGCGCTACCACTTACGCTACCAGGCGATTACAGAACAAACATTTATTATATATAATCTCCATGGTACGACAAGTCTAGAAGACCCTTGGCATACTATGCGACTGCTGGTCTCATATCCACTTGCCATTTACAGAGGTATCCACCATCTAGCCAGTTCCAGTATAGGGGTAACATGTAGTCAGCATATAGAGTCTCCCAGTCGTTACAGCTGGTATTCTCAATCCCTGCAACCGCTACTTATTTTGTAGCCACCCAAATTCCTCACGATGCTGAGTAAGCACATTTCCCATACTGGCATATATATATATATATATATATATATATATATATATCTATAGATATAGACTATGATTTAAAAATGTTTGTTGGATTTTCCGCGTTATGGATTCAAGGTTGGCATCTGGCCACTACTTCAGAAATTTCAACATGATCCCACATGCCATTATCAAGGAATGATTATTTTATAATGACATATGGGATCATGTCGAAACGTCAGAATCAGTGGCCAGAGGACAATCTTGAATACATGACGCGAAAAACCCAAGAACCTTTTTAACCATACTTATCACACACACACACACACACACACACACACACACACACACACACACACACACACACACACACACACACACACACACACACACACACACACACACACACACACACATATATCAACTTCGTGGATTAAGCTTGTTTGTTCCGGTCTCATTCTTTAACACAGGTGATCCCATCTTGTCTTCGATCTTCCAACAATTCTTCTACCCTTTAGGTTGTAGTTCGTCATCAGTTTATATGTATATGTAAACATCTCTGAAAACGAATCCAGTTCCCAGAAATAATAGATAGTACTGAAATAATGAGGTTATTAATCTAGAAAATGCACAAAGAAATTAAACATAGGCTCAATTCTGGAAATGCGTGCTATTATGCATTGCAGAGACTCTTGATGTCCCAACTCCCTTCAAAAAACGTTAAACTGGAAATATATAAAACTATTATTCTACCAGTTATATTATATGAGTGCGAAACATGGACTCTTACTTTAAGGGAGGAAAGGAGAATACAAGTATTTGAGTATAAAGTACTTAGGAACATTTTTGAACTAAAGAGAGATGAACAGACAGGTGAATGGAGAAGACTTCATAACAATGAACTACATGGTCTTTATAGGAAGCCAGATATAATAAGAACAGTTAAGTCTCGTAGACTGCGATGGGCAGGACATGTTGCACGTATGGGGAATGAAAGACTTGCATGGAAGCTTCTTGTAGGAAAGCCAGAGGGAAAACGCCCAGTTGGTAGACCAAGAATGAGGTAGGAGAGTAACATTAAATATGATTTCAGGGAATAATTGGAAAGCATTAGCTCAGGATATGGATGTATGGAGAGTTTATGTCCGCGCGGCCATGAACCTACGTGTTCGATAGTGCCAGTGAGTAAGTAAGTATTAATCTAGAAATGAAATTACGAAATGAAACTAAGTGGTTGAGATGAGTGTAGAGAAATGGTGGAATGAAATTTACGGCAGGGTAAAACGGGAGAAACCCCGAGAAAAACCTACCTAAGCTCCGTTTCGTCCACCACGAAACCAACATGGAGTGACTCGATCTGGGAACCCCAGCGGTGAGAGCAAGCGTCTAACCACTTATGCCACGGACCCGCCTAATATATAAAGTAAAGTGATCCCACTACAGGCCTCAGGAGGCCCTTGGGGAGGTAGAAGGTTAAGGCTCCCACTTTTTCTAGACAATCGGCACTTGATGCCAGCCGGGTTGTCAGCCCTGCGCGACGGCTGCCTTTATCCCAGAACAAGCGTCCGGTACTCATTTTCGTTATAGGCTGAGTCGACCCCAGGGCCATGGTGCCACCAGAAGGTTTGGGTCAATTTAAAAATTCCTGACCCCACCGGGACTCGAACCCACAACCATCCGGTTAGTAGCGCAGTGCCTTAACCATTACGCTACTGCGTGCATAAATATAATTTAAAGCAAACAATAAAAATGGACGAAGCTTCTATTCTGTTAAAAGGGAACGAATTCTAATGAACTTGGCTAATATTAACAGCTCATAAGTGAAAACCATAAATATGGATGTTGACTTAATATTTTAAAAGAACTTTGTAACTGTTTACTTCTCTGTGACCCGTGTAACTGAAAAGATTATCTCAAATGTAATGTCTTTTACAAACACGAAATAATGGTAGGCTAACCTTACTTTCTAAAATATTTCTGACAAGAAAGGATAAGTTACTTAACTTAAATCAAATAACATACTTTAACTTTATACTTTACATGTAGAGTTACCAAATGTTTGGTTTCCCCCGAATGTATTAATTTTCTCAATTTTGTTTATCTATAATTACAATTTTAAAACCTTCTAAAAAATAATATAAACATTTGTTTGTTATAAAATAATGTGAAAATTTGAAGATTTATTTTTATTTTATCTCTGATTAAGGCACATCTATAAAACTCCTCTTAAAATATTTAAACATCATATATTGGCCAACTCATCCAATAATATTTAAAATTCACAGTTCAGAATATATATAATGCCCCAGTTTGTCCTTTTGGACATTTCTGGTGTTCTCTCCTAGCATTGGCGTAATTGTAACCCACTTCTGGGGTTGGGGCGCCTGGAAGGCGGGGTTACGTTGCCTCGATAATATGATGGGTGATGATGATGATAGTGGTGCGCCAGGAGAGTCCCTAATCCTAAGGTTAATCTAAGATGAATATGAATGATGATGATTGCGATGGCCAGTTGCTGTTCGGGGACTGTTTGGGCTTTAAAGTTTCCTGACATTTGTCTTACAGGTGAGAAAATACCCCGATAAAAACCTCACCCAGGAGGGGATCGAACCTGGGCCCGCTGAGTGACAAGACAGCACAGCGGTAGACGTTCAGAATATTTAACTGTATCGATTTCTACTTTCATATAATTTTCATTTTGTCAAATATTTGAGATTATTATTATTATTATTATTATTATTATTATTATTATTATTATTATTAATACATTTGAATCGGAGGATTACTGGATACACTACTAAATCATAATGTTTCAAGGGAACTTTAACCATTACTTACCGAAACCTACCTTGAAATTTCTCCCAGAGAAACGTAAAATATAAAGGCTGTGTCCAAAAATTATATGCCGCTTTTAACTGCAAGGCACTAAAATCCAAACGTCAAATCTCTCATTTAAACTACAGGCAAGTAATATGTATCCTGACTTGGGTAATTAAATTACTCTGACTATTTAACTCATACCCCAAATGGGAGTCAATGACCAATCACGTTACAATGATTTTTTATTTACAACCAATCACAGTCGTGTTTCGCCTAGAATTTACCAACTGAAGTTTATCATAATAAAGAAAGCACCTCCTTTTCAACATTCTGAATAGGTCATAGCATTATGTTGCAGTGACTAACTCACCAAGAAATACGGCTACCAGATTGTTTATATAGTGCATGAATGTCAACACATACCGCATGCGGGAGTTAATATAAAAACATTTGTAGCAATTGATTATACCACCAAAAAAAAAAAGAAACCACTGTTTGCACTTTCTTAAATGTATTTTTTCCCAGAAAAATGTAATTGTCATTTTTACATCATAGGACATCAGAAATGAATTAATACACAGTTTGATGTGTTTCATTTTTTTCTTCACTAGAGTGCATTCTTACAGTATTCCGTTCATTTGGCAATAAATTATATGATCTGGTTGCAGTGACGAACAAAAGAAGCAAATGAAGCGTAGCAATCGTTTCTCATTTGTTTTCAAACATCGCCGTTTAGATTAAATATATAAATATTTTAAAATAACTATATTTAAATAATGATTTGTGAGTAAACAGCTTAATTTTATTCGTTAAATAGTCCTAACAAATGCCAGTCTTGATTTCCAAATTCTCTAGATAAATTGGAAATCACTCGTGGCATTACTTATGACAACTTGCAGTCCATGGAATCCCGTCTCCCTCCACACCGCACCGCTCTACTCACATTGGGTTGCCGTTGCTCTCTGACTTCCATTTTGTGCCTTGCAGTTGATAGTGGTAGATATTTTTTTTGACACGGCCTTGGCACACCACGATCCTTCTCTTGGAGAAAAACATTAAAAGTAAGTTTTGTGATTCAAAGGTTGAAAGTTCCCTTGTTGGATGGAATCTTTGGAAAACGAAATTTCTGATTATAAGTCAAGATGGATGCAACATGTTCATTGAACGGAGGATCACAGGATATCCAAGCAGATGTTAAGGAATCAATTTCCAGGAAGAAGACTAGGACATCCACTCAAAATACTTCTGGATGTTATTTCTATTGAGCCCGAAACAGGTTAACAAATGTTCTAAATTCGTGAACGGATTGTATTGATGGTGATGGAAAATAGTCTAATTTCTTTAAACTAACTTCACATTATGTTACACAAATTTTCCAAATTAACTTTATTGGTTTCACATTATGTCACTGATTTTTCACAAATAATTAGCTGCTAATAAAGTATCTCTTCACTATTTATTATATTACTCAGTTATACTAGCTGACGGCTTTACTTAACACTTCACATTTACGCACATTCGGCTGGCTAGTTCGACGCTAACATCTTCTTATAGTGACGCATTGTATAATAGCGTTTGAATTGCGCGGGCGACGGCTGGAATAGAAGTCTCGCATTGTTTAGTGGATGGAAAAATCGCGACTCGCGAGTTGAAAGACCCGCGCAGGAATTTCGATATGCATCTGGACCACCTACTCGTCTTGTCCAGAGGCTTCGATTACCGAAGCTTCTTATGGAAGAAAATCGTTAATAGCTGAGAAATTTCCTTCCTCGGCTTATATAAACTGTTACTGGGGTCGGAAGACAATTAGTAGTGTTGGGACAGTGATACAGTGAACTGATAAGAAGAAACTATGGCAAGTGAAATTATTAGTGAGTGGAAATAATTGTGCGGCAACAAATAAACTGTAAAGTAAGTTTAATTATTGGAGCAATTTGTGAACAAAGTGTCGCTGAATGTTTATATGAAGCAAAAAAAGTTATTGTGAAAGTATTACGTTAACATCTGCCGTGTTTATTACAGTAAAACAAGGTGAGTAAGACCCCCCAATAATGCGGGATGAATAATCTGGAATCCCAGTCGGGACACTTTAGAAATAGAAGACTCGAGACCGACTTTTCCAGAATGGAGGTATAGACTCATGTGGAAATTCCTCCTCGGGCTTTCCGATTCATGAGTCATTAGCTCACTAATCTCACCCTTCCATACGAGACGAGACCCGACTCACGCCGCTCACGAAATTAAAAGCCAGCCCAACAGTGTGCCACATTATATTCAACCCAGGCCTATGTTATCTAATGAATTAGAAGCAATAATCCACCTGTTTTGAAATTTAGTTCATTAGAAAGTGGGTAATATTTCATTTTAACAACACAGGAAGAGATCTGAAAGATTAAATATCGCAAATGGAAATGGATTGGTCACACTCTCAGAAGATAACTAAACAATGTGCCAAAGACAGCACTGGAATTGAATCCAAGGGATTACCTAGGAAAAAAAGGAAGACAAAAAATTACAAGGAGCAGCACTGCAACAACAGAAATTGAACAGCAAGGAAAATGTTGGAATGAAGTCAGGAATTTAGCAACAAAAAAAAAGAGTACGGTGGCTTGGTTTACGGAGGCCCTATGCTTCCAAGAGGAGTGACAGGCACTACTACTACTACTACTACTACTACTACTACTACTACTACTACTACTACTACTACTATTAACATTTATTTTATTTTCTATATTTATATTGTATGTGTACATTATTTGTTCAGGTTGAAACAGAATTTCACAGACCAATTTTCACAGCTTGTTAAATGATGTTTTCTACGTGTTTTGACGTAAGGAACGTATGGTCGCCGTTGATTCATTACAGAGTAATGTATTGTTGATGTATTAAACACGTGACATTGTTTTAAACATGGCTTGTATCGCATAAAGATGCGTTCTGATAGATAACTCACTCACTGGCACTATCGCACCCGTAGGTTCATGGCTGCACGGACATAAGCACTTTATATATCCCTATTCTGAATTAATGTTTTCAAATCATACCCTGTATAATGTACTTCCCTCAAATCATGGTTAATGTTATTTCTCCCATCTCATTCTTGCTTACAAACTGGGCGCTTTCCGTCTGGTTTTCCTGCAGGGAGTTTCCAGGTCCCTGTTTTATTCCCATTTCGTATCACATGTCCTTCCCATCCCATCTACGAGGCTTAAACTGTTCTTATTATACCTGGTTTCCCATAAAGATCATGTAAACTTTTCCATTCGCCAGTTTGTTCATCTCTCTTTGGTCCAATGTTTTTCCTAAGAACTTTATTCTCAAACCCTTGTAATACTTTCTCTCAATTCCTTGTTCTGATTGATAACAAAAAAAAAAACGATCAAATAAACTTCACTTGAAGTAGGTTCAGTTCTGTAAAAATCACAAACTATAATACACACAGTACAAAAATGATATGATTAATGAAACAACTAATACAAAAACATTTGTTAAACCCTATGTTGTAGGTACAATATTATCTTTCTTCTTCTTCTTCCTTCTCCAGCTTTGGCTCTATGGTCCTCTAAGCACCTTGGCCTCCTTCATAACAACTGCCCATTCTTCTCTATTACTAACTTTCTGTCTTCATCTTTTCACCTTCATTTGTCTTATAAGTCTTCCTCAACCTTATCTAACCATCTTAATTTCTGTCTTCCAACCTTTCTTTTTCCTTCCGGTTTCACTTCTAAAATCTTTTTTGCGTCTTTTCTTGCTCCATCCGCAACACATGTCCTACCCATTCCAGTATCTTTATTCTAATATCTCCTACCAGATCTAAATCCCTGTATAATTCTTTCAAATCTAGGTTCGTTCTAATTCTCCATATAAGTTGTTCCTGTAATACTTCATTTAGGCCTATCTTCCTTTATATTTTTCTTCCCCATATATGTAACATGTATTTATCTTTTTCTGATAATGTCCATGTTTCGCTACCAAAATACTATCTTTAACTCATTAATTGACAATGTATCCTGTAGCATAAAGCAATTGGTTCGATTTATATAGTACTAGCTAATACCCGGCGTGCTCTGCCACTCATAAATAAATGCTAATATGTTTTTACCACCAGCCGTGCACTGTTCGGGAATCTGCTTATCCCGATATTCTTGGTATCAATGAAAGACAAAAATGGTTATTGTGAGTTATCCGTAGACGGTAAACATATGCTGTCGCGGACGTTTTTGTAGAGTTTTTTGAGATGTTCAATTCTGTGTACATTAATTTGGTGTATTTGTTATGGTTTAGGCAGCGTAAGCCTTTTTTAAGCGTCAAAATACGGACATTATTTCACGTTTTTCACTACAAAGGGTGATTTTTAGGGGTGAAGGGGTTGAGAATTACTACTCCCTTATAGCCTATGTTCATCCCCGGAATCTCCTGAACATTTTTCAAAAAGCCCCATCTCAATCGGATGAACAGTATGGCAGAGCACACTTGTCCGGGAATCGACTTATTCTGATCTTCTTGGCATTAATGGAAAACAAAAATAGTTATTGTGAGTTATCCGTAAAAGATAAATGTATGCTGTCGCGGACTTTTTTGTAGAGTTTTTTGAGATATTCAATTCTGTTACATTAATTTGGTGTATTTGCTATGGTTTAGGCAGCGTAAGCCATTTAAGCGTCAAAATAGGGACTTTATTTCACGTTTTTCACTACAAAGGGTGATTTTTAGGGGTGATGGGCTTGAATATCACAACTCTTTTATAGCCTTTGTTCATCCCGGAAATCTTCTGAACATTTTGCAAAAAAAAAACCATGAAAATCGGATCAACAGTATGGCCGCGCATAGAATACGAACAAACAAACAAACAATGATTTTTATATATAAGATTATTAATGAAACAGTAATAACTTAAATGTGTGTCGAATTATACAATAAACCTAATAATAAGTCATGCGTAATTTTGTTTTCAGTGCGGTCCACCACGCTGAAATAACTGACAAGAGAAATTATTATTGATTTGCCAATTAAAGAGTTAATATTGCAAGTAGTTCAAGTTCTTAGTTTAAAATAGTTCTTATTTTCGATTTTCTTTGTAATCTGTCTGAACCTCTCGTATCACGATCCAAAGGACATGCTACTACATGTCTAACATATCAACAACACATTTTTCTCTAATAAATCACCGGGGATCAAAGTTTCATATACCGGTATATCAAACCCTGAATAACCTGTGAAAGTTTTCGGTATGTTCTGTTCCATTTTGTATTTAATTGAACTTTGAGTATATAATAATTAATTCTCTGGCACTATCGAACCCTTAGAGTTCATGTCGCGTATACTTAAGCTCTTCATACATCCCTATCCTGAGCTAAAGTTTTCCAATAATCTCCTTTACAATCTATTTCGCTCATTTACCATGGTTAATGTTAGTTTTGCGACCTCATTCTTACTTTACCAGTTAAGCATTCTTCCTCTGGTTTTCCTACAAGAAGTTTCCATGTCGCTCTTTTAATTCCCATTCGTGCCACATGTCCTGCCCATCGCATTCTAAGAGACTTAACTGTTCCTATTATTTATAGTTTCTTATAAAGATCATGTAGCTCACTGTTGTGTAGTCTTCTCCATTCGCATGTCTGTTCATCTCTCTCTGCGCCAAAAAATGCCCTAAGAACTTTATTCTCAAATAGGCCTACTCGTTATATTTTCCCCACCCTTAAAGTAAATTTAATTATATCTCTTTGCACTTCATTCCTGTTTGTAATTATTGTTCCTAGAACTTCTTGTAGGAGAACCAGTGGACAAGCGCTTAGTAGGCAGGTCAAGGATGAGGTGGGAGAATAATATGAACCATGATTTGAAGGAAGTAGATTATAAGGGGATAATTGGAAAACATTAGCTCGAGATAGGGATGTATGGAGAGTTTATGTCTGCACGGCTATGAACCTACGGGTTTGCGGGTTTGATAGCGCCGGTGAGTTAGTTAAATAGTTGAAATCACTTCTTCAAAACGTCTGTCATTTGTTAACTGTCCACTTTCATTATTGAGTATAAAGTTCTAGGATTAAGAAGGAAAAATTGTAAGAAGAGAGGATTAAGAATATGGAACGACGAAATTAAAACAGTTATAGAGGAGAAGAAGAAAGCATATTTATAATATTTACAAAAGAAAATTGAAGAAACAAAATAAATATATAACAAAAGAAAGGAAGCAAAGAAAATTGTTAGGAAATCTCACCAAGACAGTTGGGATCGATATGTATCTAGTCTAGAACATGATCTACATGGACGACAATGGACTGCTTATAGAACAATTAAATATTTAAATAAATCAGAAAAAGAAGCTGCATATATATCTACATCAAAATCAGAAGAACATTGGATAGAATATTTCAGAGACCTCCCTATTCAGATTATAGAAACTATTAAGAGCTTATACTATGGAACAAATATTTGTATTGACCCACAGCTGACTAAAAATAAGACATTTTTTCAAATAAATCAAGGAGTACGACAAGGGTGTTCACTCTCACCTATATTATTTAATATTTATATGGACGATATCCTAAAAGAATGGAAGAAGGTTATAACTAATGAAGGAATATTAATTGATAATAAAGATAAAATAAAATGCTTTATTATTCGCTGACGATATTGTACTTTTAGCAGAATCTGAAAATGAGCTCCAAATGATAGCATATAAATTTAAATTAATAGCCAATAGATATAATTGTAAAATATCAATAAATAAGTCAAAAGTAATGGCATTTATTGGTAAATATGGAATTAGATAAAAAATTGTACTGGATAACAAAATAATAGAACATATATCACATTTTCAATATTTAGGATGTGATATAACTTATAGAGAAAATAAAGATATAGAAAATAAAGTAAATACATTTCAGGCTATTTGTGAAACCATAAAAAGAACCTTAGGTCGGAAAACAAGGAAAGATACGAAGCTTAAATTATATAAAACAATGGCTGTTCCTTTGTTGTTGTATGGAAGTGAAAATTGGATAATGAAATCAAGGAATAAAAGCAGGATACAGACTGCGGAAATGCTATTTTTACGTAATGTGAAAGGATGCACAAGAGCGGAGAGAATAAGGAATGAAACTGTACGAGAAGAATTAAATATATATAAAATTGAAGATAAAATCAGCGAAAATAATAAGAAATGGACAGAACACTTAATGGGAATGAACAACGAAAGAATACCAAAAAGAACCTTCTTGTATAATCCCAGAGGAACAAGAGATGTTGGCCGACCACGTAGACGATGGACTCCACTTTTAACTTCGCCGGAACAGACTGCATAGCCTAAACCTTGTAGTAGAAGAAGGAGAAGAAGAGTATGTAGTAGGGTGCGTAATCATAGGTGAGGTGACAAAAGCATAGTAGCTTGGACAGTTCGGACGAATGTTTGAATTCAATCTAATTCCACAGTTCCAGGTTCTGAGTTCGATGCAAGTTCTTGAACACTGGATTTTACTGCAACACTTCAGATAGGAACAAAGTTAGAGTGACGGTTTTATAAAGGGTAAGCAAAGCAAAGTGATCCCACAACAGGCCTCAGGAGGCCCTTGGGGTAGTGGGAGGTTAAGGCTCCCACTTTTTCTAGACAATCGGCACTTGATGTCAGCCGGGTTGTCAGCCCTGCGTGACGGCCGCCTTTACCCCCAGAACAGGCGTCTGGTACTCATTTCCGTTAAAGGCTGAGTCGACCCCAGGGCCATAGTGCCGCCAGAGGGTTTGGGTCAGTTTAAAAATCCTGACCCCAACGGGACTTGAACCCTCGACCCTCCGGCTTGTAGCTCAGTGCCTTAACCACTACGCTACGGCGTGCCCCCTAATTACATAATATATAAGAGTTGGCTCTACTTAATGGAATTATTTAGACTGCAACATAGGAGCCATTGTTCTGTAAGATGTGCCTATTTTGTAACACATCTGTTTCTACAATATTTTAATATCTAAGATCATATCGCATCTCTAAACATTGTTGTGTCCAGTAGAATGTGTATCGTAATATGTCTGTTGGGTGTAATCACATGACTGTGAAGTCACAAGATTATTTCATACCAGAGATATCAGAACAGTTCACTTTAATCATTGACTGATACCGAACTGTAGGAATTTAATTTACAAAATTCAGGTATTTATTAGAGCTATAAACATGATATTTATCAATTTACTTATGTTCTTGTAAGTCCATGTTTCCCTTAACAGAGATTTAGGCGCTCTCTCCCTACTGGGAACAATTTGAACCATACTAATTTAGTTACACTTGTTTTCGTATAGATGTCCTTTGAGTGGTCCGTGGTCAGCGTTCCGCCTCATACTGATATCTAGGAAACCAATGTAGTACTAGGACGGGAAAATTCGGTAAATTTTGCTTAGAGGCCTTTTCATTCAGGCTTAAGGATCTTTTACGAGCCTAAAAATCATCAGAATCGGGATCTACGGCTTAAAGTCCCTCCCGGAGGACTTGCTCTTTGGATTTCTCCATCCTAAAAAATCAATCGACTCCGGCCGGGTTTGAACCCGCGACCCTCAGGACCAGAGGCAAGGAACACAACCACTAGACCATCGCGGCCGATCAATTTACTTATAATAATAGCCTAATAATAATAATAATAATAATAATAATAATAATTATTATTATTATTATTATTATTTATTTGTCTACCTATCTATTGTTGTTTAACAAAATAATAACTATTGTGATTAATATTAAATTTAAAATGTATGGAAATTTAGAAAATGTTATTCCTGTAGACATTTTAAAAACGCCAAAGAACCTTAATTGCGTTTCGTTCCAGAGAAATATAGGGATAGATACTTAAACAAGTACCAATCGTTTTTGGATTGGAAAAAAAATATATAACATTGTATCGGAAGAGGTGATGCTTGCACTTTTTATTCAGAAGGTATGTTTGTTTTATATGGGACTAGTTGCATAACATTTAGAATGTTCTTAATTGCGTGATTAATATTAATAATACGAAGTAATATCTGAGGTTCTACAATGTTTTTAAATTTTAAAGTTATTATTTATGTAAAAGTGTTGATGTTATGTAATAAATAATATTGCAAGCTAAAATAACTATTGATTATATCGGTATGACAACTTTACGGTATGCATGCTGCAACATTCGTATTTGTTGTACGCATACAGGAAAGTCCAATTTTCTAGACAATATTAAAACAAAAACCAGCTGTTTTCATGCAGGTCAACTAAAAATGAAATGAATTAATATGTCGGTTATATATAGGAGATCAGATTGAAATATGGATCAATTTTAATACTATTTTCATATTAGTGAGGTGTTACCGTTAGTTAATAAAACATTCTTCAGTTTTATGATGATCTTGAAGAAAATTTCCGGGCTGTAGGCCGTGGTCTCGAGGCTTGAAGTTCCCCGACGTTTCGCCAGAGACTGCGTCTGGCATCCTCAAGGTTTGTCTTGAGACTGAGGATGGCAGACGCAGTCTCTGGCGAAACGTCGGGGAACTTCAAGCCTCAAGACCACGGCCTACAGCCCGGAAATCTTCTTCAAGATCATCATAGCAACTCCGACCGTGAAAGCCTAAGTCAATACATTCTTCAGTTCGTTTTTTAAATATGTTAAATGACATTTTCTCTCGTAAATAATCTTGTACTAGAATATGTTTGCTTAAGATTTTCAAATTTTAAGGTCAACTAATATTGTAAACTGATACTAAGATTTTTTATCTTTTGTTTTTATTTCTACGACAACATGCGTGCTTGTAAAAGGACATGTTTGAGATAAAAATGGGAACGCGCGTTCTGTAATCAATAAACATTTGTGTTGAAAGCCAAATAAAACAATTTAAGTCACGTTCTTTAAACAAACAGTAATTGTTCAATGTGTCAAACTGTAGCTTACATATTATCATATCCTTTAAAATACAATCAGTAATTATCATGTATTCACGTAGACTTTCACGGCCGGAGTTGCTATGATGATCTTGATGAAGATTTTCGGGCTATAGGCCGTGGTCGTGAGGCTTGTAGGGGAACTACAAGCCTCACGACCACAGTCTACAGCCCGAAAATCTTCATCAAGATCATCATAGTAATTATCATAAGTAATGCCACGAGTGATTTCCAAATTATCGATAAATTCACGACTCACGAAGTGAGGAGTGAATTTATCTAGAGAATTTGGAAATCAAGAGTGGCATTTGTTAGGACTATTTAACGAATAAAATTAAGCTGTTTACTCACAAATCATTATTTAACTATAGTTATTTTAAAATATTTATATATTTAATGTAAACGGCGATGTTTGAAAACAAATGAGAAACGATAGGTACGCTTCTACTGCTTCTTTTGTTTATCACTGCAACGAGATCATACTATTTATTGCCAAAGGAACGCAATATTGTAAGGAGGAGCTTTCTTTAATATGGTAATTATAACACTGATAAATATTTGGTGAAACACGACTCTGATTGGTTGTAAAACAGAAATCATTGAAACGTGATTGGTCATTGACTCTCATTTGGGGCATGAGTTAAATAGTCATATTAACACATTGTACAATAAAATCCAGTGGCGTGCGGTGGTCAGAACTGTATGACGAAAATATGACTTATCTGATATATAAAAATGAATGAATGTTTGTTTGTTTGTTTGTTTGTTTGTTCGTTTGTTCGTACGTATATTGTGAGCTGCCATACCGTTCATCCGATTGAGATGGGACTTTTTGAAAAATTTTCAGCATATTCCCGAGATGAACATAGGCTATAAGAGAGTTGTAATACTCAACTCCAAACCCTTAAAAATCATCCTTTGTAGTGCAAACGGCGAAGAAAGTATATTTTTGACGCTTAAATAGCTTACGCTGCCTAAACGATAACAAATACAAAAAAAAAAAATGTACACAGATTTGAATATCTAAAATAACTACAAAAATGTTCGCAACAGCGTATGTTTATTTTTTACGGATAACTCATAATAGCTATTTTTGTATTTCATTGATGCCAAGAAGATCGGGATAAGTGTATAGCAGTGCACGGCGGGTATTCTTTTACGGGTAATTCAAAATAACGAATTTTGTCTTTCAGCTCATTTATGCCAAGTACATCGAGGTACGTAGATTTCCGGGCAATGCCGGGTAATCATCACGCGGTATCTAAAAGCAATTACAATATGGCTTTACTTATAGTGATTGCTTGAATATTAAATTTTGAAAGATGAAATTGCATTTACTATTTGGATTGTATGAAAGGTAGTTTGGAAATATATTTAATTAGTTTATTGGTTGTTTTAGCTGCAATAACGAAGAGAGCAAATGTATAATTATTTTTCATTTCACTTATTTAACTAAACATAAAAACACAATTTTCGTCTTTCAGCTAATTTATAAAGTAAAATAAGTTAAAATATACCTTCTTAGATAAAATCAGTCGTCCTCAACTTATAAAATATGTAATCTTTATGCCTGTAGG
Source organism: Diploptera punctata (assembly GCA_030220185.1). Classification (NCBI taxonomy): domain Eukaryota; kingdom Metazoa; phylum Arthropoda; class Insecta; order Blattodea; family Blaberidae; genus Diploptera; species Diploptera punctata. Next base: position 138,742 of record JASPKZ010008372.1, read on the forward strand.
CCTTTTAGAACATCTGTTCCATCTTCAGCAGGTCACTTTTCGCTACAACATCCAGTATGATGGTTGATGCTGCTGGTCCTAATGTGGCTTTGTCGTTTATTATTATTATTATTATTATTATTATTATATATTGTATTGTATTGTATTGTATTATATTAGTCCACCACTGTGGTCTCGAGGTAGCGTGCTGCCTTGCCACGCAGCGGGCCCGGGTTCGATTCCCGATCGGGACAGGCTCCTGGATGAGGTTTTTTCGGGGTTTTTCCTCACCTGTAAGACAAATGTCAGGAAGCTTGGGGCCCAACGGTCCCCGAAAATCATCCGGTCATCATCATCATCATCCTTCACCGGTGCGGAAAGCAACAGGAAGCTACCACACCTACAATTCCCTAGTAAAGCTGCAAGCATAGCATGCAAATGCTGTGATTGCAGTGAAAAACCTGCCCTCGGGCAGAATTACTATGGATGGATTATTATTATTATTATTATTATTATTATTATTATTATTATTATTATTATTATTATTATTATTATTATCATCATCATTATTATTATTATCATTATTATTATTATCATCATCATCATCATTATTAATATTATTATTAAGGAATCTATTTCAGTGTCAATTAACTTGATGTACGATTTTTTATTTACTAATCTAGATTAGTTGTCACCTGCCTTACATATACAGTATATAGAATCTACTTTGTATCTATGGCCACTGCCCTATAGTATGTTGGTTCTTTTAGTAAGAGAAAAAACTTACCGATGATATTACGAAGAGTGTTGAAGGATTAAAAGTGACGTCTGATAATCCTCTTTTGTATGAGTCACTTGGTTTGTATGAGTCACGTGCTGCTCAATTAAGTCTATATTCGATGCCTCACAGGTCATTTTGAGATAATAAAAAAACAAAACCTTTAGCTATTGCACTTTAAAAGGACTATTTAACTCATGCCCCAAATAGGAGTCAATGACCAATCACATATCAATGATTTTTTATTTACAACCAAACACAGTCATTTTTCACCTCGATTTTATCAGTTTAATTTTATCGCTTTAAAATTTAGCTCCTCCTTTTTAACATTCTGAATGGGTCATAGCATTATTTTGAAGTGGGTGCATATGACTACCGGATTGTGTATATTTATATCGTGCACGAATGATCACACATAGTGCTTGCGGGATATAATATAAAAACATTTGTAGAAATTAATTATACCACAGAAAAAATAAACCACTACTTGCACATTCTTAAACTATTATTCCCCAGGTAATAACGTTGCAGAAAAATGTAATTGACATATTTACATCATAGGACATCAGAAATTAATTAATACCTATAATGTTAGTTATACATTTCTGCACTAGGGTGCATTCTTACAATATTGCGGTCCTTTGGCATTAAATAATATGATCTGGTTGCAGTGATGAACAAGTGAAACATAACGTTTCTCATTTGTTTTTCAAACATCGTCGTTTACATTAAATATATAAATATTTTAAAATAATGATTTGTAAACAGCTTAATTTTATTCGTTAAATAGTCCTAACAATTGCTACTCTTGATTTCAAAATGTTCTAGATAAATTGGAATCATTCGTGGCATTACTTATGATAAAATATAGTGGCATCATATAGGAAAGTCCTATCATAATACATCAATCAACGTTACATAACCCTAGTAGTTGTATCTGATTTTCTTTTTAAAAACAAGGAAGCACATTCTTGGAGACAACTAATTACCATATATTAACCAACTGCGAGTGAATGAGTCATTTCACAGAGTAGTACGTCTTGTTCCTGACAATAGTAGGAAGAAAGAGCTATTGTACCCACTACATTCCCTCGTAATATTTCCTTCTCCCTTCCTATAAAGTGATTTCTCAATAGAGTAGGCTATATCCTTCATCTGATTTCAGCCTTGAAAATCTGTGGCAAGTGTATCTTCAACTTTTCAGTTGATTACATGAAATAAGGGGTGGAGCGCCTGTGCGCCCACGCAGACATTGCCGCACTGATTACAGATAAGAGAACATTCACATCAATTCAGTGGTGTGGCCCTCAAAATTCATATCTTGAGAGACTCTTGATGTCCCAACTCCTTTCAAAAAACGTTAAACTGAAAATATATAAAACTATTATTCTACCAGTTATATTATATGGGTGCGAAACATGGACTCTTACTTTAAGGGAGGAAAGGAGATTACAAGTATTCGAGAATAAAGTACTTAGGAAAATGTTTGGACCAAAGAGAGATGAAGAGACAGGTGAATGGAGAAGACTACATAACAATGAGCTACATTGTCTTTATAGGAAGCCAGATATAATAAGAACAGTTAAGTCTCCTAGACTGCGATGGGCAGGACATGTTGCACGTATGGGGGATGAAAGACTTGCATGGAAGCTTCTTGTAGGAAAGCCAGAGGGAAAACGCCCAGTTGGTAGACCAAGAATGAGGTGGGAGAATAACATTAACTATGATTTGAGGGAAATAGATTATACATAGAAAAAACTAAGGTAATGACATTCCAAGGGAAAAATCAAATCAGATCGAAAATAGTAATAGGAAACAAAATCATAGAACAGGTGAACCATCTCAATTATCTAGGATGTGACATTTAATTTAATATGATAATGATATAAATAATAAAATAACAAAATTCCAGGGAATATGTGGTATGATAAAACGATCACTAAATAATAAAACAGCATGAGAGACCGAATTGAAATTTTATAAAATGTTGGCAGTACGGTACTGCTCTATGGATCAGAAGCCTGGATACATAAAAAACAAGATCTAAGTAGGATAACGGCGGCAGAAATGAAATTTTTGAGATCTGTTACAGGGTGCACTAAGGAAGACAGAATCAAGAACACAGAAATAAGACAGGAACTTGAAATATTTGCAATAACTGATAAAATAGATACATATAGACAAAAATGGAAGCAACACATAGACAGAATGAATGAAGATAGATATCCAAAACAACTAATAAAATACAAACCTAAAGGCACCCGAGATGTGGGCAGATCTAGAAAGAGATGGGCTGAAGTCGGAACGGGTCAACAGACCTAATCCATGAATGCAGATGATGATGATGATGATTGGAAAGCATTAGCTCAGGATAGGGATGTATGGAGAGCTTATGTCCGCGCGGCCATGAACCTATGGGTTCGATAGTGCCAGTAAGTAAGTAGTAGAAATATACTGGTAACGTAAAATGCATTGTACCCCAGTGATCATACTTCATGCCGTTTATATATGCATCTAAGGGATCGAAAACTAAACAAAGAGAAGCGCGCTCATACTGAGTATCTAGACGCCCGGGCCTGAATTAAATTAACCAATTTTTCTAGATTTATGAAGTTGCTGAAGGTTTTAGGTGCAGTAAATATTGTTTATAAAAATTAGAAGAAATTATGAGATATGTGTACCACTGGGGTCTAGCATTAAACTAGGAAATGAGATGTTTTACGATTTAACAATGTCAACTTATTATTAATTTGTGATATTACCCGTATTCAGGAAGGTTCGCCATTGTTTAACTATTCAATGTTTGATTAAGAGCGATTCAGAGTTTGATTCCTGCCAACAGATCTGCTCAGGATATTGGCTTGATAGTCCCGAGTGGAGGAAATCATACAAAAGAAGTGAGATAAAATTAATTTAAAAAAACAAAAAGATATATCAACACCAACTTAAACTAAGATATATGTCATTAAATTCCTTCATATTTAGGATATGACTGCTCATAATTAATAGGTCTAATTATTATGATAATGTTTATATATATATATGGGCACGCCGTAGTGTAGTGGTTAAGGCACTGCGCTGCAAGCCGGAAGGTCGAGGGTTCAAGTCCCGGTGGGGTGGTCAGGATTTTTAAACTGACCCAAACCTTCTGGCGGCACTATGACCCTGGGGTCGACTCAGCCTCTAACGGAAATGAGTATCAGATGCTTGTTCTGGGGGTAAAGGCGGCCGTCACGCAGGGCTGACAACCCGGCTGACATCAAGTGCCGATAGTCCAGAAAAAGTGTGAGCCTTAACCTCCCACACCCCAAGGGCCTCCTGAGGCCTGTAGTGGGACTACTTTACTTTACTTTATATATATATATATATATATATATATATATATAATATGTATGTGTGTGTGTGTGTGTGTGTGTGTGTGTGTGTGTGTGTGTGTGTCCACCGCTGTGGTCTCGAGGTAGCGTGCTGCCTTATCACGCAGCGAGCCCGGGTTCGATCCCCGGTCGGGGCAGTTTTTCTGGGTGAGGTTTTTATCGGGGTTTTTCCTTCTGTAAGACAAATGTCAGGAAAACTTTAAGGCCCAAACGGTCCCCGAAATCATATGGCCATCATCAGCATCCTTATCATTATCATCATAACCCTTCACCGGTGTGGAAAACAACGGGAAGCTACCACACCTGCAATTCCCTAGTAAAGCTGCAAGCATAGCATGAAAATGTTAGGATTGCAGTGAAGGACCTGCCTTCGGGCAGAATTACTATGGATGGATGGAATATATATATATATATATATATATATATAGTGTTCTGCCCGAAGACATCTTTCACTGCAATCATAACATTTTCATGCTATGTTTTGCAGCTTTACTAGGGAATTAGAGGTGTGGTAGCTTCCCGTTGCTTTCCACACCGTTGAATGATGATAATGATAAGGGTGATAATGATGTCCCGATGATTTTCGGAGACCGGTGGGTCCTAAGCTTCCTGATATTTGTTTTACAGGTGAGGAAAAACTCAAAAAAAATAAACCTTACCCCAGGATTGAACCCGGGTTCGCTGCATGACAAGACAGCCTCGAGGCCACAGAGATGGACTACTATACCGATATATATTTGAGATGACATAAAATCAAGATTTAAATAATGATAAGAAATTTGTTTTTCAGACAGGAGATTAATTTTTTGTTTTAAGTGAATAACTTTTCTACATCTTAAAATATTGTATCTAATTCCTTAAATAAACTTATTACTGAAAATGCTTTCACACAATGGTAGCCGTAGACGAAGAGTAATACTGTTTTTTATTGTTTCAGGAGACACTCATCATAATTACAAGAGGAGCAGAGTTCAAAATTGTCATGAGAATTGGTCGCCATGTGTTTTTAACGTTGATAATATTATTTACTAATCGTAATTTTAGTGAAACAAATTTATAAAAAAAAAGATAAAAGAAACGTTTTAAAATATATTTTCGGTTCAAGTGTGCAAATGCATAGTAAATTTAATGTGAATAAATTTTGTCATCAAATTCGACTACACAACAATTTGAGCAAGTTGGAAGAATTTGTGAAGAAACTTAATAATTTTCCTGAATGATATTAAATATTTTTAAAAGTTTTTATTCAGAGGTTCTCGGAAAATTTCTATAATATTTTAAAACGCACTTTAATTTACGGTTTTGAATAATACAGAAACAATTGAAAATATTAATTGAAGAACTAGTTCTATAACTTTGACAAGTGCGTATGAGACACTTTCATAAAACTTCGAGTGTATTTCGCTACATTAAATGTTTTAATTATGTCTACATGTAAGAGGTTATAATTATAATAAGATAGGGACTGAAATCATGCTTGAATAATCCTTAAGGTGCGAGTTTTTCTAATCATTCAAAAATATTCAGAAGAAAACTATTTATAACAACATTTGAAAGAAAAATGTGTCTACTGACATATAACTTCGTCATTAAAATCTCGGAATCTACATAATCGTTCTGAGAAATACAGTACAAGAACTTCAAAGTGTGATAGTTTAAGATTTTTGCTGTGTTAAGTGTTAAAACGTGTGGTAAACGACAGATCCAGTGGAGGTGTGATAAATGAACATGTACAAAATATAAAATGAGTGTTGTGCTTTGATATACATAATTAAATATTTTAATTTCTAGTGTGTGTGGTTAGTACAGGTGTTAACCTTGGAAGTGGGACAGTGTTTGAAACGCATGCTATGCAATGTGTCGAGGTGACCTCTGAACAAGAGGAATATTATCATACGAACAAGGATGGCGGGTTGGAGACTAAGGAATTGTTGTCTCTTAGGTCTTCAGTTTTTGTTATTGGCAGTCTTCCAGACAGATGCTTACGTATCTGGTAAGTTAATATCACACAATTGTACATGCATGACATTCCGTGGGCGTGTCGCCTTCTTCTATTATTCCTGTAATTTCTTTGTTTCAACAGGTGCCAACTTCTGGGAATCTTGGCGGTATTATATTGTTACACTGTATCAGGCTTAAGTGCTTTTACCAGTGATATTTAACAAATGCTTGTGTTCAATATAAAATAAACAGTGGTGAAAATGTTATTTACGACTTTTTAGGAGCGATAGAGGAGTACAAGATGAACAACTTTATTTGATATTTGCTAACATAATGCATCTATAATATATATAGACCGTTTCCCCTTCCGGGGTATTCAAATGTACCCTGTTAACCAAATTATATTCTGAAAAGAAAAGTTTTAAATTAAAATTATTTTGATTCATGTATTTTATGTATTTCGGGTAAATGGCCGTGGTCTGGTTTTATTAACACTCGACGTTTCGTCTACTACTGCGGTAGACATCCTAAGGAGATTCTGCGTGTTATTTGACCTCTTAATACTTCAAATGTCAGACATTTACCCACGGCCATTTACCCGAAAGACATAAAATACATGAATCAAAATACCTGCCGTGAAAGTCTACAATTTTAAAATTATTTCCCATAGAACTAGATATCCTTCTTGCCGTGTATGTGATGATTTAGTTGTCTGGTTGTTTTAAGAGAGAGAAGTACAGTCCGCAGGTGAAGTGAATATAAGAGCAGGACGAGGTACGAGGGAGGAAATCCAACCAAACACGCCCACGAATAAATGGACAGTCATATGTCACGCATCAGTGTGGTTTATTTCAGGTGTATTCTACTGATGATTATGCATCAGACTTGAAACTAGCACGTCCACTGAGTGACTGAAAGGTTCAGATAGTACAATCCGTCATGACGTATTGTGCTGCGTAAGACATTCCTCGTGGTTGTTTTCTTCTGAGCCATGAACTGTAACCTGATCGGTTACCATAATATTCCTGAGGGGAGACCAAAAACAGTTGAATGCTGTGCTTAACTAAATAACCACGCGTTGGAATGTGTTAGGAGGGTAGGGGTGAAAACACAAGCATTTCCAAGAATATTGACAATAGAAGATCATTGACAATGAATTTTTTTTTTGTCTAATGCCACCAGATTATCTTTTATGACATTTCTGGTTTTCTCCCCTGACATTGGCGTGATTGTAACCCACTTCTGAAGTTGGGGCGCCTAGAAGGCGGAGTTACGTTACCCCGATGATATGATGGGTGATAAATGATAATGAAGCGTCAGGAGAGTTCTTAACCTAAACTTAACCTAAATTCCAGACCATGGGTAACCACAGAAATAATTCCCTTTAAAAAAAAACCCTTTGGTTTGACCGGAAATCGAACCCGGGACCTCGTGAACAGTAGTCAGGAACGCTAACCACTAGCCCATGAGGCTATTGTCAATATTGTTAGACAATGAAGACACTCAACGTTAGGAGAGTAGAGTAGAAATCATAACAATTAAATCAACACAGCGTATAGAGCACGGATCACCAATTGGCGGACAGCGATCCGGATTCGGGCCCTAGGGCTTTGGTTTCCGGACCGGTGAAATATCGAATTAATACATTTTTTTTAAAAACGGTTAAACATCGAATACAACCAGTTGTATTATATTTCATGATAGTATTATTGTTGGCTCGGTTGACAGTACTGTTTATAGTAATATAATGTACGGTTTTTCTCACAACCAAGTCAGTGCTTCAACAAGGGTCAACAAGAACGGACCTAATGCATTCTGCTGATGATGGGACTAGTCCCGAAAGGCCTACAGAATTTTAAAAGAACTTAAGTTGAGGAGACGGACCTACAAGGTAACTATATTATAGTTTTTAACCGTACATTATATTACTGTGAACTAATACCTCAACGGAAAATCACCATGAATTTTACTAGTATCAGTACTGTTTATGGTCGGAGATTTGACTGAAGATGAACGGGATTCCGTTTAAAACCTGGTATCGTGAAAGACACGAAATTTGTGAAGTGAGATATTTGAATATTACTCTGACCATATGTTAAATTTATCATAAACTTATTAATAATTATTAGAATTAATAACTGTGTACTACTGAGCTGTATCTTTTAGTATTTTACCATACGTTTTGTTTAATTTGTGCAATTCATACCCATAACATAATTTAAATAATGTCCTTATAATATTAGTTACTTAATAAAAAGCTTCGTATGTTTAATGAACTGTGGTTCCGGACCTCGACTTAATTTACTACTTTGAAAATACCTGCATGAAATCTAATTGGCGACCCCTGGTATAGAGAGTGTGACATAGCTCTATGTACTAAAATTACCTTTCGCACGCCGAATTCTTATATTTCGCTTAAGGGCATTGTTAAATTTGCTGATCATTGATTTCAGCAGAAATATATCATCTGTGTATCAATGTTTGTCTTGTACGTTAAAAAAATGCCAGGAGTTTGCGATATGACAATCGCATGAGAAACCATGTGAAAGTTTTTGCACAGAAACAGACCGACCACCAACACACGACGTAAATATTGACCGACCTGAATCGTGATGTCACGAAGTACATAGTGAAGGTTTGCTTATACTCCCAAACCTATACCTATTCACGTATTTTCGCAACTAGCGGGAAAACGGTCAACGAACAAGCATTTTGGTTAATAATAAAGTTGTCAATTTTAGTCTTAAGTTCTAACCATAATTCAGAGCATTTTAACATATGGTGCTGAAGTCTGGCAAATTCCTACCAGGGAAATGAAAAGAATTTTAAGTACAGAAATGGATGCTTTAAGAAGATCAGCTGGAAAATCTAGAATGGATAGAATACGAAATAAGGAAATAAGGGAAATTTATGGGTGTACAAGAGGAGCCTGACATCATAGACATTATAGAAAATAAAATATTAGAGTGCTATGGCCATGTCAAAAGAATGCCAGAGCAAAGATTGCCAAAAATTGTTATGGAATGGATCCCAATGGAAAGGAGGAAGAGAGGAAGACCGAAGAAAACTTGGATAGAAGGGGTAAAAGCAGCTATGAATATCAGAGGAATGGAGGAAGATCAATGGATGGACAGAGAGGAATGGCGTTTGGTTTCCGGAAGACGGCGGCAGCTGCCATGATATCGGATGATGATGATGATGATGATGAAGTTCTCTGAAATATTGTAAACTATACTTTAATCACTCTGCATTAAAACATACTTCGAAACAGTGTAGGTAGTAACATTTGTACAAACGAAGGTTTGGTGGGACGTAACGAAACACAAACTGTGTTGATAGTTCAAGCCAAATACGAGAAGAACAGGTTTCTGACAATTCTCTTAAGTTTCTAGGTCATGACTGCCCGGAAGCGGGGCAAGGAACGCACTTCCTATCATTTACTTTTGCTCAAATTAAACGCACTTATAATTATATACACTGATAGTAACGTACAGTCCACCGCTGTAGTCTCGGGTAGTGTTGCTGCCTATTACGCAGCGGGACCGGGTTCGAACCCCGGTCGGGACTAGTTTCTGTGTGATAGCTTTTTCAAGTTTTTTTTTCTTTTCAAATTCAATATAATTAATAGAGTCACGCGCAACTTTGCGGAAATTCATGATATATATACGAGTACCAGCGTACCCGGCAGACGTTGTCCTGCCCGAAAGTTCAATTCTCCTGTCATGGGGACGATAAAAATATAAGTTACGTTTTTACCGCAAAATTCGCTAATTAAGATGTAATTATATGTTATGAAATAAGTTCCCAAGAAAAGTTCTCACTGTCATCTGTTGTGGCTCAAGAAGCGTGCATGATGATGTCACATTGTTGTCGCGCGGAATAAGTCGATAATGCAGACGACCACATCTGACATAAAAAATTCTATAACCCTATGTAGTCCAATTGTGAATCTAAACAATCCAGGGACCCACTCAAAGACACACAAAAGCATTTCATTAAAAACGACCCAGTCGTTTAGGAAGTTTTTAATTTCGGATTTCAAGTAAACCTTCACTTCTAATTGTCGGAATTTGTCCATTTTCGGAAATATCTACCTCGGTTTTTTGTAATAGGATATACTGAGTTTCTTGTGAATCATCGAAAAATGTAACCGCTAGAGCGATTTTCAATTGTCACTTTTGGTGAACTCCTACACCTAATGGTCTTAGAGAGTCAAATTGTGAATCAAAACCATCCAGGGATCCAATCAGACACACACAAAAAAGATTCATAAAAATTGATCCAGTCGTTTATGATGAGTTCAGTGACAAACACATATATAGAAGAATTATAGAATATATATAATAAACCAATTTTCCTAAGTAGTAATTCCGTTAAAAGTCGATAAATCTGGCATGCAGCCAGATTGATTGCTGACTCTTTTAATGGAATTGTTTTATCTTCTTCTTCTTCGTCTTCTTCACTTCATGGACTTGGCAAACTGCCTGTTCCGCCTCACAGTTGCTCTGTCCATCTTTCTATTTGAGTGCAATTAATACGCACAAGTCATCCGGGAAGGACTTTAAGCCGGGGTCCCGAGTCTTAGTTTCCTACCAAATGTTTCTTCGAGATTATATACTAACCCTCTTACTAATAAACGATATATAACTTTTATACAAGGTTTATACACATTACAGTTGAAAATTCTTACTAATAAACACTGTATTAGCTGCTCAGTGTATGAGAGATGTACAACTTTACATGGGAATCGTTATACATGCCTCCAGCCTTGTTTAAGGATTGTATAACTAGAACAAATGTCGGACTTTCATATCAACTGATTGTTTTCTTATGATATTGATGAATATTTCCTTAAATTTAACGCAAAATGCAAAACGACTGTTTGATGGATGCACAGGACATAAATAATATTTATAAGGCTCTGGGTAGGAAAATAAAGGCATCATAAAATGCCTTTTGTTACACTCATTCTCGATTATGCCTAATAATATTTTAAAGTTGAACGTTGACTCACAAAAGAATATGTTCTACAATAGTTGCTGTAACAAGATTAACCTGAATGTAGTTTAAATGCTTCATAATATTATTTTAACAAAACGTTCTTGCATCATTAATACGTAATACACATACCGATATAAAACTCTATTTAATTATAGAGGTACTATTATTCCATCATCTTGCATGTTAGCTTGATAGTCTTGTGGTTAGAGCTTCTGACTACGGTCCGTGAGGTCGTAGGTTCGATTCCCGATCGGACCGCATTTTTTTTTTCGCTTAAAGTGTTATTCTGTTGTCCCTAGAGCAATTATTTTAAGTATGGATTTGGTACCGACCTTATGAAGGTCTTGACCCGATATCTTTTTGTGCTTTTATTTAAGTGTTCTGTTTATTTTATATGATTGACAAGGAGAGTATTCCTCTCTCTGTTTTATGGCTGATTGTAAGTTATGTTGAGTGAATGTATTGAAGAATTTACTACTGATTTTTTATGAACTTATGTGCAAGATTTTTATTTACGACGAGGAATAGATTAAGTAGTAAGCATTAATAACACGGCCTTAGTTTCTTAGAGTGTTTTATGATGCGTTAAGAATTAAAGTATTATATGCATTGGGTGTCCTGTATCGTAGTGTAGTGTGTATTTGTGTATTGCCTATCTCGTTTATTAGTCTGTTTTTATGTGTAAGAATTGTGTCTCTTTGGTCTGTATGCTAAGTGTTTATGTGGTCTATTATGTAAGCGATTTCTGTGACATCGTTGTAGTATGGAGATCTGAGTTTGGCGGTCTGCATGGAGTATGATTCTTAGGGCTTTATTTTGGGCTATTTGTAGATTTTTAATGTGGGAGGCTGCGGCATGTCCCCAGGCTGGACTGGCATATGTCATAAGTGGTCTGATGATAGCTTTATATAGGTTTATTTTGTGTTTTAGTGAAAGTGTGCTAGCTGTGAGAATGGGGAAAATGTGTGAAGTTCTGGTTTGCGCCCATCTTAAAATACTGAATATAATTCATAAGTAATGGGAAAAACTTGTTAGTTTCCAAGAATTGTTCGAAATTCTTGACGTTAAGATGGTAGCACATTATCTGTGAAACTAATTCTACGATATATTTGACGTAGCTTGAAGGAAAATGTATATAAACTAAAACACACTTATTTTTTCCATGCCTCCCCAATTAGGGAATCTCTCTCTATTCTTATCCATACTCATTTCTTACACAATTAATCACTAGTTGATGTTGTTTTCTTTCTGTTAAAAACTGCGCGTAATATGTTCTGACGTCATAATGATGACGAATATGTGACGTATTGTGTGTAACGGTTGTATTGTTATATAGCTCCTGTACAACGTTTATTAGTAAGGAAATTATACATGATCTACATAAAGCTTATATTGAATAACTAAACAACTGCTGAAAGCCAATATAAGAGATTTTTATTAGTAAGACCGTAACTATATGTTCCTCGTTGACATCTGTAGGGAAATAATCGTTACTAAATTAATATGGTTAAGGAACTTCCCACTAAGGGAGCACCCATGCCCCATAACAGGACGAACAGGGATTAATAAATCAATCAATCATTGATTGAACAAAATGTAAAAGAAAATAGGTACAAGGTATGAATTTCTCAAACTTCATAGAAGAAAAATGGCTACATCACATGGATTCAGATCTCTTAATTTCTGAGCTATATTTAATATGATCATAGCGACCTCCAGAGAGAGAGGGAGGGGGAGGGATGAGGAGAGGGAGAGGGGAGGGGGAGAGAGAGGGGAAGGAGGGGAGAGAGGGGAATGAGGGAGGAGAGAGGGGAAGGAGGGGGAGAGAGAGGAGGGGAAGGAGGGGGGAGAGGGGGAGGGAGGGGGAGGGATGTAGAGAGGGGGAGGGGAGCGTAGAGAGGGGGAGGGATGGGGAGGGAGGGGGACAGAGGGGAGAGAAGAGGGATGGAGAGGGAGGGGGAGAGAGAGGGAGGGGAGAGATAGATAGAGGGAGGGGGAGAGGTAGATAGATAAATAGATAGAGAGAGAGAGATAGATAGAGATAGAGATATATAGAGAGATATGTTTATATAAAATAAATTTTCATAATATGTCACTGAATTTCTTGCAAATACATATGTTTAAAATAGATGTATCGCAAGATGTAGTGGCTCTACTATTGGATTATTACTGAATGCAAGCGAACTATATCGTTAAAATTTCAAACGTTACTTCCGAATGTGTTTGCCCAAGTGTTCTGATATTAAGCAATCCATCCTACCTTTCTACAGTATAAGTTCATGTTTATTGTCAGATATTGAATGCATTTGTCGGTTGTTAATATTAGGAAATATAGCAAAGGAATATTGCTAGTATGGTGCAAAATGTTAGAGATATTTACCGCATTTATTGTTGTAATTATGAGTACCGTACAAAGGATTTTCTAGTAGCTAAGGGTTAGTGTAAGGGCAGGATATAATTCATTGCATGCACCGTGGCGTGAGAGACCAAGAGACCAAGAATCTACTTTATTTAACGACACATTTCAACAATTGATAATAAAATTTTAGAGCAAGTGAACAGTTTTAAATATCTAGGTTTCAATTTATCATAAGTTAAAACTGAAGATATTAATGACAAAATAATTAAATTTAATCTAATGTGTGACACTATTAGATGAACCCATAAAAACACAAGAAAAGAAACAACAATGAAATTTTATAAAGTAATGGCTGTTCCTGTATTGATGAATGGATCAGAATGTTGGACGATCACTAAAAGATAAGAACAAAGATTGGAAGCAGCTGAGATGAGATTTTTAATAAATATAGCAGGATATACTCTGCTCGATAAGAAAAGAAATGATATAAGAAAGGAACTAAATATTTTCAACTTATAGACCGAATAATAAAATATAGGAACGACTGGAAAGAACATATTGATAGAATGCCAGAAGGAAGATTTCCAAAATTATTGCTAAATTATAAACCGTAGGAAGGAGAATTGTTGGACGCACACACAGAAGATGATCTGAACAATTTTAACAATTCTAGCTTTCATGAAACCGGAACGAGCCAACAGGCTTAATCCCTGGATGATGATGATGATGATGATTTCAACAACGTGGAATAGTTGGCTAACAACTATTGTTCAGAGGCCTCTTGTTTCAGGTTTTTTGTTATTTTACGGAGCCAGACATGTGTACGTAGATATGAAAAGAAAAAAAAGCCTGAACCGGGATTTAAACGCTAGACCTCTAACTTTATATATACGTTAATGACGTATCAACTTGTCCACTCAGGCATCCAAGTAGAAACATTTTTTTCCCTTATATATAATTTTCTATCATGAAAGACAGCGCGACATCGGTCGCATTGCTACTTCATGGCTTCTATCAAAAGTAAGCATTAGATGCTAAGTAAATTTTATAGCAGTAACACTTCTTTATTTCCATGTTATAATTACATGTTGACATTTACAAATGAAGGTCAAATATGATATAAATAAGATCATATTTTGCCTCATTGCTAAATGTCTAGTAGTCTAAAGTAGTCTTGTTGGAAAGGCCCTGCGGCTAGCCAAGTTAATGACAAGAGGTGAGCAATTCCTTTTGGTTCTCCTGGATGTCCAGGAAAGGAGAACCCCGGGTTCCTGCTTAAGCATTTGCCCCGGTGTGATTTAGAAGATGTTTAGATACCGATATAATAAAAAATAAGCGAATTACCAACATTCTAACCTGCATGGTAGCGGCAGTGTGGTTCGACTAATATTTAAATTCGTGATTATTTGAAAATGGCGCTTGTGGCCGTCAGCCAATCAGAGGCTAGTAATTTTTTAAAGAGTGAATTTTCGTATTATTTTATTAGGATATCGCAATTAAATGATGTCCATGATGTTCTTAAGGCTTGTTTTAAGCTAATAGTTGAGTATTTATTAATTTAGTTTAATTTAAATATATTGATGTCGCGAATAATGTGTTAGCCATTCGCGTGGCTGTCCGAGGATGCCACGCCCCTTTTTTGAAGTTGTATTATGTTGTTAGATTAATAATATTTAATTATATTATTTTGGTTTTAAAGTGTATTGTATGTTACTTGGAATGCATTAAATGAGTTTTCGATTGAATTCGATTATTTAGAATGCCTAAAAAGCAGTTGTGTCTCTAAGCCAATTTCGTGGACTTGTAAAATTTTTCGTTTGATTCTTGTTGCAATATGTGTACATTAGCAGCTCAAAGTCGATCCAAGGAAGCTCGCGCTCTATGATGGAGAAAAGAAAAACCGAAAAACCAGCACCATGTCAGAAATGAAATCTTCCCCTTCATCTTTACCCGGCTCTGTGAGAATTGGGAATGAAATTTACTGGTGGGAACTAGGGGACTACCCCGACATTCGCCTTCACGCTAAGGAAACCACCAGAAACCTTTAGCAGAGTAGTTATCTGAAAGAGAATTAATAATTACATTTATATAGGTTCTATTACTGTTCTATGACACAGGATGATGCCCATCGGCCATCCGTTGCGCCACGTGCCATAGATGTAGAATTTTTGAAGATCAGAGGTGTAGTTTTGTTAAATAGCCCATTAATTTTGAATTTAGAAAAGTTATGGGATTAATATTTATTAGTGGAATCAAAGGGCCTACTCCGATATTTATCTTAGCGCTAAGGAAACCACCGTAACCTTAGCAGAGTAGGTTTGAAGTTAGTGAGAATAATCGAAATATGGCCAAATCGGTCGGGCCTTCCAGCTTTTAGAGGTGATTAGCTGGTTTTTCACCTGTTTGTAGTTAATTAGGACGGTTCTTATAGGCGAATAGCTGTCAAAATCACCTGCCATGTCATTAATAGGGAATGTATGTCATGTGTTTATAATCTTCAGTTATTCTCCAGCCAATGAGTCTATTATGATCCCATGTTGGTTCGATGAAGATGGATTTCGTACGTGAACGTTGTACTTCAATCTTATTTATGATCTTGCCTACAAAATGATCTACTGATTGCCATAGATTGAATGTAGGACATTTGTAATTACATTAGGAAGGCTAAAGGTCAAAATTCAAGTACATCATCGAAATTATATAATGTTGTTTCGTTCTCCATCATATGTACATTTCAAATGTTTTCCTTAAGAAGAATTTTGGTAAGATAAAAAACTAAAGGAACAAATTTCGTTATTAAACAGTTGACCTGATAAAAACTGTATTAAATAATCCTGACCAAAAAAAAGTTAGATCCTAGAATTCTTTATTCTAAGAAAAAAAACATTATTCCTATATTTAAAAATAATAGTACATGAAAAATTTAATACAATATAAAGAGGAAATGAACATTTTTTTATTAGTGGAAGATATATTTGTTATTTATTTTATTTAGGTAATATGCTCTTTAACAGATAAGATCATTAGTGTCGCAATTCTAATCTTGGTATGAAGGGCCGACAAATTCTGCCTAGAGACCGCTTTTCTCTGGCCTGAGGTGACTGTCTACCAAAACAATTTAACTTATATTGCTTGTGTATATATTATATATATTATTTTAATTAACATTATATATATTATTTTAATTAACATTATTATGTTATCCATCGTCCACCGCTGTGGTCTCGAGGTAGCGTGCTGCCTTGTTACGCAGCGAGCCCAGGTTAGATTCCCGGTCGGGACAGGCTCCTGGGTGAGGTTTTTTTCGGGGTTTTTCCTCACCTGTAAGACAAATGTCAGGAAGCTTAGGGCCCAACGGTCCCCGAAAATCATCCGGCCGTCATCATCATCATCCTTCACCGGTGTGGAAAGCAACGGGAAGCTACCACACTTATAATTCCCTGGTAAAGCTGCGAAGCATAGCATGGAAATGCTATTATTGTAGTGAAAGATCTGCCCTCGAGCAGAATTACTATGGATGGATGTTATTAATCTTACTATTATAGATATAATATTAATGGTCAAACTTTAATTTCGGATTTAATATTTGAGTTCATTATGATTGCTATATTCTAATGTAACATATGTTTGTCCTGGTGAGTGGAAGAGAAAGCATGGCCTTAACTTCACCCAGCTAAATAAATAAGTAATAATAATAATAAATATTTTAGGTGTAAACATCAATAAAACTAAATATATGGTCACACGTAGAAATGCATTGTACTATGGAAATGTAGCCTACAGCTAATGACAAATGAACAGTATTTTGAAGAAGTGGCTGGATTCAAATACCTAGGAACAATAATCACAAATAGGAATGAGATGCACAAAGAAATTAAACATGGACTCAATTCTGGAAATACTTGTTATTATGCATTACAGGGACTTTTGTCGTTCCAACTTGTTTAAAAAATGTTAAACTGAAAATATATAAAATTGTTATTCTACTAGTTATATTATATGGATGCGAAACATGGACTCTTACTTTAAGGAAGGAAAGGAGATTACGAGTAATTTAGAATCAAGTTATTAGGAAAAATTTTGGACCAAAGAGAGATGAACAGACAGGTGAATGGAGAAAACTACGTAAGTGAGCTACATGATCTTTATAGGAAGCCAGATATAATAACAGTCAAGTCTCGTAGACTGCGATGGGCAGGACATGTGGCACGAATGGGGAATGAAAGGCATACATGGAAGCTTCTCGTAGGGAAACCAGAGGGAAAACGGCAAGTTGATAGACCAAGAATGAAGTGGGAGAATAATATTAACCATGATTTGAGGGAAGTAGATTATACAGGGAATGATTGAAAAACATTAGCTCCGGATAGGGATGTGTGGAAAGCTTATGTCCGCGCGGCCATGAACCTACGCGTTCGATGGTTCTAGTGAGTTAATTAGTTAGTTTTGGTGTAGTTAAGGCCATGTGGCTATCTTTGTCATTCAACAGGACAAACATAGGCCTATGTTACGTCAGAATACAATAGTCACAATAATTATAATTTTGACTTAACCATGATTTAAGGGAAGTATATTATATGTGGATGATTGGAAAACATTAACTTAAGGTAGGGATGTATGAAGAGCATATGTCTGCGCGGCCATGAACCTACAGGATCGATAGTGCCATTGTGTTAGTCGTAAATATATGATACGGGACCCACAGCTTGTTTTCTTCCTAA
Organism: Diploptera punctata; assembly: GCA_030220185.1. NCBI lineage: Eukaryota > Metazoa > Arthropoda > Insecta > Blattodea > Blaberidae > Diploptera > Diploptera punctata. The sequence continues at coordinate 156,895 of JASPKZ010008372.1, forward strand.
TGAATCCATACTCAGGATTTTTAAGCCCTGAAAAATCCATCAACTCAGGCCGGATTTGAATCCGCGAACCTTGAACATGAAGCGAACTTGTAATCAATAGACTACTGGAACCAACGTGGCATATTAAACTTCCTAAGTATTTACAATAGAAAATAAAATATTTGTGTGCAGGTAATAAAATGTAAAGTAGAACGTAATTTAATACTCCAACCATAGTAATTCTGCCCGAAGGCAGGTCATTCACTGCAATCATAGCATTTTCATGCTATGCTTGCAGCTTTACTAGGGAATTGTGTAGGTGTGGTAGCTTCCCGTTGCTTTCCACACCGGTGAAGGATGATGATGATAATGATAATGGTAAGGATGATAATTTTAAGGATGATGGCCATATGATTTCGGGGATCGTTTGGGCCTTAAAGTTTTCCTGACATTTGTCTTACAGGCGAGGAAAAACCCCGATAAAAACCTCACCCAGAAAAACTGCCCCGACCGGGGATCGAACCCGGGCCCGCTGCGTGACAAGGCAGCACGTTACCTCGAGACCACAGCGGTGGACAATTTAATACTATAAGAATCTAATTAAACAATAATTAAGAATTTAAATATAGGCTGTAATTTGATATATTCACATAAGCAAATCTTTAAAGTTCACTATGATAGTGAGATTTCTTATTACATTTTTATCATCATCATCATGAACAAATTCGTTTTAGGCCATGTGGCCTGTACGGTAAACCTAGCGAAGATGGTCTTGATATTTCCAGCGATGTTTTGGTCTTCCTTGGTCCCTATGTCCAGTTGGGGTATATTGGAATGCCAATTAGGAAGTCTATTTCTTGCCATTCTCCTCAGATGATTTTTCCATTCTTGTTGGTATCTTTGTATATCTTCATTTAAACTTGTTACTCCAAGTTTTCCTCTGATAATAGTGTTATTACATTTTTATCTTATATAAATTTACTAGCTAATACCCGACATGCTCTGCTACGCCTAAGTAAATGAAAATTAATGTGCTTTTATGTTTAGTTGAATAAGTAGAAGGAAAAATAATTATAAATTTATATCTTTTAGATATCTCGTGCTGATTACCCGGCGTTGCCCGGGAATCTACTTATCCCGATCTTCTTGACATAAATGAGCTGAAAGACAAAAATTAATGTACTTGTTATGATTGGTTGAATAAGTACAATGAAAAATAATTTTAAATGTATATCGTAATTATTTTAAGATTCCCCGTACTGATTACCCGGTGTTGCCCGGGAATCTACTTATCTCGATCTCATCATCATCAACAATCACGGATTAAGCCCATGTGGCTTGTTCCGGTCTAATAGATTCTCATTCAAAAGTTGGATCCATCTCTTCTTCGGTCTACCAACATTCCTGCGTCCTTTTGGTTTGTATTTAAGTATAATTTTGGGAATGCGATCATCTTCCATTCTTTGAACATGTCCTTTCCAGTTTTTTCTAGATTCTTTTATTCTATCTAAGAGTTTAAATATATTTAGCTCATTTCTAATATCTTCACTTCTTCTCTTATCTAGAAGTTTGCAACCAGCCACACTTCTCAGAAATCTCATTTCAACTGCTCCTATGATCTTCTCTTCTCTTTTAGTTGAAACCCAAAATTCACTACCATACAATGGTAAGGGGACTGCCACTACTTTAAAAAAAATTAGTTTTGTTTCTTTTCTTGTGCTTTTAAATATCCTTTTGATTGTTCCATATATATAATTAAATTTATGAAGTTTGTTAAATAGATCTTCATGGCATAAATGAGCTAAAAGACAAAATTCGTTATCCAGAGTTATCCGTAAAAGAATACCTGCCATGTGCTGCTATGCTTGCACAGGAATCGACATACTTGTCTCGATCTTCTTGGCATCAATGAAAGACAAAAATGGTTATTGTGAGTTATCCGTAAGAGATAAACATATGCTGTTGCGGACTTTTTTTGTAAAGCCTTTTGAGATATTCAATTCTGTGCACATTAATTTTGTGTATTTGTAATCGTTTAGGCAGCTTAAGCCATTTAAGCGTCCAAAGAGCTACAAACTCTCTTATAGCCTATGTTCATTCGGGGAATCTCCTGAACATTTTTCAAAAAGCGCCATCACAATTGGATTACGGTATGGCCGCGCATAAAGTACGAACAATCAAACAAACATTTTTTATATATTAGATAATATCACCTCTAATGTCAACAAGTAGCTCCAAACTCTTTGTTTAAAAAAGTATGCATTGGTAATAGTGAGACTTTATTTTACGTTTTATCCTTTCTCATTTCTGTAAGGCTTGCATTTTTGGTAAGAATTATTATTAAAAACATTGTACTACACATTAGAACGTGATCTCCAACCTTTCAAGGCAGGAATTGGATAACGCGTTTCAAAATTTTCTTTGCCCGGAGTGAAAGTTGTATTGAAGCTGAATGAAGGAAGTTTGAACATAGTTTGTCATAAACAGCACAAAAATCTATTTTACTCAATTATAGCCTCTAATAACTTTCACAGCTACTTATATCTATTTGGTGAGGTTACTGTACGAGATCAATGCGACGAGCGTTTGCCAGGCACTAGAGTTGCATCTTAAAATGAAGACCCTGTATTTTGTCATACCTATGGCAAGTTTAGTTCAGTTTGTAGTTGCGTTTCAAATAACGAGCTTATGTGTAAGTGAATGACATGTATTTCATACATTTGTTTCTTTCTTGCAGAAAGTGTAAAAATGACCCTCATATTACATTTCCATATCTGTAGAAAAATTGTTAGAAACAAGAGTCAGAAATATGTTAAAAGGCTTATAATGCTTACCCTCGTATGAAGCGTGGAGGCTTGGACATGAAATGGACTCCAAAAAAGTATGTGGAACAGCTAAGGAGATGTAGTTAAAGGAAAGAAGCTAGTATGCCCTTTGTTTTTTACAATGATCTGGAATGAATATCGAAACCATGTGGTTGATTGCTAAGTTTGTGTATATTTTGTAACAGGGCACAACACAAAAGCATGAAACAAATCACTTATCTAAATCTGTTGTCAGCAAAAAAAGACCCGCCCCACATGACCCTGGTCTTGTTGTGTCTTCTCCATGGAATATTTGGAAATAAATCATCAGTTTCAAATGGTGGCACTGTTTTAGATACATTCTAAAATGAAGATTTTCAACAACCTCAGCAATTCACGCAGAGTAAACTTAATGATTTTCTAAGGGACTTAGGTCTTCTAAAAACTTCTGCTGAAATATTGGGGTCCAGACTAAAAGAAAAATACATTTTCTGACTCCGAAAACATCAATAGCTTGGTATTAAACCGTGAAGAGAAATAAATTGCATATTTCTCTCAGGAAGAGAATATTACATATTGTCATGGTATTCCTCATTACTGACTGTCTTGGGAGATGCTGAATACTTGCCTGTGATTGAACTTCTCAAAAATTAATCTGAAATATTTACTGCTCTATAATGAAAACAAACAGCAGTTGTAGTTGTCCATTCACTTCTCAGCTTGGTATTAAACCATGAAGAGAAATGAATTGCATATTTCTCTCAGGAAGAGAATATTACGTATTGTCATGGTATTCCTGATTTACTGACTGTCTTGGTAGATGCTGAATACTTGCCTGTGATTGAACTTCTCAAAAATCAATCTGAAATATTTACTGCTCTATAATGAAAACAAACAGCAGTTGTAGTTGTCCACTCACTTCATCTCAAGGAAACATATCAGAACTTAAAATTATTTCTAGAAAATTTCAAATATGCAGAACATTTGTAACAGATGTGTGGAAATCTAAATGTTATTGGCATTCTTCGAGATCAACAATCAAATTGTATTAAAATACATTGTTTCATATGTGAATGGGATTATTGAGCCTGATATAAACGCTAGACAAGAAAACATTGCAGAGAGACAATCTCATGGCAGTGATGAAAATGTAATTCACGAGAGTCTTTTGGGAAAAAAATCCTATTACCTCCCTTACATAAAAATTAGGCTTAATTAACCAATTCCTGAAAGGTTTAAATAAGGATGGCAACTCCTACAAATACATCTCCTAAATGTACCCTAAACTTTCTGATGCTAAAAATTAAAAAGGAAATATTTTCTGGGCCACAGATTAGGTGGTTGATTTTTTATAGAAAAACAAGAATGGATTAGTTTTAAAAGTGTCATCAAATATCTTCTAAGTAATTAAAAAATGCAAAACTACAGAATTATTGTATAAAATATTCTTGAGAAATTCCAAAAGCTGTGGTGTAATAAGAATATTAATGTCCGTTTTCTATACCCTCATTTGGTCTTTTCCCCCGAAAATTTTGGTTGTGTCAGCTAGAAGCGGGGTGAAAATTTTCACGTAAAGGAGATGGAAATATATTACCACGGAAAGAGGGAATGTTAACGTGATAGAAGTCTATTGCTGGTAATTAAAAATCAATTAAACTCAGTCTATTCTTAGAAGAAACTTTAAAAAGTGTTCATTTGAAGATATCAGATGAAAAACTGAGCTAATATTAAAATTTAATTAACAAATACAGTCAAATGTGAATTTATGAATAAGTGTAAACTATTAAAATCTTAAAATTCGCCCTCAGCTAAATCAAATTTTAGTTTAAAAACTTCGTCAAACATTATACAATGTAGGCCTCCCAGAAACATATTCCATCATCGGCAAGTTTCTGAAAAGTCATCATCATCTTCCAGGGATTAAGCCTGTTGGCTCGTTCCGGTTTCATGAAAGCTAGAATTGTTAAAATTGTTCAGACTATATTCTGTGTGGGCGACCAACATTTCTCCTTCCGCGCGGTTTATAATTTAGCAATAATTTTGGAAATCTTCCTTCTGGCATTCTATCAATATGTTCTTTCCTGTCGTTCCTATATTTAATTATTCGGTCTGTTAGTTTGAAAATATTTAGTTCCTTTCTTATATCTTCATTTATTTTCTTATCCAGCAGAGTATATCCTGCTATATTTCTTAAAAATCGCATCTCCGCTGCTTCCAATCTTTGTTCTTGTCTTTTAGTGATCGTCCAACATTCTGATCCATACATCAATACAGAACAGCCATTACTTTATAAAATTTAATTTTTGTTTCATTTCTTGTGTTTTTATGGGTTCTTTTAATAGTGCCACACATTAGATTAAATTTATTTATTTTGTCATTAATACGGTATCTTCAATTTTAACATATGATAAATTGAAACCTAGATATTTAAAACTGTTCTCCTGCTGTAAAATTTTGTTATCAATTACCATTTTTGCTCTTAAGGTATCATGTCCTATAAATGCTAAAATTTTAGTTTTAGTCTTTGAAATTTTTAAATTGTAATTGGCACTTATTTTTTCCAAATTAAAAATAGCTCTCTGTAGATCATCTTCTGAACTAGATATCACTACTTCATCATCAACAAATAATATTGTATCCAACAGTTTATTATTTTATTTTAAAATGTTTATTTAAATTAATCTGCCACTATAACATAACTTCATCTATATATAAATTAAAAAGAGAAGGTGATAAAGGACACCCTTGTCTGACACCACGATTTATTGTTACCATTTCATGATGTTTAGATTTAAAACCCCTGTCTATTACAATTTTATTATTTACATATACATTTTGTGTAGCCATAATCAAATGTTGTGGAATACCTTTATTTGTCATTATGTCTCATAATTTATTTCTGTTTACCATATAAAACGCTTTTTCATAGTCTATAAATCGTATATATGTTGGGATGTTAAATTCTATATGCTTTTCAAATAATTGAGTCATTGTGAATATACAGTCGGAACAGGATCTTCCCTTTCTGAATCCATTTTTGAACATCGAATATGATATTTTCTATAATTATGTTTAAGCTGTTTTTTTTAGAATATTCGCATAAATTTTATAGCACGTATTGAATATACTTATTCCTCTATAATTAGAACAATCTTGTCTGTTTCCTTTTTACCCGCTTTATATTAGCTTGACCTGTATCTATCTATGTAACTGAATCTTTTAACGCGATTTTCACCCACTTAAAATCATTGGATCGACTTTAAACTTGTAAAAGACCCGTGACAATACAATAATTTCATATTTATTCTCTAAAATCCTGGCCAGAATCATCAGAAAATCAAAAAGAGTATCTTTGTATCTATGTAACGGAATTTTTGAACACGATTTTCACCCACTTAGAAACGTTGGATCGACTTGAAACTTTGTATACGTGTAAAGGACCCGTGACAATACAACAATTTCATATTTGTTCCTAAAATCCAGGCCAGAATCGTCAGAAAATAAAAAAAAGTGTTTTTGTATCTATGTAACGGAATCTTTGAACACGATTTTCACCCACTTAGAAACATTGGATCGACTTGAAACTTTGTGTACTTGTAAAGGACCCGTGACAATAGAATAATTTCATATTTTGTTTCTAAAATCCTGGCCAGAATCATCAGAAAATCAAAAAAATGAAAACTGGTATAATAGGTTGCGGACTGGTCGACTTTTTGGTCAATCGTTGTAAGAGCTCAGTTGGTAGAGCAGTGAACTCTTAGTAGTATATAATTTCTGTAATCCATAGGTCGCTGGTTCAAATCCGGCTGGGAGGTTTTTTGTTTTAGAAGAGTATTACTTTTAGCTCATACTACAATAGTATCGAATTTAAAGATATTTACATTTTTATCTTATTCTGTAAAATATTAAAACTAAAAAATAAATAATAGTTTAAAAAACTAAAACAACACGCTTTATTAGAAAACCGAACTAAAAAAATGAAAAATAATTTTAATTTCCAACACGCTTGGGATAAATAATTTTACCATCAAAAGCGTGGGGTGCTTTTTATGATTTTTACATTTCTTCTTAGAAACTTTACTTTTACCAATATCTGTTTATTATCAAATATATTAATTTATAAAGAGCACCCCACGCTTTTGATGGTAAAATTATTTATCCCAAGCGTGTTGGAAATTAAAATTATTTTTCATTTTTTAGTTCGGTTTTCTAATAAAGCGTGTTGTTTTAGTTTTTTAACTATTATTTATTTATATATAGGGTATATTTTGGCGATTTTCCATTCTTCGGGTATATATCCAAATTTCCAACATTATATATATATATATATAAAGTCTAGTAGACGAACCTTTAGAGAAAACGATGGATATTTAATTAATTCTATGTTCATATTATCGATACCCGGTGCCTTTTTGTTATGGAAATGGTCAATAGAAGTTGTTAATTCCTCTATGGTTATTAAATCTACGTGTTCATCTGCTTGTATTATTTCTTCTTCATTTTCTTCTGAATTTTTTTCTGTCCATAATTCTTGATAGTATTCTATCCATGCTTCTTCTGAAATGTTATTTAATTTAAGTGTATATCTTGTTTCATTATTTAAATGTTTCATAATTTTGTATGCCTTTTCTTGTTTTCCATGTACATCGTTTTCGATATCACTTATATATTTATCCCACATTGTTATTTTAGTTTTTCTAACTTCTCTACGAACTATTGCGCTTTTTCTTTTGTATTCAATAAATGATTCATTTGTTTTCCTATTAAGATACGCCGTTTTCTTTTCATTTATTATATATTTTAAGTCCTCATTCCAAATTTCTAAAAAAAAATCTTAAAAAGTCTAAATTATATTATGATAAATTCAACGGTGGTTTACCATTAATTTTAAAACTATTAATTAAGTGTGGTTATGAAAAATATAAATTTACATTCAATAATAACATATTTTTAATAGGATCGACAGTAAGAATGTATTTTTATTAGTTTCCATATTGTGAAAAATTGGTATGCAATATAAGAAAACTGAGTTCATATTTAAATTCAACATGGTTCTATTAGGCCTATTCGAATATAAACCCCATAAGAAAAAATATAAAAGTTGTATCCCAATATTTTAAATTGCTATTTTTTACCTTTAAATTGGCATTGCATCCTATAATATACTTCATCATCATCATCATCATGAACATAGTACATTCACGAATTTAGGTCATTTGTTGACCTGTTTCGGCCTCAAGAGAAACACCATCCAGAAGTCTTTTGAGTGGAGGTCCTGGTCTTCTTCTTCCTACAGGTTGATATTTTAACATTTGTTTGGGTATCCTGTGATCCTCCATTCGATGAATATGTTGCATCGATCTTGACTTATGATCAGAAATTTTGTTTTCTAAAGGTTCCATGTGTAATTCTTCTAAAAGTCTTCATTTTTTTGTGATCTAGTAGTGTGTATCCTGCAGTCCCCCGAAGGTATCTCATTTCAGCAGATCTAAGTCTATGTATATCCTTCTGTTTCAACGTCCATACTTCGTTACCATACAAAAGAGTTGGAAGAGCCAGTGTTTTATACACTTTTAGTCTTGAATGTTTTTGGACTAACTGGGGCTTGAAGATAGAATTTATTAACCTTAAAATATTTAAACATTTAGATATTTTTGCATTTACATCCTTTTCTTCATCATATGAGATATTGCATCCTAGATATGTAAAATTATTCACCTGCTCCAAAATTTTATGTCACGTACAATTTTACTTCTGACAGGATCTACATCTTGAAATGCCATAATTTTTGTTTTCTCTTTAGATATCTTCAATCCATATTCTTCTGTAATTTTGTTAAGTTCATACAGACTTTTCTGTAGATTATCTTCTGAATTTGCAATTATTATTTGGTCATCTACAAACAATAGGGTGTTTAATTTTGTATTTTCTGATATTCTTATTCCAATTTTATGTTTCTTCTTCCAGCAACATATTTCTTTGTTGATATAAATTGCAAAGAGTGTTGTCTCACACCATAATTTATAATTCCTTCTTCAGAAAATCTGTTATTTAATTTAATCTTTATGGTGTTGTCTTTGTAAATATGTTGTATGTTCTGCAGAAGTAAATTTGGTATATTTCTGTCTTCCAATATATTTAAGAGTTTTGATCTCTTGACTGTGTCGAATGTTTTTTCAAAATCTATGAAAGCAAAATGTGTTTCTAAGTTGAATTCTCTCCTTTTTCAAGCAATAGTTTAACATAAAATGCTGAATCAATACAAGATCGTCCTTTCCTAAATCCATTTTGACATTCCATAAGGAATATTTCGCTGAAACTTTTCAATTTTCCATTTAAAATGTCAGTATAAATTTTGTAGCATGTATTTAACAAACTGATTCCCCTATAGTTGTCCATTTTTTCTCTTGTCTCCTTTCCTGAACATGGGTATAACAATGCTTGTCTTCCTTTCTTGTGGTATATCTGCATTTTTGAATACATTATTATTGAAGAAGGACAACAGTCTTTCATGGTACTGTTTGCCTGCATAACAATTCAGAATTCAAGCCATCTGTACCAGTTGCCTTCCCATTTTTCAATTTCTTTAAACTATTGTTCAATTCTTCCAATGCTATTATGGAATCTTTCTCATTATTATTTCGGAAAATTGTATCTTCATAACTATTGTCAGTCCACAGACTTTTATAATAATTGAAAAATTCTTATTTTGTTATTCCGCAATTAATTTTGGTAGATTCTTTAATATCTTTATTCAAATGTTTTAATATTTTGAAGGTATTAGGTTGGAGCTTATGCAAGTCTGATTCTAAATGTGTAAACAAATTTAACCATGTTTTCCTATGTCTCTTTCTTATTTCCCTCTTAACAATAGCTCTACAGCGCTTGAATTCTATTTCGTTTTCAGCTTTCTTTGTGTTCAAATATTTTTTATAAGCTGCATTTTTCTCTTCAATCAATTGTTTTATTTGATCATCCCAGATTTTTAGAGTTCTATTTCATCTTTCTTGTATATTTACTTTTCCTAAAGTTTCATTAGCTGCATTTTGAATATTCATTTTAATGTTTCTCCATTCTTCTTCGACATCATTACTTTCTTCTTCGACATCATTACTTTCTTCTTCGACATCATTACTTTCTGGAGTTGTAGCCATATATTGCTGAATTCTTCTCGAATATAACCATTTAATGCTGTCATCATAAAATAATTTTACCTTGCATTGTTGTTGTTTTTTTTAACCATCTTGGTGGAAATCTTATTTTTTGCTTCTACTAGGTAGTGATCTGAACTAATATCATATCCTCTGTAGGCTCTGACATCGAGAAACAATTTAAAAATCTTATTATTTGCAATGAAATAATCAATGATTGATTTTGAGTCCTGAAGATGCCATGTATACTTATGTATGTTTCTATGATTGTAAAAGGTATTCGTTATTCTCAGTTCATTGCATATAGCAAAATCTGTTAATCTTGTCCCATTCCTATTGCTGGTTGGTTCGCCAATTGTTCCAATATTATTGTTGACTTGAGCATTGCCCACTCTGGCATTAAATCTCCTATATGAGAATGTAATCATTTATATTTATTTGCTATAAATTTCTTGTAATATTTTATAGAATTCTTCATTATCTTCTTCGCGGCCTTCCTCTGGCGCGTATACACCAAGAACTGTCAAATTACCTCTATTTATTTTCAGTCGAAGCTCTAATATTCTTTCATTCCAGTAAGTGTAGTGTTGAATTTTATTTCTTATGGTTTTATTGATTGAAATCATTACTCCAGCTTGTCCATGGGTTTTCCTGTCGACACCGCTATATATTTGTACATAATATTGTGTTTCTTTCGTTCCTTTAAGTTTCTCCTTAGTTTCTGTAGTTACTGCAATATCAATGTTTCTATTCTTAAATATTAGATAGATAGATAGATAAATGGAATTTATTGCCCTTTTTTCAGAAGAAAGAAAATACATATGCATTTACATTGCGCACGGGCCTGCTTGGCCGTACGTGCATTATTTTTCCATTAATAAAAAATAAAACTAATAATATAAACAAATACCTACAAATACACCTGTATCAAAAACAATAACAGGCTACATATAAGTAAAATCTATGTCTACACTAAATCACAATAATACATATCTACACTCATCCATATTCCGTACATTGATATTAAAAAAAATGCTAGAAAACAAATCAGAAAAAAAACACACACACATACACCCACACACCCCCACATATACGCACACCGCACGCTCATACCCCCCTCCCCCCGTCCCAGACTATTCAACTTATCAGACCTACTTATTATATAATTCCAGATCGAAAACAAAGACCATATTGAGATTCTTCTTATTGATAATACATATATCCTTAATCTACAATTTTGTTATATCTCAATTTCCTTACTGTACCCAAAAATTTGCATGTTTTTGATTCACTCTCGATCCGTCCTAAAATATCCCAACGCGCCACTCTCCCTCGATCCGACCTGAGAAATCTCTCCGGGAGCATCTGTAATCTAAGTTGTTCTGTCTCTCTACAGAATGCTATAATATGCTGCCAGTTTTCATGGTCATCACATAGCGGGCATAGTTTAATGCCTTCATCATTTGTTAAATTATGGGCCATCCATCCCCCAAATGAAACCATGCAATAGCACTTCTATCATCCCCATCCAAAGAGTCAATATATTTCTCCCTTCCCCACGAAAGTTTCAGTTCCGTCTGCAGGGTGAGCGATATTTTCTGGCTACACTCGGCTTCTATATACTGCCTGTCTATATCGATTAGTCTCTTCTTAACTCTCCTCCAAACATTTCTATTATTCCGCGTACTTCTCTCCCATACCCAACCCATCCCTATGCCCTTCAATCCCCTTTCTACACCGATTACCCAATCTCCCGAAACACACTGCCTTTTCTGTCTATTCTTAAATACACTGTCTAGTTCCTCTTCTTTTTCATGGATGCTTCGGACATTCCAGGTGCATATCTTACAATATAATTGTGCCGTTTTCTTTTAACCGTATTTCTTTGCTGTGGGTCGTCATATTTCAATTCCTTCTGAATTTCTTTCGTGTTGAGACTTGTAAGTAAAGTTGAAGTTCCTTAGGACGGGTTACTGGCCCGACGCTAAGTAGTCCAGTGGTAGGGCTGCTACCTTTTAGTCTCTGGACAGACATTAGAATACCGCATTTACTCAGGACCCGATGGAACGGTTATACCGCCGTGACTCGTCCTCAGAGCCTCGTTTGTGAAAACGGGTTGTACCACGAGAAGGTGAGGATGAGAATTGGGTAAGAGAGGTTATATACACATCACTACCCCTTACAACCCTATAATATACTTAACTTATTTAATGTTGTTTATAAAATAATAGAAAAACAATTTAGTAGTAATTACTTAAATTTGTGTCAAATTACGTAATAATGTACAATAATAACTTACGTTTTACATTATTTTGTTTTCACTACAGTCTGAAACATTTAAATAACTAGCACGAGAAATTGTTGTTTTGCCAATTCAATAATCTGCTTTTGCAATTTTCATTTCTATTATTTAATAAACTTGTTATCAAACTTTTATAAGATTCATGATGTGTTCCGTTGAGGTATTATTCAAAATTAAAATATAAAATTATGGAATATTCGCCTGAAAGGTCCGTCTCCTCAATTTAATTAATTATTTAACTGTAGCGCTTTCGGAACTTGTCCCATCATCGGCAGGATTCAAAACTGGTGTTTCACTGAAGATCTGGTAGAGGGGGTTACAAGTATTGGGTTTATCAGATTGTCGTTGTTGTGAGCTGCTTTCATGATTTCCAATATTGAAAACACCCGAACAGTAATGCACAGAGAAAATAATCCAGCGAAGATAAACGTACTCGAAGAAATGGAAATCATGAAAGCAGCTCACAACAACGACAATCTGATAAACGAAAACGAACCCAATACATGTAACCCCCTCTACCAGTTCTTCAGTGAAACACCAGTTTTGAATCCTGCTGATGATGGGACAAGTCCCGAAAGCGCTACAGTTAAATAATTAATTAAGTTGAGGAGACGGACCTTTCAGGTGAATATTCCATAATTTTATATTTTTATTTTAAACTTTGTATGTAAGATTATTTTGATTCATTGGGTTGTCTATTTATTAATTTTCATGTGCAATAGGCTTAATTCAAAGCAACAATTGGATATGAAAACAGATATTTTCAGATAAAAGTGCAAGTTGTTAGAGAATTTCTACGTAGTAACTGTTCACTTTAAATTGATTCATTCTGTAAGTTTATCTAAAGAAAGCTGAAGGCATTGTCTAGGCCTGATTCACACTCGCATTAACATTAATTTAATGGTTGTTCCGGGGTTTTGTTTTAATTTTAACGATCTTTCTTAACGCATATTTAGTACCGGTTCCAAGAAACCGGATGTTTTCTCCAGTTTCTTCATATGAAATCATCCTATTTACATATTTCAGTGGAAATATTTCAGCCAACTTTTCTTTTAAATAGGAACATACCCATGTATGAGATCACCTTATTAACTCTTTCTGCCTCAAGGTGATTCAACGCTTTAACGTCATAAAACTGATCTCATAATTGTATTTCGAAATTGCAAAAATAAGCTTTCTGTCCTTTCGTAATATTGAAACTAATATACTCAGGCAAGCTATTGGTATGCAATAGTTAATACAACCAAAGAGAACATGTTTTACCTGAACCGGGATTTGAACTCAATATCTGTAGCTGGGTTGGTAGGCTAAGAGCATTCTAGGCCTGTCAAGCAATGGAGATTCGCCTATTATGTGTGTGTCCTTTGATTTCAAAACCCTTGTTTCACTTCATTATTTTATTTATATATTTATATATTTATGTATTTTGAACGCAAACCCCATTTTCACTTTCGTATTTTAGTAATGATCTTGACTCAATAGTGTGGAATCTTAATGGGGCTAGTATTAATTCTATTATATATATATATATATATATATATATTGTAACGTGTTGCCATGTCACGCAGCGGACCCAGGCTCGATTCCCGGTCGGGACAGGCTCCTGGGTGAGGTTTTTTCGGGGTTTTTCCTCTCAGGAAGCTTAGAGCCTAACGGTCCTCGAAAATCATCCGGCCATCATCATTATCATCATCATCCTTCACCGGTGTGGAAAGCAACCACACCTATAATTATATAGTAAAGCTGCAAAGCATAGCCATGAAAATACTCATGATTGCAGTGATGAAAAAAGACTTGCCATCGGGCAGAGATTACTATGGATATATATATATATATATATGCTTAAGGACCTTTGGTTGGGTTTCTTCCGTGTCCATGACCCCAAACTCTCTTCATCCTACTTATATCCGCTAAAATCTACAATATAACATATAGGCCTATATATATATATATATATATATATATATTATATATATCTTGATCTCAAACCCATGTTGCTCTTGATGCAATTGTGTGGAAATGATATGGGGGTCCAGTGTCTATTATATATATATTATAAATATTATTATGTATTTTGATTCGTCTTTCAGTATTGCTCTTGATTGTAGCCATAACGTATCTTAGTAAGACTAGTATTTCTTTATTCTTCTTATATAAAATGTCAAATAATTAAATTGGTGAAGGTGGTCCCGAAGCAAGGGACTGTAAAATTGCCTATCTCTATGGAACAAGAATTGCAGGCATGGCCGTCAGAGCGTAACTTCTGGTTATAAACGTTTAAGCCGTCTTTCAAAATACTGTTGTAACATTTTTATAAACTGTTAACTGTTTCCCGTCGTTCCAATCCAAGGGCATTTTGTGTACATGTTGTGATCAGTAAAGCTCGAAGTGTAGTCCCGAATTTCTAGGCTTTAATGAATCTTGTTTGTACGACCCGTCGGACGCGTTCGGGGCGTTCCTACACTTGATATATAATTGCCAGAAAATGTGCTAAGTAGGCGTGGTTTTTTTGTACATTTCACAAATACACGGTTTTTAAACGAGTCCGGCAGTTATAAGTTATCTTTCGAAATTAATTTTACTCACCGGATAAATTTCATTATTAGTTAGTGAGATTTAACTCAAGAACTTCGGACCAAGAAGCGGGCGCCACCTAGACTACGAAAGCTAATAAACCTTCATTTATTTATTTAGCCTGGTGGGTTTGTCTAAGGTCATGTTTCCTTTTTTTTTTCCTTTGGGACAAACATTGCCCTATGATACATTAGAGTACAACAATCGCAATAATTCTAATTATGAATATGAAATGAACAGTTTATCATAAGTAATTTCACGAGTGATTCCCAATTCTCACTTCGCGAGTCGTGAATTTATCGATAATTTGGAAATCACTTGTGGCATTTGTTAGGACTATTGTAACGAATAAAATTAAGCTGTTTACTCACAAAATCATTATTTAACTATAGATATTTTAAAATATTTATATGTATTTAATGTAAACGGCGATGTTTTAAAAACAAATGAGAAACCATTGTTATGCTTCAACTGCTTCTTTTGTTTATCACTGCAACCAGATCATACTATTGTTTGCCAAAGGAACGCAGTATTGTAAGAAAGCTCTCTCTTAGAGAACAAATGCAACACATCAAACTGTCTATTAATTCATTTCTGATGTCGTATGAAGTACATAGGACAATTATTATTTTTCTGGATTATTACCTGGGAAAACATACCTTTAAGAAAGTTCAAACAGTGGTTTCTTTTTTTGGTGGTATAATCAATTTCTATAAATGCTTTTATATTAACTCCTGCATGCGCTATGTGTTGACATTCATGCACTATCTATACAATCTGATAGCCGTATTTCTTATAGAGTCAGTCACTGCAAAATAATGCTTATGGCCTATTCACAATGTTAAAAAGGAGGGGTGTTTACTTTATTAGAATAGGAAATAGAATTAGAATAATGGAAATTTATTGCCTTTTTTCAGAATAAAGAAAATACATATGCATTTACATTGCGCACGGGCCGGCTTGGCGTTAACGTCCTTTTTATTTTCCATGAATAAAAAATTAAAACTAATAATATAAAAAAATACCTACAAAATACACCTGTATCAAAAAACAATAATAGAGAACATATAAGTAAAATCTATGTCTGCACTAAATCAAAATAATACATATCTACATTCATCTGATAAACTTTAGTTGGTAAATTCTAGGCGAAACACGACTGTGATTGGTTGCAAGTAAAAAATAATTGAAATGTGATTGGTCGTTGACTCCCATTTGGGGCATGAGTTAAATAGTCAATAAAAATATTGATAACATAATAATATTAGTCTAATGACAAAATTAAAACTAAAAGTAGTAATAAAATGTGAACACAAACAAGATAAATTAAATGATTCGGTAGACGGTCCATTCAATGTAGTAGACATTCCGCGTAACATAACTAGGCGTGAACAAAGAATACCATTCGTTATTGACATTCCTACGCCCAATGAGCTTGTGTCTAAACAATAATAGCAATATAAGCGTAAAAAATGTAACAATTGTGACAACATAATTATGTTTAACATAAATATATGAGATGACGAGAATTCGTTACTTTCACATGAACAGTTTTAACAACCCTTGTTTCCACCTGCGAAACCTCTCAATGCTGACCGCATATCTCAATGGCTATTTGGTTGCCTAACCAGAAGTTGAACGACTTGAGTCACACGCACTATACATGGCAACATTTTAAAGGAAAAATAATGAGATGTAATAAACTAATCTATCGGTTATCCAATAATATAACGCACTAGTTTAAAATATTGGTCAATCTTAATACTATTTTCATTAAGTACAAATAAGTTATTTTTAATTGCTAAAAGAATATTGTAAATGAATATGGAATTTATTGTCTTTTCAAAGAAGGAAATACATTTGCATTTATATTGCGCATGGGCCTGCTTGGCCTTACATGCATTATTTTCCATGAATAAAAATAATAAAAAAGTAAACATAATATAAACAAATACATACATGGCTACACACCTAAATAAAAATGTATAAAAATGTGTCTATAATATATATATATATATATATATATATATATATATATATATATATGATAAACATCTATGTCTACACTACATACACAATAATACACATTTACGCTCATCCATGAAAAATAACCATGTGTTTAGATATAAAAAGGTATCATATTGTATATTAATAATTAAAAAAATTGCTACAAAACAAATTAATTAAAACAGAGAAAAAACACACATATACATACACACACCCCCCATACATATAAGTTACTCACGCGCGCGCGCGCGCTCATAAACCTCCCCCCACGCTGCAGATATCTAATGCACTATCAGGCTATTAAACTTATTAAGACTAGTTATATAATATAATTGAAGATCGAAAACAAAGACCATATTGAGATTCTTATTATTGATAATATATATGTCCTTATTGATCTCCAATTTTGCTAAACCTCAATTTTCTTACTGTGCCCAAAAATTTGCATGTTTTTACTTCACTCTTGACCCGTCATAAAATATTCCAGCATGCCACTCTCCCACGATTCAAGCTGAGAAATCTCCTCGGCAGCAACTGTAATCTAAGTTGCTCTGTCTCTCTACAGAACGGTATAATATGTTGCCAGTTTTCACAGTCATCGAATAGAGAGCACATTTAATGCCTTCTTCACTTTGGTAAATTATGGGCCATCCATCCCCCCAAATGGAAAAACCATGCAATAGCACTTCTATCATCCACATCCAAAGAATGAATATACTTATCCCTTCTCCACGAAAGTTATAAAATAATATTATTACTAAAAGTTTTAAGTTAGTCTGTTATTAAACAATTTTTCGCCTGTTTTTAAACGAAGTTATAGTTCAGAAGTCTCTGACATAGGGCGGAAGAGAGAAATTTTCTGGCAAGTGAAACTGTTTGAAGATAGTGAGTAATACACAGTATATTGATGAGGAATATAAAAAAAAACTATCCTGATAGGATCGGGTGCCTAAATGTTGTGTGTCGGATAGTCTATTGAAGCGATGTGATAAGTAATTGGGCGATGATGTGTGTAGTATTTTATAGAAAAGAGATAAATGAACAGTTCTAAGACCTAGTAGACGAACCATGACAGTTGTTCCAGGGACGTGCAACGTGATCAAATCTGCGAATACCATTAAAAATACCCTAGAATTGTGAATACATTGAAGTCTTTGAGTGAAAAAAGTAGGCCTATTTAGGTATGTAAAAAAAAGTATTACAACAATCAAAATGGTAATTTCAAGTGTTTCTACTAAAATTTTCCTTGCAGCGAATGGTAAATAAAATATTAAGCGATTTTAATGAATTAAGTTAATTATTGAGAATATGTGTGTGTAAATAGTATGTTTCGTCTTAATGTTGTGATGTCTCGGAAAAGGCCCTGACATTTATCTGATCACTTATTCGGGAAGGCCCTCCACATCCTTGTGTGGTCAAAATATATATATGTGTGTGATGCACATTTTTCAGTATCATGGCCTAGAGGTCAGCGTTTCTGACTATACTTCATGAGTTTCCGGGTTCGATTCCGTGTAAGACCATAGGAATTTTTCCCTAAAGGGAAACTGTGGTTGCCCATGGGTAGATTAAGTTTAGGTTAAGGACTCTCCTGGCGTTCCATTATCAATTATCATCCGCCATATCATCGGGGTAACATAACTCCGTGTATCAGGTGCTCCAGCCTAGGAAATTGATTAGCAATTCCGCCATTGTCAGGGAAAGAAAGTCAGAAAGAAAGTCATAAAAGACAAGCTGGTGGCATTGGACAAAAAAACAAATCTCTCTCACGATAAGTCGTGCCACTATAAGAACCTAGTTAGCGTGTGATGTGTAAACAAATACCTATAAGGTGAGAGGTTAAACTGAGATAAAGAAGAAGAAGAATTGTTTGAGAAGACATTTGCAGGTGTAATTTATTTGTATATTCCAATTTAAATTATTAACGTCAATCGACCTGTTCATTAAGATGGATTAAGCTTCAAACATCTTTTATTTACTTATATGCTTAAAATGTATCCATGTTTTTTTTATCAAGAATAATTTTATATTATATTAAAATCGTTCTATATGTTTGGTTCAAAAGAACTGTACTTATTATAATGTCACAATGGCCTATCCAAGCGTATTATTATGCTTATTGGATTTTTAAACGTTTCCTTAGGAGCGCTATTCAACAAATTATCTGAGTATAAAAATATTAGAACATTAAATTATTTTGGATATTTAAATCATTAGAGTATCTAGCTTTAGTTTGATGAGTCGGTAATGCAGCTTTCTACACGAGTGATTGAAATTAAGTATGCAAAAAATATGTTCTCTATTTAATAGGTATTTACAGCTGTTTGATTATTTTATTTAAGGTTTAATATCCACACATCCATCATATTTTATATTGATCAAAATTTTCTGAAATATCTCACCCAGTTCTAGTCGAATGTAGCCTTATTATTATCATAAAGTAAAGTAAAAGTAAAGTAATCCCACAGCAGGCCTCGGGAGGCCCTTGGGGTAGTAGGAGGTTAAGGCTCCCACTTTTTCTAGACAATCGGCACTAGATGCCAGCCGGGTTGTCAGCCCTGCGTGACGGCCGCCTTTATCCCAGAACAAGCGTCTGGTACTCATTTCCGTTAGAGGCTGAGTCGACCCCAGGGCCATAGTGCCGCCAGAGGGTTTGGGTCAGTTTAAAAAATCCTGACCCCAACGGGACTTGAACCCTCGACCCTCCGGCTTGTAGCTCAGTGCCTTAACTACTACGCTACGGCGTGCCATAGATATGCTAACTTTTGCTATACAAGCGATATTAATATTTGTAAATATCATATTAACTTGGCTAAATATATTTTTGACCATGAAAACCCCTGGACGAAACTCATCAAATGACACATGCGATTCTGTATTTAGGTTAATTGCAACTACGAGTTTCTGATGACTTGAAATGATTGATTATGACTTTTTAGCATTTATTTGCACTCCATATTTCTCTAAGGAAGCCATTACGAGTCAAGATACTCATTAAGTTTGGCAACAGCGTTGTTTAGAGAATGCTTGTCTGCATTAATGTCCTTACGTTGAAAAAGAAAGATACACAATATAAGTAAGAAAGATAATGGGGTAATTAACATTTCCCGCCTCTCCTCAAAAGGAAACACCAAAGACTTCCCTTAACATTAATATAATTACAAATTTATTTCACTATAATTTACCTATTAATGAGGAGGCACTAAGAAATTGGGGCTGTAAGTAAACATCAATAAAACTAAATATATGTTCACACATAGAAATATATTATAGCCTATAATGGAAATGGACAGCTAATGAAAAATGAGAGAAATTTTGAAGAAATGGCTGAATTCAAAAACCTAGGAACAATAATTACAAACAGGAATGAGGTTCAGATAAAAATTAAACATAGGCTCAATTCTGGAAATGCGTGCTATTATGTATTACAGGGTCTCTTGTCTTTCAAAAAACCATTAAACTGAAGAAATTTAAAACTGTTTATTTTAACAGTTATTTAGATGGATGTGAAACATGGATTCTTACTTTAAGGAAGGAGAAAAGATTACGGGTATTTGAGATAAACTTCTTAAGATGAGTATTTTTTGGAGCAAACAAAGATGAACAGACAGGCGAATGGCGAAGACTACATAACAGTGAGCTACATGTTTTTTTAATGGGAAATCACATATAATAAGAAAAATTGTCTCGTAGACTACGATTAGCAGATAATGTGGCACGAATGGGGATTGAAAGAGGAGCATTGAAACTAATTGTAGGAAAACCAGAAGGAAAGTGCCCAGTAGGCAGACCAAAAATGAGGTGATGTAAATAACATTAACCATGATTTGACAACAGTAGATTATAAGGGAATGATTAGAAAGCATTAGCTCAGAATAGGGATGCATGGAGAACTTGTGTCGCGCAGCCATGAACCTAACAGGTCCGATGCATAACTTATCTATTAATGAAATAGAAAAGTATTTAAATACAAAAATATACATTTAATTTATAAAATACTAGCAAATATCTGGCGTGCGCTACTACCCCTAAATAAATACAACGTGTTTTTATATTTATTAGAAGAAATAAAAAAACAATTAAAATTTTGTATCGTATTTTTTTTAAATACCCCATGCTGATTACCCGGTGTTGCCCGGGAATCTACTTATCTCGATATTTTTGGCATAAATGAGCTGAAAGACAAAAATGGTTATAGTGAGTTATCCGTAAAAGAATATCCGCCGTGTGCTGCTACGCTTGCCCGGGAATCTACTCATCCTGATCTTCTTAGCATCAATGAGCTGAAAGACAAAGTGTTTATTGTGAGTTATCCGTAAAAGATAGACATATGCTGTCGCGGACATTTTTGTAGATTTTTTTAGATATCCAAATCTGTGTACATTAATTTGGTGTATTTGAATTGGTTTAGGCAGCGTAAGCCATTTAAGCGTCCAAAAAGCTACTTTTTTTTAGTACAGTGATGCCATTGTTTTAAGCTTCGGTCCTATAGTACGTAGGTTAATTTGTTGTATACGTTAATTGTCCTAGAAAAATTCTCTAAATGATGGGGGGGGGAAACATTCGAATAGGACAAGTAGTTTTTCAATCCATAAAGGACAAACGGACAGAAACTCGTTTTTATGTAGCCCATAAAGATTATACAAAAAATTAAGATTATGAGACACATGTTGTTTGGTCTCATCAGTTAGATTTAAGTTTGAAAACTTTTTAAAAATCATTCAATATTATTATACGAATAAAAAAAAACGGAAGGTATGTTGTGAAGGTCGCGCCCCCTCCCCAATTGCGGGATCTCACTCTATAGTAGTAACCTTAATACGATGATTACAACAGTATTTCAAATTGTGCGTCAACTATTTTTTTTAATAATAGGTGTAACTTACTGTAAGACGATACTCGAAGAATATATATATATATATATATATATATATATATATATATATATATACACACATACACATTGTATTTGATTAAAAAAGTAGTTGGAACTTCATAAGACGACCTTACGCCATTAATAAATTACTATCATTACTATTTGAATGAAAATAACTAAAATTGCGAGATTTATTGTACGTTGAATTATGATATACATTATATTAAATCACACTATTTTATAATTGGATTAGAAGCCGGTTAGTCTACACTAACTGACTCATATATATGGCTACCTTCCTCATCATATTCTTCTTCTTATTCCATCTTCTATACGTCAAACTTTAGGCTTATTTACTAGCCTGTTCCGGCTCCAAATTGCTGTTGTTTTCCATCTTTCCTTTGGTCTTCCAAACTTCTTCTCCTATTGGTGAATAGTTGTATGCTGCTTTTGGTATTCTATTTTCAGTCATCCTTGCTAAGTGTTCTTTCCAGTTTGTTCTGTATTTCACTATTGTTGTGTTTAATTCCTCTACTTTTAGTTGTTGTCTTATTTCTGTGTTGTATTTTTGTCTGTTCTGTGATATCCTGCTATTGGTCTGAGGAATTTCATTTCAGCAGCTTGTATTCTGGTAGATTGTTGACCTTGATTTGTGGAATTTGAGTTTTTCTTCAATTCGAAAACACTTGTTGGCTACATTATTAAGATTAGAGTTTATTGTACTTTCACTTTATCTCAATCAATAATTTTTATTATTATTTTTATCTTTATGTTTATATACCCCTATCATTATTGTTGAGGAAGATTAGATTATATTTTTGGGTGTGACTATATTTCTTTTGGTCTTGTCCATGTTTTTGGATCCATAAGTAATAATATGAACTGCCATTGCTCATCATATTCCATATCGAAATATTCATGCAATGGAACATCTTTTATAATTTCATTCTTTTAACTATAGTCGGTCCTTGCAGTAAATTATTGCTCTAATATTGATTTACCATATAATAGAGTTAATCAGCTTTATCAAAAGTTGGAATAGTGGTTAAGTGCACGCTTCTAGTACCGAAGTTCGCGAGCTCAGTCCCGGTCGAGGTGTATATAAGTAAAAATCCTGAACATGGCTTCCTTTGGAAGAGAATTATATGTAAGAAATGTAAAATAACTATAATCTTCAATAAAAGAGATATGAGCAAAGTTTGTCCGATTTGATTTGCGAGGGAATGACTCGAGTAGTTAAAGAACGCCGTTAAATATAGTAATACCGGCTATTATCTTTATAATTAAATAATAAATAACAATGCATCAAATCATCATCATCATCATCATCCAGGGATTAAGGCTATTGGCTCGTTCCGGTTTCATGAAAGCTAGAATTGTTAAAATTGTTCAGACTATCTTCTGTGTGGACGTCCAACATTTCTCCTTCCGTGTGGTTTATAATTTAGCAATAACACTGGTCAACATGATCTGTACTTAATGCAGTTTTTTATCGTGTTTTCAAATATGTATTCGGAATTTCTCCATCACCCACAGTTTTTTTACTTGAATTTCAATTAATGGATTTAAATAATTATTTTTTTAATAAACCTAGATTTCTTCCCGGAAAATCTTGGCGCAGTGAGCGATGAGCACAGGGAACACTTTCATCAGGAGATTTCAGCTATGAAAAAAATATCAAGGCAAATGGAATCCTAATATGCTGGCCGATGTTACTGTTTGACCATCAAGAAGGATGCTCCACAGGCGAAATATAGCAGAAAATCGTCATTTCTTACTTTCTAGGTGAGTCCGAATGTTCGAATATTGTGTAGTTACGAATGTAGAAAATATTTAAATGTTTGAAATTATTATAAATGCCTGTCTCTCGGAAACCTTGCATAATGGAGAAAAACCGATATCATATTTGAATTCAGGAGAAAAAATACCATCAGAATCACATATTTTTCTTTCTGATAAAAAAAAGTTTATTTTTTGTTGCTCAGTGTAATTTTGGAAATCTTCTTCTGGCATTCTATCAACATGTTCTTTCCAGGCGTTCCTATATTTAATTATTGGATCTGTAAGTTTGAAAATATTTAGATCCTTTCCTATATCTTAATTTCTTTTCTTATCCAACAGAGTATATTCTGCTATATTTGTTAAAAATCTCATCTCATATATTTTTCATATATTCAAAACTGGTTGTAGTTTCAAAACAAATGTAGTAAACGAACGTAAAACACTTTTATTCTGGAGGGCCCAGGTTAAAATCACTGTTCCGACTAATTTATTTTATTTATTTAGGCCCATATATATATAACATTTTCAATGTTTACATATATTTTTGTGCCAAGAGTTTTATTTTCCTTCTCCGCTAGTCTCTATCCATCCACTCCATTTCATCCAGTCCTCTTGTTCTCATTCCAGTTCTTATTTCTTGCATCCATGAGTTTCGAGGTATTCTTTTCCTTCTTCCAGGTGGACACCATTCCAATGTTCTTCCGGGTAACCTTTGTTCTTACATTCGCCGTACATGCCCATACCAATCAGGTTAAAATCACTGTATCGACTAATTTGTTATTTATTCCTGCGTTTCCTCAGTCGCCAAGCCCATCTCATTTCCAGGATTGAAGGGGGTTGGAAATCTATTTAGTTTAATTTATCCCCCTTATGTCAAATCATGAAAATGTTTATAATCTCATCATAATCACTGATTCACACTATCATTAAAATTAATTCTCTGAACGTCATCAGGAAAAAAAAACAAAAACACAACAAACACAATAGAAACACACAACCTACAGGTATACCTAAAATATCCTATACGCAATATGTATTATCAGTCCACCGCTGTGGTCTCGAGGTGGTGTGTTGTCTCGTCACGCAACGGGCTGGGGTCGGTCCCCGGACGGGACAAGCTTCCTGGATAATATTTTTTCAGGGTTTTTCCTCATCTGTAAGAAAACTTTAAGGCCCAAACGGTCCCCGAACATCATCTGGCCATCATTATCATCATTAACATAGTCACTAAATTTAGGACTAAGGCCTCTCCTGGTGCATCATAACATCATCACCTATCATATATCATTGGGGCAGCGTATCTCCACCAAAAAGGCGCCCCAACCTCAGAAGTAGGTTACAATAGCGCCATGCCAGGAGAGAATACCAGAATGTCGAAATGACAACATGGTGGCATTGAATAAAAAAAGTGTTATTATATATAATAGCATCATCATCACTCCAGGGATTAGGCAATTGCCCGTTCCGACTTCATAATGCATCAGCCCAACGTCTTCTAGGTCTTCCAACATCACATCTTCCTCTTGCTTGATAATTTCTTGCTAACAATGGATATCTCTCCTTACTCATTACATCCATATGATCAATCCATTTCTGTCTGTAATTCGTGACCTTATCCAATAAAGGCTGTACTTTCAATTCTTCTCTTATATCCTCGTTTCTTATTCTATCATTTATTATAATATTAAATCGTTTAATCTATAGATACGATGAAATAAATTAGTTTTATATCTTCTTATTTGTTAAAACAAAATACTGATCACTCATCGTGTCATTTATAGAGATTTTGATTTATCTAAACAAAATCAAAACCCGAGTGGGATTTGATTGACTATTTCACGATTATATAAAAGTTTATAAAATTAAAAGAAATTAACTACTGGACAACAATAAAACATTGATTTACTTAATAAAATACTAAACTGTCTTGAAAATGTACCATCTCATCTTTACAATTATTACACTAGATGGTAGTAGTGTATTATGATGAGATTATTATCTCATCATTATTAAAACTCCAAGCGCAACAGGCCTAGAAGACCCTTGGCCTACCAGCCGGCTGCTCGCCTCATGTCCACATGTGTTAATCACAGATGATCATAAGCCAGTGTAGGGGTGACATGTGGTCAGCATGTCGGATCCCCCAGCCGTTATAGCTGGTCTTCTCAACCTGGAGTCGTTATTTATTGTAGTTACCAACATGCCTCACTATGCTGGGTGGGGCCATACTGGCCGAAATTCCTTTCGAAAATTTCTTCCCCTATGGAGACTCGAACCACCGCAAGTCCCGCAGCTCTGCGTCAAGGCAACTTGCCTTAACCACTCGGCTACGGCGCCGAACCTACTGATTTCCCAGTCTTCCATAATATTATAGCGATCTGTTTAACTGGAGTATCGCTTAACAGTTTGTATCCCCACTCGATACAAAATTGATCAAATTGATTCTTATGATGTTTCTTATTATTTTAGTGTTGCTTGGTGTCGAACTGTCAATCATTTCATATATTTTGCTACTATTAGCTTCACCAAAAGTGTAGATGAAGCACCCATTTTCAGTTGATTATCTATAATGTGTGCGGGAAACAAATGGCGAACAAAATGCGGGTTTTATAGTAACGTAACTTCATCTTGAAATGTTGGCAAACAAAACATAAATCTTGGGAGGCGATAAAAACACGTCCTTCCGTAGAGTTTTATTAATCAAAAGTCGTATGATGTAGTAAAAGTGAAATAGTCATAAGTAATGCCATGAGTGATTTCTAATTTATCTAGAGAATTTGGAAATCAAGAGTGGCATTTGTTAGGACTATTTAACGAATAAAATTAAGCTGTATACTCACAAATCATTATTTAACTATAGTTATTTTAAAATATTTATATATTTAATGTAAACGGCGATGTTTGAAAACAAATGAGAAACGATTGGTACGCTTCATTTGCTTCTTTTGTTCGATCACTGCAACGAGATCATAATATTATTTATTGCCAAAAGATCGCAATGTTGTAAGAATGCACCCTAGTGGAGAAATTTATAACCAACGTTATAGGTATTAATTAATTTTTGATGTCCTATGATGTAAATATGTCAATTATATTTTTCTGCAATGTCATTTCCTGGAAAATAATTCGTTTCAGAAAGCGCAAACAGTGGTTTATTTATTTTTTGTGGTATAATCAATTGTTACAAATGTTTTTATATTATCTCTCACATGCGCTACATGTTGACATTCATGCACTATATATACAATCTGGTAGCCGTATTCCTTGGAGAGTCAGTCATTGCAAAATAATGCTATGACCTATTCAGAATGTTAAAAAGGAGGTGCTTTCTTTATTATGATAAACTTTAGTTGGTAAATTCTAGGCGAAACACGACTGTGATTGGTTGTAAATAAAAAATCATTGAAATGTGATTGGTCATTGACTCCCATTTGGGGCATGAGTTAAATAGTCAAGGTAATAGGCACTATTGTATCTCAGTTATTTTTCTTTTATGTTAGAGGTCAATATTTAATATTTAAATGTTTTTGAGTCTTGATTTTCGTGGAAGGAAGGAATGCGATAGATTGCAGGAAACAAAGGAAAGACAGCTCAGCGGATTAGCAGGAATATAATAAATTAATTCTATACATTCTCCTAACTCGATAATAGCTGCAACCTGTAGAAGAAATAGGAACTTCATACAAATCTTTGAATTCTATTGTTTAAATTATTTTGGAAATGGATTTTTCTTTCTTTAGGATAACTTAATTTTTTAACGTTTAAAATAGATTTATTAAATATTTACGTTTAGATCATACGTTTGAATATACAGTTTCCTGTAAACCTTGAACAAGTAATACGACCAATCCACTTTTTTTTTTTGCTTTTTTTTAGGGATTGGAAAGAAGTTTAAAGCTTGTTCACTTAATGAGAACTATATTGTATTGAAAGAAAATTAATGTTTTATAACTTGAAACAAGTGACTGCAAAGTAGTAATACAGAAATTCATCTTTTTAAAAAGTTCGTCACGCAAGAACTGCGTAAACTAAGCGTTTTCCTCATCAAGACGAGGTTATGGTTCGATTTTGCTGGTGTACGGAATATACCTTTCTTTTGTTAAATTGTGGAAACTCAATTTCGGATGCTAGATTATTTAAAAGTTTCCAAATGCAGTGAAAACAACCAATGTATAATTACAAGTTTTTACCTTATTACCTTTTCCATATTTTTGTACGATCCAACACAAACTTATGTAATATCTACTTATTTATATTTCCATTACTATGTTAAAAATATTAAACTAATATGTCAATTGTCAGAATGTTGACACACTCATATTTTCTGATGATCAGGCTATAATGGCTTCTTCATAGAATGATTACAAAGAGCAATTTTTAAAATAAATGATATTACACAAGATTACAACCTAGACATTTCTTCAACAAACACTAAATTAATGACCCAGTGTGTCAAAGAAGTAGAAAGAACAAAAATAGTACTAAATAACAAAACGCTAGAACAAGTAAAAGATTTCAATGATCTAGATGTATATTTAGGTTGTAATAGAGAAAAAGACAAATAATAAATTTCAAATGTTTGGATATTTATGTGACACCCTTAAAAATCACTGGGAAAGAAAGTAAGAAAAGAAACACATTTAAAATATTAAAAAGTATTGGCTGTACCTGCAAAATTGTATGGCTCAGAAATATGGACTCTGAATAAACAGTCAATTAAAAGAATAGAAGCAGCAGAAATGAAATGAAATGAAATATACGATTTGTGGCTGGATATACTTTAATGGATAAAAAACGAAGTGAAGATATCAGTAAAGACACCACACATATTCAGTTTGACAGATAAAATAGAAGAGTATAGGATAAAATGGTATGAACATGTCCGCAGAATGGATACCAACAGATTGCGTAGGAAAAGTCTAAACTATCAACCAAGAGGAGGAAAAAGAGATCGGGGACGCCCACGAAAGATATGGACACAGCAGCTATAATACTAGGAGCCGGAACGAACCAAAAAAATTCAATCCTCGCAAGAATATCTTATTGTCAATTTAAGGTTTAATTAAAATGTATTGTATACATTGTGACAAAGCAAACATGGCGGTTTGTTAGTTTTTTTAATTCGGGTTTGAGGACTTTTAATAGTCGGATTTGACGATTTTTTGAGAATGCCTTCGTCGTTTAATTTTAATACCATATACTGAGTTTCGTTGTTTTAATCGGTCCCCAAAAGATGAACTAAATTGAATTAATAAATATACCTCCGCTGTAATAAGAAACATTGAAAATTGCGACAGCTAGATCGATTTTTATTTTTATTTCAGGTAAACTTCTACGCCTAAAGGTCCGATTTTGCTGTTAACGAGCTCGAACTTGCTCTTTAAAATTGATTGCTATATGCCAACTTAATTCTGATAAAACTAACATTTCTGTCGTTAGAGTGTTAACAAATAAATACACATACACACACAAATATATATTTCATATGGTCATTTCCATTGTCTACCAGAAACGATCGGTCAAATTCCAGCTATATCACTGTGTATTGTAGAGACTGGGCGCCGGCTCCATGGCGCAAGCGGTTAGACGCTTGCCTCTCACCGCTGGTGAAAAATATGTAAATATTTTTCAAAAATACTTTCATGGCCTCAATAGCTTTATTAATTCTGAATTCGCTAAAGTCGTACCATAAGAGATATAGACCTAATCAAGGCCAAACACATATATGAAATTGTCCCTTATCATATTTCATTAAAAATCGAAGTTCTCGTGCAAAATTAAACTAATTGAATGACCTTGGTATTTTGATCGTGCATAGATTCCATAATATTGTTCTCTTAATTAATATTACGGAATTAATAAAGTTAGAGTGAATTATTTTATTTAAAAGTTATGACATTGTGCATCAACTGTATATAGACTACAAAAAGGATAAATTTAATTAAGAGGGAAAAGTTATAATATCCTGCTGGAGTTCGGAATTCCTAAAAAGTTAGTTAAATTTATTAGAATGTGTCTAAATGGCACCAAGAGTAAGATGCATGTAGGCAAATAGTTTTCAGATAATTTTAAAATCACAGTGGATTAAAGTAAGGAGATCCACTATCTCCTCTACTATTTAATATAGGCCTACCAGAGAATGCCATCAGATCTTTACAGGATGAAGAAGGCCTACAACTCAATGGTATTAATAAGCTGTTAGTTTACGCTGATGATGTAGTATTATTGGGCGATAGCGAAGAGATACTAAAGGTCAACACCCACACTCTATTGAATAACACTAAGAAATTGGGGCTGGAGGTAAACGTCAATAAAACTAAATGCATGGTCACATTCACAAATTATATAATGAAAATGGATAGTTACTGAAAAATTAAAGAAATTTTTAAGACGTGGCTGAATTCAAATAGCTAGATACAATAAATATAAATGGGAATGAGGTGCACAAAAAAAAAATTAACATAGGATAGATTCTGAAAATACATGCTATTGCTTGAATATTAAATTTTGGAAGATGAAATTTTACTTATTATTTAGATTGTATGAAATATAGAGTTATGCATTACAGAAACTCCTGCAGTCCCAAATTTTTCCAAAAAAACGTTCAACTGAAAATATTTAAAAATGTTATTCTCCCAATTATATTATATGGATGAGAAACATGGACTCTTACTTTAAGGGAGGAGAATCGATTACTAGTATATAAGAAAAAAGTTCTTAGGAAAATGTTTGGACCAAAGAGAGACGACCAGACAGGCGAATGAAGAAGACTACGTAATAGTCAGCTACATGATCTTTATGGGAAACCAAATATAATAACAATTGAGTCTCTTAGACTGCGATGGGCAGGACATGTGGCAGGAATTGGAAATGAAAGAGGGTCATGAACGCTTGTTAGGAAACCAGTGGGAAAACCCCTAGTTGGTAGACCAAGAATGAGGTGAGAAAATAACATTAACCATGATTTGAGAGAAGTAGATTGTACAAGAGATTATTGGAAGTCATTAGCTCAGGATAGGGATGTATGGAGAGATTATGTCCTCATGGGCATGAACTTAGTTTCGATAGTGCCATTGAGTTAGTTAATAATAATAATAATAATAATAATAATAATAATAATAATAATAATAATAATAATAATAATAATCTTCTTCTTCTTCTTCCTTTTATGTGATATACCTAATGATCTGTTACGATCTCAATCCAACGTTTGAAGGGTCTGCCCAAAGATCTCTTGCCTTGTGGCTGGTAATTTAAGATTTCACGTGGTATTCTTGTTCTGCTCATTCTTCTTACGTGAGATTTCCAGTTAATAATAATAACAACAATAATAATAATAATAATAGCAATAATAATAATAATAATAATAATAGTAATAATAATAATCGTCTTCCGGAAACCAAACGCCATTCCTCTCTGTCCATCCATTGATCTTCCTCCATTCCTCTGAGACTCATAGCTGCTTGTACCCCTTCTATCCAAGTTTTCTTCGGTCTTCCTCTCTTCCTCCTTTCCATTGGGATCCATTCCATAACAATTTTTTGGCAATCTTTGCTCTGGCATTCTTTTGACATGGCTATACCACTGGAATATTTTCTTTTCTATAATGTCTATGATGTCCGGCTCCTCTTCTAGACCCATAATTTCCCTTATATCTTTATTTCGTATTCTATCCATTCTAGATTTTCCAGCTGATCTTAAAACATCCATTTCTTTTCATTTCCCTGGTAGGAATTTGCCAGACTTCAGCATCATATGTTAAAATGCTCTGAATTATGGTTTGATATATTTGTAATTTCCTATTTTTTGTAATGTTTTTGCTCCACCAGAGTTTAAAGCATTTATTGCTTGTGTAGTAATAATAATAATAATAATAATAATAATAATAATAATACTAATAATAATAATAATATTAATAATAGTAATAATATAATAATAATAATAATAATAATAATAATAATATTAATAATAGTAATAATAATAGTAATAATAATAATAATAGTAATGATGATAATAATAATAATAATAATAGTAATAATAATAATAGTAATAATAATAATAATAAAATAATTACCAATTAACACATGCACATTAAGCATGAAATTAGTATTCAAATCAAAGTTAAGGCATACATTATATTTGTTTTATATTATTTTAACGTCCGGCAACCCCTTGATCTCTTGTAGTGGGGAATGCCAGTTGTGGAAAGTGAAGGTTTTGTTACTCTACGTGACTTTTAGCATGTTATTGAGTTAAAATTAGGTTTAGAGTAATATTAACTCGATAACTACTAATTTTATATGATTATTTATTTTTTTCAGTAAAGCTGGAAAGGCACTGCCTGCAGGACTCACCACCGTCAATCCTGTTCTTGCATAAAGAAGGCGTCTACGTAGCGGCCCTCGTAGAGCTGAACATTAAGTCACCGTCACCTGACGCAAGATGTCAGTTGGAAGTAAAAGCTCCATCTAGTCATCTTCTAACTGTTCATTTGGTCAAACAGGAACAAAAAGAATTCTTCAGTTCATCCCCACCTTTACGTAAAAAACAAGGATTCCAACCTTGTTATCTCAAATTGGTGAGTTTTTAATTCTATTTTTCTGGCAACCAGAATTGAATGTAAGACTGCTCTAGAATACCGAACGATGTCAATAGATTTCTCAACAGAAGAAAAAGGTGTGTGCGAGATGTAATCAAAAGTTAAAATAATTAACCGATAATAATCGAAATACTGTAATCTGTAATCAGTGGATTGTAACGTGCACATCAGTAGCCAAAACATTTATAGATCCTAAAATTGGAGTTAAATATTCTTCCGACGTAAGAAAATAAAACTTACTTAGATTCCGCTCTCTAATAGCCATTATAGCAAGTGATCAATATGACATTTATTCACTATAATAGCTTCATTTGCTTGCAGTGTGAAGGAATTACTTAATACTGGCTTTCCACTTTACAGCAGTTTGCCTTTGATTCCTGCTTTCCAGAGATTCCTATCTTCCCATTGTCCATCTTCCATACCCCTCTTCATCATGGCATCATATATTCCCTCATACCATGCTCTTCTACTTCTTCCCCTTCTCCTTCTGCCTGGTACCATCCAATCCAACACCTGTTTAGGCCACTGGTCTTCCGGCATCCGTTGTACATGCCCATACCATTGTAAAGCTCTCTTTGTTATCCTATCGATAACAGTTTCTTGTGCATCCATTTCTTGTCTGATATATGTATTTCGAATATGTTGTAGCCTGGATATTCTCATACTTCTCCGTAATCCATCCATTTCTGTCGCCAAGATTCTTTTCTGCATCCTTTAATTTATTGTCCAGCTTTCTGATCCATATGTAAGTATACTTTCTATTATTGTCTGTATAATCCCTTTTTTGTTTTTTCTGGTCAATTTCTATTCCATAAAAGACTATTCAGGGATCTAATCGCCTTCCTTGCACAATTTACTCTGTTAATAATATCTTTTTCACAAGTACCAGATTATCTATTATAGATCCAAGATATTTAAATTCTTCAACACGTTTAATTATCATATTATTTATTTGTAGGTCTTCTGAATTTCCTCCGAGTAGGGTATTTTTTAAAATATCTCTATTTCGGGAAACTTGACTCTCGGATAAAAAGTCTTCTGTCATGCGGTGGAATATTTGTATATTTATTGTTGTTATGGCTGTAAAATAACAACATGTTTTTTTTGTAAAGATGTTTTAGACCGCTGCTTTTTAATATAAAATATGCTACCATTAGGAGCAGATAATCTAGTGAGTTCCACAGTTTAAGGCATATAAGGGGGGGGGGAGTATGTTTGAAGCTATTTATTCACAAAATAACATTTTTTAATTAATTTCTTGCACCCTTTACAGGCTAATGGGTTGATGTCTGGTATGTAAAGAATTGAAAAATCCATTAAAATGGTTCTTTCATGAAGCAGAAGCTTCAACATATTCCTCCTTCAAATGTTTTTAACTTTATGGGTCATTTAATTTTTACCCTTGATCCGTAGAGTTTTAATCTTATTTCTAACTATAGCTGCGGCCTTTATGGGATATATTTTGCCATGAGGACAAATATCTTTATGGGGGTTACAGTAATTACTAATCTATTATCAGCTATTCCATATATTGGCATTGATCTAGTCCAGTGAGTTTGAGAGAGTGTCGCAGTAAACAATGTAACGCTAAATCGATTCTTTATATTTCACTTCCTACTTCTCTTTATTAATGTGGCAATAGTAATGATTAATTTATTGTTTTTAGACCAAGTAGGATCAATGACACTCAAAATAGGCTTAGCTATGATGCGTAATTACTTGTACCTCAGAGGATATTTATTATAAAGAGTGGAACAGAACTTTACCGATAAACTTACACAAGTTGTTCATACATTTCGCTAATAGTTTTGGTATAAGGGAACATATGTTTGGTGCTTATTTTAAAGTTATGTGTTGTTGATTTCAGCACTTCCGTTACCGGAATTAGATGGTTCTGATAGATTACAAAGAAATTTTAAAAATATGAAATGAAGAGATGCGTCAATAGGCTGAGAACTATATCCTCTGCGACTATCCATATTAGAGTGTCGCTGTACAATTTGTCGTGATTATGGAGGTCAATACTTCGTGAAGCAGCCTTAAACTAACAATCTGTACAGCTATTGAAGAGCGTACTGTACAGTGTTTAAAACATAAATATAGTTTTGTCCTTCGTCTGTTTCATTATTGATGTAACTTTTGTATTGTTTGTATTGCAGTTTATGATTTGTTTAGTACCTACTTCAGGTCATTGTTTTTGTATTTTTAATTATCAGGACCCATTTTGTCACACACGAAAAGACATGCTACTTGTCTATTCTGTACTAAGTAAAAGTGATATACACGATAATAATGGGAAACCAGATGTAATAAGAACAATAAAGTCTCGTGAACAGCGATAGTCGGGACATGTGGTACGAATGGGGATGAAAGAGGCTTGAAAATCAATGATGAAAAAATATAAGTAAAGCGCCTAGTAGGTAGGGAATGGGAAAATATCTTTGATTCTTGTAGAAGTAGGAAAGCGATTAGTGGGTAGGCTAACAATCAGATTGGAAAATAACATTGGCCATGGTATTTAAAGCAGGTGTATTACAGGCTAAAAACCATGTGGGAGAATAACATTGATCATGTCGGCCGCGATAGGCTAGTGGCTATGCTCCTTGGGCTGTGGCCCCGAGGGTCGCGGGTACATACCCGACCGCAATCGACAGATTTTTTTAGGATAGAAAAATCCAAGGAGCAAGTCCTCCAGGAGGGACTTAGTGATGGGTCTGAAGATTTTCAGGCTCGTAAAATATTCTTAAGCCTGAATAAAAAGCCCTCTAAGTAAAATTTACCTACCTCATCGTCCTAGTAATTCCTTAGTTGCCTTCTAGATGTCTCATGACATCTATGGAGAAATAAACGTAACTAAATTAACTTGGTCTAGTTACTCCTATCAAAGGAGATGCTACGGCTTAACACTGAGCTACGCCATTGTAAATGGGGGTATTTAAGACAAGTGAATTATACAGTCTAAGGGTCAATTTCACCAACAGAGGTAACTGCATTACTCCAGTTTTCCCCTGTATTTTGCATAGGGTAAACTGGCGTAATACAGTAACCTATGTTGGTGAAACCGACCCTAAGAATCAAATGGGAGAATAACATTAACTATGGTACTTAAAGCAATTGTGAATTATACATAGAATTATTGGGAACAGGTTAGGGATCTTAGAGAGATGTGTCCTTGTGACCTCTAAATCTGGGATCGATAATGCCAGTAAGTTAGTTTTATAATAAGTCGCTAGACGCTTGTCGGTAGAGTTCAGTTCTACTCTGTATAATTTATTTTTTTGCACGATAGTGCGTTTGTCGTACTTACCAGCAATGGCGACCATTATTGAAAGCTCAACTTCCTACAGTTCGGGGTTGCCAACCTAAATAACTATACTGTAATATTACATTTACACCCATGTGTGGGAAGTAAAACCACTGCCCTCTATGTATACTACGTACAAAGTATATACAGAAAATTTCGAAAAGGTAGTGTTAATATACATTATACGAAACAAATCACTACATTTTAAATGAAATTAACTTTATTTGAAACAATATAAAACAATAAATACGTACTTGTGGCCATGTTATCAATAATTGTTCTCAAGGCCTCCTGTTGTTTCAACTAATAAGCATTGCCCACACTGTTAACGTTAGTCAATTGTTTATAATGAACGCAAATATTTCCAACAAATATGTTATTATTTTACTATTACTTATTATTTTGAAAACACCATCGCACAAAAAAATACTGTACAATGCACGTTTGTAAAGTGTTTTACAGGATCTCGGAAATTAAAAACCTTGCTGTCGCTCGGTTTTTAAACATTTCTCCTCGATTCTGTAAAAACCACTTCACAACCTCGCATCGTAATAAACTATTTCTTGTTGTAACTGCATACTATCTCCTCTGTTCGCTTGGAACCTTTTTTTACTTGATGAATCCTGTGAAATTAAAGCTAATAAAACTATTTTTAGCAATTTTGTTTACAGTTGTATATTAATAAAATAATAGTGCAGTAGACCGAGATGACTCAGAATTTAATTATATTGAAACGATTGTCAACAGTAAACTAACAAGAGGTTGGGTTTTTTTCTGAAAAAATCACGAGCGACAAAGTTCTGAGTGATTCTGTCTAATGAAAAACTTAACCTCGCGTTGGATTTGAAGTGACTATTTAGCGAATAATACAACATCAGAAGCTAAAAATAATTATAATGTTTAATATTTACCAAATGTGAGGTTATGTATTCCGATCTTATTTCTGGGCGATTTCTAAGCCGGCTGTATAGTTATAAATATCATATATTTACTGTTAAATCTCGTTGGGCTTGGTAAAAATCAATAACAGATGATACTTACTCACTGGCACTATCGAACCCGTAGGTTCATGGCCGCGCGGACATAAGCTCTCCATACATCCCTATCCTGAGCTAATGCTTTCCAATCATTCCCTGTATAATCTACTTCCCTCAAATCATAGTTAATGTTATTCTCCCACCTCATTATTGGTCTACCAACTGGGCGTTTTCCCTCTGGCTTTCCTACAAGCAGCTTCCATGCAAGTCTTTCATTCCCCATACGTGCAACATGTCCTGCCCATCGCAGTCTACGAGCTTTGGCATGGGTTCCCTGAAGTAGTCCCCG
The DNA here is from genome assembly GCA_030220185.1 of Diploptera punctata. Taxonomy (NCBI): domain Eukaryota; kingdom Metazoa; phylum Arthropoda; class Insecta; order Blattodea; family Blaberidae; genus Diploptera; species Diploptera punctata. The sequence goes on from JASPKZ010008372.1 coordinate 193,599, forward strand.
CCTGGAGAACCGAATGGCGAACTATTTGACCTCCGGAAAATTTTACCCCAGTTGAACCCCTGTCCGCATTTCTTGACGGTTGTATTTTTACGGTGAAAGATCGTTACTCTTTCGACTAAGGTACTTTTTTTCGTCTGGCTTATCACCTTCTACCAGTCCGGCATGGGTAACCCTATCGGCAGCAATGCTACCGCCGGCATAGCTCTCAGGATCATTTAAGCACGCAAGCCACTCCACCACGACAAGGTAAAGATACCATAGATGATAGTATGAGAAATAACTATTAACAATAATGCAGATTCATTATACAACATTTAATAATTTTTTAGAGCGACAGAACTAACTTTTTTTTCTAATTTTTGAAGTTGTTTTCTTTTGGCATTTATTTTCTTGCTGTACCATATCGATCATAGATTGTTGAATCGATACCCTTGTCAAAGACGTTAATTTGCAGAGATATCTCTCATTGCTAACAAGGAAGAGGCAAAATAATTAATAGGAAAGAGACAATATTATCAACAAGAAGAGGCAAAATTATCGGTCTATGAGTTAAATAGTCACTAACATTGTGTTCAAATTAATACACTGATTATTTTTTTTAAAATTAGCATTACGTTCTCTCTGTTTATAGTAAACATATTACGCCTTAGCTCACAAAAAGAAATTACTTAAAAAATGACTGTTTATTTTCAAGCGCAATGCCACAACATTTTTTAAACAAATTAAAATTAATGTGGAATTTTAAAATAATATTTAGTGAATTCAATTAGAAGACTATTTACTGAATGAATTTTTAAATAAAATGAAAATAAATTGCCAAATGCATATATTATTTAATTGAATATTATATACCCATGCCGGACAGGTTGATGCCGATAAACCAGACGAAAAAAGGACCTTGGTCGAAAGAGTGACAGTTGTTCACCGTAAAAGTGTAACCGTAAATAAACGCGGACATGGGTTCCACTGGGGTAAAATTTTCCGGAGATAAACTAGTCCACCATTCGGTTCTCCGGGCGGGAACTACTTGAGGGAATCCATGTAAAATAAACAGTGGCACGAATGGATAGTGACTCTTACTTTAAGGGAGGAGAGGAGATTACGAGTATTTGAGAATAAAGTACTTACGGAAATTTTTGGACCAAAGAGAGATGAACAGACAGGTGAATGGAGAAGACTTCATAACAATGAACTACATGGTCTTTATAGGAAGCCAGATATAGTAAGAACAGTTAAGTCTCGTAGATTGCGATGGGCAGGACATGTTGCACGTATGGGGAATGAAAGACGTGCATTGAAGCTTCTTGTAGGAAAGCCAGATGGAAAACGCCCAGTTGGTAGACCAAGAATGAGGTGGGAGAATAATATTAAGTATGATTTGAGGGAAGTAGATTATACAGGGAATGATTGGAAAGCATTAGGTCAGGATAGGGATGTATGGAGATCTTATGTCCGGCGGCCATGAACCTACGGGTTCGATAGTGCCAGTGAGTAAGTAAGTAAGAACGAATGGATAGTGAAAGAGGGGCATGAACGCTTCTTGTAGAAAAACCAGAGGGAAACGCCCAGTTGGTAGATCAAGAATGAGGTAGGAGAATAGCGTTAACCATGATTTGAGGGAAGGAGATTATACAGGAGATGATTGGAAACACATTAACTCAGGATAGGGAAGTGTGGAGAGCTTTTGTCTGCACGGCAATGCAGCTATGGGTTCGATAATACCAGTGAGTTAGTTATATGTAACAATGTTTCGGCAGAATGGCCTTCGTGTTTTTTATCTTACAAAAAAATTGCGAGACAGGTTCAGCAATTTCCGCATTAGGTATGACAATTTAATTTCTGCAATATTTCAGTTATACTCAAACGTGATTGATTCAAACTGACACGAGCTGTAAATTGAATATTCAATGGTAGCTTATGAGCAAAATAACCAAGAAATACATAGTTATTTTAATACGTGTATATAATTAACCCACTCGCTTCAGGTTTAAATGCGATTTTAAGTTGCAGTATTTTTTTTGCTCAATGCCACCTGTATGCCATTCGACATTTCAGATAATCTTTCCTGGTATTGACATTTTGTAACCCACTTCTGAGGTTGGGGCGCCTGGAAGTCGGGGTTACGCTGCCCTAATGATATGATGGGTGATGACGAAAGTTAATAAAGCGCCAGGAGAGGCCTTAAACCTAAACTTAATCTAATGAGGTGAATATGATATTGATGATAATGATGGCCAGATGATGTTCGGGTACCGTTTAGGCCTCAAAGTATTTGACATTTGCCTTACAGGTGAGGAAAAACCCAGAAAAAAACCTCACCCAGGAAACTTGTCCCAAGCGGGGATCGAACCAGGGCCCGCTGCGTGACAAGGCAGCACGCTACCTCGAGACCACAGCGGTGGACAGTTATTGTAAATTATATTGTTTATTTTCAGACATTCAAAACAAGCAAAAGATATCGGCATTTGAGATCACAATATGGGTGAAGGCCAAAACACATTCCTCTACTATTCATAAATGTTAACAAATTATTACTCTGGCAAGGATGTACAAAATATTGCAAAATATATAACATGAGCAAGTGTATCTCGTCTTTTGAGGTGAATGGGTTAAAAGAAGTGCACTACCGGTTTTACTAAATTAATCCACTGGACACGCATTATTGATATGATGCAGTTCTGCATTGACACAATCTCGGAACCAATGAACTCATAATTCAATTTAATTAGATAAGAGAAGTCAGAACTCATACATAAAGAAGACTACATCAATAATTTACATCAATAATGGACTTTCAATTGTCAACAAAGAATACGGTCATTAAGACATTAGAACTTTTAATTATGAAATTAATTTTATTATTTTTTATAAAAGTCTCTAGCAAATAATTACTTTTAATTACTGTCAAACGATGTCCGTATTCATAAATGTCAATATCCATAATTGGAAGTTTTCGTATAAAGAAAATTTATGAACGTCAATTAAAATTATTTTATGAGATTAATTAAAAAGTTATATAGTTTCCTGCTGGAGTTCGGAATTCCTAAACAGTTAGTTAGACTTATACGAATGTGTCTAAATGGCACAAAGAGTAGGGTGCGTGTAGGCAAACAGTTTTCGGACACTTTTGAAATCCAGAATGGGTTGAAGCAAGGAGATGCACTATCTCTCCTACTATTTAATTTTGTACTACAGCATGCCATCAAATCTTTAGAGAATGAGGAAGACTTACAACTCAATGGTATTAATAAGCTGTTAGTTTATGCTGATGATGTAGTTCTATTTGCCGATAGCGAGGAGATACTAAAGGACAACACTCACACACTATTGAGTAACACTAAGAAATTAGGACTGGAAGTAAATATCAATAAAACAAAATATATGGTCACACGTAGAAATGCATTATATAATGGAAATGGACAGCTAATGACAAATGAGGGAAATTTTGAGGAAGTGGCTGAATTCAAATACCTAGAAACAATAATCACAAATAGGAATGAGATGCACAAAGAAATTAAGCATAGGCTCAATTCTGGAAATGCGTGCTATTATGCATTGCAGAGACTCTTGATGTCCCAACTCCTTTCAAAAAATGTTAAACTGAAAATATATAAAACTATTATTCTATCAGTTATATTATATGGGTGCGAAACATGGGCTCTTACTGTAAGGGAGGAAAGGAGATTGCAAGTATTTGAGAATAAAGTACTTAGGAAAATGTTTTGGACCAAAGAGAGATGAACGAACAGGTGAATGAGAAGACTACATAACAATGAACTACATGGTCTTTATAGGAAGCCAGATATAATAAGAACAGTTAAATCTCGTAGACTGCGATGGGCAGGACATGTTCACGTATGGGGAATGAAAGACTTGCATGGGAGCTTCTTGTAGGAAAGCCAGATGGAAAACGCCCAGTTGGTAGACCAAGAATGAGGTGGGAGAATAACATTAACTATGATTTGAGGGAAGTAGATTATACAGGGAACGATTGGAAAGCATTAGCTCAGGATAGCGATGTATGGAGAGCTTATGTCCGCGCGGCCATGAACCTACGGGTTCGATAGTGCCAGTGAGTAAGTAAGTAAGTAATTAAAAATACCTTAGAGCTCTCCATTATTCATATAATTTCCAGTATAACACCTGTCTCAAATCATGCTTAATGTTATTCTCCCAACTCATTCTTCAACTATTACTGGGAGCTTTCCCACTGATTTTCCTACAAGAAGTTTCCATGTCCGTTTTCTTATTCTACCAGTCTTGTCCATCGCAGTATAACGTGTTCCTAAGTACTATTATTACTAAAATAAATATCCTCAACTCGTATCCAACTCAGGGTCGGAGCGAGGAATCAGATGAACCCCAATATTTGAGGATTGTTTCTGTTATTTACAGAGGTATCCTCAACCAAAATATACAATTTTTTTCTTCCACACTTCCCGGTCTTGAGTATCTGTTTCTGTCATATTTATCGTCTTCATGTTGTCTTGAATTCCCTTTATCCACATTGCATCTGGTCTACTACGTTTCCCTTTTCCAGGAGGTATCCATTTCATTATTTCTTTGTTTGTTTCTGTGCCCCCTCTTCTCATTATTTATATAATATATATATATATATATACTAGTGGACTAGTGGTTATGCTCCTTGCCTCTGGTCCCGAGGGTCGCGGGTTCAAATCCGGCCGGGGTCGATGGATTTTTTTAGGATGGATAAATCCAAGGAGCAAGTCCTCCGGGAGGGACTTTAAGCCGTGGGTTCCGAGTCTGAAGATTTTCAGGCTCGTAAAAGATACTTAAGCCTGAATGAAAAGGCCTCTAAGCAAAATTTACCTAATTTTCCCGTTCTAGTACTACCTTGGTTTCCTAGATGTCAGTATGAGGCGGAACGCTGACCACGGACCACTCAAATGGTATCTATACGAAAACAGTGTAACTAAATTAGTATGGTTCAAATTCTTCCCTGTAGGGGAAGAGCGCCTAAATCTATGTTAAGGGAAACATGGGCTTACAAGATACAATAAGATATATATTATATGTCTGTGAATGACAAGGGAGCCGGGCGACCACGTCTGATGCACCATCACAGGGGTAGATGAACCAATGAAATGAAATGGATGAGATGAGTATGGAGAAATGTGGAATGAAATTGTGGCAGGGGAAACGGGAGAAAGCCCTCAGAAAAAACCTGCCCAAGCTCCGTTTTGTCCACCAGGAAACCCATATGCAGTGACCGAGGCTCGATATCGAGACCCCAGCGGTGAGAGGCGAGCGTCTAACTACTTGCGCCACGGTGCCGGCCTATTACTGGAAATTGTTTTTCACGAAAAGTTTTGTTCGTCAACATTTCTAAAGTGTATTTTTGTATTTCTGATAAACCTTACAAGCGAACGTCTCGTTGCATACCGAAACCTACTTTGAAATATCTTCCACAGAAGCGTTGTGATGTACCAAGGCCGTGTCCAAAACAATATTTACAGTTTTTAACTGCAAGGCATTAAAATCCAGCACCAGATTTCTCTTTGAGACTATTGGGAAGTAATACAACTCGTGAATCGATAGATTGAATAGCCCTCAATATCTGCTGTCCGCGCCGCGTCCCACTATTATTCATGCAGGTAGTCCATTTGCTCCGTTACAGTGTATTGCCATTTCTGAATCGTAGCTTCGATTTCTTTGCCTTGCAGTTAAAAAGACAGCTATTTTCTCGAGACTGCCTTGGTACATCACAACGCTCCTCTGGGAGTAATTTCAAGGTAAATTTCGGCATGTAATGGTTGATATATATTTTATGAAATAAATGTTTGTTTTATTGGCAGTCGCCACAGAAAGATGACAACATGCCAAAAAGACTCTCCAGAACTGTTGATGTGTGCGACAGCAGCAACACTCCTAACGGCACTATAGTGCTTAATAACCACCTCACTCTGGCCTGGTCGCCGCCTGATGTCCATCTCGCCAACAGGATGGTGGCTTCACACATAGTCATCACAGCGGTGGGAAGAGGTAAATATAATTATTATAATAATGTTGTTCTATCTATCTTCGGTTTGTTTTACAGCTGCTGCCGTCTTCCCGTACCAAACCTCCAAAGCCTATGATCTTGGGCATCTTCAATGCTTAGCCCTCTAGCTTGCATTAATGTCTTCATGTTTTCCTTCCTTTGGTCTCCCTCTTTTCTTCTTTCTAGTCGGTTGCCATTGATATAGTTGCTTCGGCCATCGCTCATCTTCCATTCTTAAAACATGTCCTAACCACTTTAATTCCTTCTCCTCAATTCTTTCAATTACGTTTCTAATTATGTTTCTTGTTTCCTTATTCCTAATTTCCTTATTTGTGACATGTTCTAATTTTGACTTTCTGGCACTTCTGCGTAAATAATCCATTTCTGGAGCTATTAGTCTATTCTTGTAGTTGTTGTTATTCTATATTTATTTTGTCGATTTCACGTTTTTACACATCTTCCTGCATCCAATTATTCTACTGTCATTCTCCTCCACATTTCTCTGTGATTCCAATCTTCATCGTTCAATAATTTTCCCTTCATGCTGCTAAAAAAAAAAAACATAAATCCACGATATTTTTGTCCGTCCTCTTCTTCATCTACCAAGTGGCACCCATTCCAGTATTCTTCTTGGGAATCTGTCTTCTGTCATTCTTATTATAGAACTATACCGTTTTAATTGTTTTATTTTATGAAATTCATAATTGAAGTTTGAACATTCATATTTTGTTTAATTACACTGTTCCTTATTTTATCTATTCTATAAATTCCAGCTGAAATTGTATATTATTATTATTATTATCATTATTATTATTATTATTATTATTATTATTATTAGTAGTAGTAGTATTAGTATTAGTAGTAGTAGTATTAGTAGTAGTAGTAGTAGTAGTAGTAGTAGTAGTAGTATTGTCGTCGTTATTGTTGTTATTATTGTTATTATTATCATTTCACCCCCATTATAAGACTTTTTTAGTCTCTGGGATTGTAAGGATGGATCGATTCAGATTAAGAATAGTAAAATACACTAAATACCGAATTCAGATTAGAAATTACAAATATAACAGGAATGTGGCGGTATGGCCTGGGCAAGGCATGGACTCTATGTATCTCAGGGTTGTGGATTTTCACCGTGGGATAAGGCGAGGTTCGAACTAAGGATAACAGGGTACTATCAGGAGGCTCACCGAGACAAACACTGGTGTCAATTTGATGATATTTATTCTATCATATGAAGCACAAGACAGTTTCAGTTCCAATTCCAGAACATTGGATTTTATTGGATATATTCCGGTATCTTTCACTTCGGAATGGTCGCAGGAATGCGAGTAGCGGTCGATACTGGACCTATTTTATTATTATCGTGGCGATTCTATCGCGTTTTGGAACACTGATAATTACTGGTCTTCACACGACCTAAGGTGATATAACACCAGCACACTGATGCTTTTAAGATAAACTTTTATAACTTGCCGTTCTTGGCCTAACACATTTCATGTATCTAATGGGTCGCTTGCCTGCGACCGGCGAAATATACGAGTCCGTACTGCAGCGGAACCTCAACAGTTAATCCTGCGCGGAGTCTTATGTTAGTTTTGTTCCACCCGGGAACAAATCCCGGAGCAGACTACTTTCCCGATATTCGGAATATATCCAACTCCATCTTACAAGTACACTTTACAAGACCAATATTTTCATTGGCTGAACATACATAAAAAACGCCTTACTAGCAGAATACTATTTACTTATGGACTCTGATTGGGCATTACGGTTCCCACTATAGTTCAACCAGAATCTCAGGATAATGATTGGTCGTGTATTTACAGGGTGTGATTTTCACACGCTGGTGAGAAGTTTATTAATTTACTGAAAACAGATGGACATAGTTTTTTTGCTACTGTCGCCATCTCATCAGGCGGTCTAGTGATTTTTTGACACACTTAAAGTTGACCGTCATTTATCTGTCTGGAAGGATGACTTCCAGAGCCGGACAAGGGACGTTACATCTCCAGCTGTGAGGCCGTATTATTAGAGAACGATTGTCCCGGGGTCATAAACCGATTTACTTACATGCGTCCATCTACAAAGAACTTGAGATACAATAGACAGAAATGCCTTTATGTATACTCAAGCGTAACAGATTGGTAAAAGTTTCTCACGAAACGTTTTCCGGTAAGTGTAACTACATATTCAATAGTCAGTAATAATATATAATAATAAAATTAATTGGTGCAGTTATTTCTGCTACACAAATTAACGTAAATAAATATATATGAAGTCCATTACACAATTTAACATTATAACCTAGTTAGTTAGACTAATTTAGAATGTTTCTAAATGTCACATAGAGTAAGATACATGCACGCAAACAGTTTTCGATACTTTCGAAATTCACAATGGGTTAAATCAAGGAGATGCACTATCTCCTCTGCTATTCATTTTTGTACTAGAGCATGCCGTCATATCTTTAGATGATGAAGAAGGCCTACAACTCAATGGCATTATAAGTTCTTAGTTTATGCTGATTAGGCGATAGCGTGGAGATATTAAGGACCAACACACACGCTCTATTGAGCAACACTAAGAAATTGGAACTGGAAGTAAACGTCAATAAAACTAAATGTATATTCACACATATAAATATATTATATGTAAATAGACGGTTGATGACAAATGAGCGAACTTTTGAAGAGGTGCCTGATTAAAAGAAATCTGAACAATAATGACAAATAGAAATGAGATGCACAAAGAAATTAAACATTGGCGCAATTCGGAAATGTATGCTATTACAATTACAAGGACTCTTGACGTCCCAACTCCTTTCAAAAAATGTTAAACTGAAAATATATAAAACTGTTATTTTACCAATTATATTATATGGATGCGAAACATGGACTCATACTTAAGATTAAAGTTATTAGGAAAATTGTTGTACCACAGAGAGATGAAATGACAGGCGAATGGAGAAGACTACATAACAGTGAGCTACATGGTCCTTATAGGAAACCAGGTATAATAAGAACAGTTAAATCTCGTATACTGTAATAGGCAGGAGATGTGGAACGAGTGGGAAATTAAAGATAAACATGGAAGCTTGTTATCGTAACACCAGAGGGAAAACGTCCAGTTGATAGGCAAAAATGAGGTGGAAGAATAACATTAAGCATGATTTGAGGGAAGTAGATTATACAGGGGATGATTGGAAAACATTAGCTCAGGGATTGATGGAGAACTTATGTTCGCGCAGCCATGAATCTGCGGGTTCGATAGTGCCAGATAGTTAGGTAGTTTAACCTAAATTTCTTACTAAATGGATGAAATAAGCCAATTAGAATGGTTTATTAATGCTTCCCATGCATTTTTCTCGGGATTTTTCCTCACCTGTAAGACAAATGTCAGGAAACTTTAGGGCTCGAACGATTCCCCGAACATCGTATGACCGTCATAATCACCATCATTCATATTCACCTTAGATTAAGTTTAGGATTAAGGACTCTCCTGTCGCACCACTATCAGCACCATCACCCATCATATTGGAGCTAAGTAACTTCGCCTTCCAGGCGCCCTAACCTCAGAACTAAGTTACAATTACGCAAATTCCAGGAGAGAATGCGTGAAATGTCGAAATGACAACCATGGGCATTGAATATAAATAAAATAATATGTAGCCCCTATAATTACATTTGCAGATATAAAGAAAATTCACACTTATTATTATAATGTAGTATGTTTGGGTCAGTGAACAAAATTTGGCGCGAACGCAGTCCGACTAGCAAAAATTACGCGGCCCGAGGTAAACGTGACAACGCCGCTTGATATGCTAAATACTTATGCGTTCAAAATATACCTATTACCCATCCAAGTGTTTTGTGCAGGCGGAAAATATTTTAACTAACAAACTGTCTCTCTCTTCCTAATCCTTACTATGTTGCCACTTCCTGTCCTCTGTATCATGTTGTTTGATCGACAGGTAGAGAGCTGACAAATACTATGTATTTTAATGACCCGTCGTTCTGCGCGGTCAGTGGCAGAATGACTAACTTGACAACCCTGTTACTTTTGGGGTTACGTCTAGGAATGAGCTGACCCATTCCTTGCCCTTTTCATTGCATGTTGCCACTTGTGATTTATTGTGCGGCTGGTAACAGAGAAACGACAAATACTGTGATTTTGAATGATCCGACCGCTTGAGCGTTCCGTGCTGAAATGACTAATTTGACAACCATGTTAAGATCTTTCACACGTGTTTAGAGATTCTCCCCCCACATTTGAAGTTCAAACATTTTAATACGTGATCGGATGTACAGTTTTCTCCTACATCCCTTCCACAAATTCAGTAGATCGGCGACACTAGCGCTAAAACTCTTCCCCTCCGCCCGTGAACAGTTAACTTGGATGTGTAATACCTAACCACAAAGCAAAGCGCCTCTAAACTAAATGACTAAGCCGACTATATATATATATATATATATATATTTTCTTCAAAGATAGGTGTGTGAATATTCTGTTTACACAGTTTAGGATTCAGATATTTTGGGTCATTTGTTACACACAGAAAATGAAAGTATTTTATATTAACTAACTCTAACTAACTAACTCACTGACACTATTGAACCCGTAGTTTTATGGCCGCGCGGACATAAGGTCTCCATACATCCCTATCCTGAGCTAATGTTTTTCCAATCATTCGGGATAAGTAGATTCCCGGGCAACATGGGATATCTAAAAGTAATTACCATATAAAGTTTTCCTTTTATTTATTCAACTAAACATAAAACACGTTAATTTTCATATCAGCTCATTTATGCCAAGAAGATCGGGATATGTATATTCCCGGGCAACGTCAGGTAATCAGCACGAGGTATCTAAAAATAATTACGAAATCATTTTTTCCTGTTACTTATTCAACTAAACATAAAAACACGTTAATTTTCGTCTTTCATCTTATTTATGCCAAGAAGATCGGGATAAGTATATTCCCAGGCAAACGTTGGGTAATCAGCACGGGATATCTAAAAAATAATTACGATATAGATTTATAATTTTTATTCTTTTACTTATTCAACTAAACATAAAAGCGCATTAAAATGTATTTCTTTAGGCGTAGCAGTGCACATCGGATCTTAGCTAGTTATTGACATAATTTTTGTTCCTAAGTTACAATATTAGAACCCACACGACAGGGAATTGTTTTCTGATCCCAATAGGAATTGTTAATTATTTTTATACCAATCTTATTGTAAGACAGTTGCTATGTAACTGTATCTTAATTTGAAAATAAGTTTTATCAGAACTTTATAAATTTTCTCCAAATTCTGTGTAAGTGATTGAGATCAGAAGGAATTAATTTGACTTATCCTACGCTTTGAGTTAAAATTAATTTATTACGGTAACTGAGTGTGAAAAAAGTAGCCTCTACACGAACCGAGAGAGTAAAATCACACAATAAACAGATGCTCTATAAACTGTGGACAATGAAATAAAATAATTTCCAGTAAGTTACGTAAAAAGTTAATATTATCAACAAAAAACGTGATAACAAAATCAAGAGAAATGAAATGGACAAAATCAACTGCTTTAAGTTATAAATAATTTATTACAAAAACTGAGCATATAATAATGTAGATTTACTTCATGGATTGAAGTGTGCAAATTGCCGTAATAAATTAATTTCAACCTGTGGACAATTAAAGAAATACAATTCCAGTAAGTTACATATAAAGTGAACATGATCATCAATCAAACAAATCGTATTCGTACAGCAAGAAAATAAATATTAAATTTTAAGAAAATTAACAAATATGTAACAAAAAATAAAGCTCTAAATAATAGTTGAAACAACACGTACAGGAATAAAGAGTACAGAATACATCAAGAGAATATATTCCAAATTAAATTTAATTAATCCAAAAAATAATAATTTGGAGTAAAATGAAACATTTAAATTGTGTTACTATAGCTCTGACTCCTCAGGGAGCAATTATAAGTGCAATAAGAAGCAAATAAGTCATGCAAAATTATTTCCGACTTCAGAACCGCGAGATTCTCCAATACGAGAAGAGGAGAAATCGTTCTACAACATTTTCCCCGACTCCCGAGGAAAAAGCTTGTGCAATATCGGGACCCTCCAATGGGAGAAGAAGAGAGAAAATCCCACAACATTTTCACCGACTCCCGAGGTATTCTCCAGTGGGAGAAGAGGAAGAACACCTCCCACAACATTTACTCCTCCGACTCCCGAGGGAAGAACTTGAGAAATATCGGGATCCTCCAGTAGGAGAAGAGGAGAAAAGTCCCACAACATTTTCTCCGACTCCCGAGGGAAACACTTGTAGAATATCGGGACCCTCCGGTGCGAAAAGAGGAGAAAAGTCCCACAACATTTTCCCCGACTCCCGAGGGAAAAACTTGAAAAATTAAGGGATCCTTCAGTGGAAGAAGAGGATAAACGTCTCGCAACATCTTCCCCGACTCCCGGGGGAAAAACGTTGTGGAGTATCGGGACCCTCCACTGGGAGAAGAGGAGAAAACGTCCCACAACATTTTCCCCGACTCCCGAGGGAAAAACCTGAGAAATATCGGGATCCTCCAGTGGGAGGAGAGGAGGAAACGTCCCACAACATTTTACTCCGACTCCCGAGGGAAAAACTTGTGGAATATCGGGATCCTCCAGTGGGAGAAGAGAAGAAAACGTCCCACAACATTTTCCCCGACTCCCGAGGGAAACACTTGTAGAATATCGGGATCCTCTAGTGGGAGAAGAGGCGAAAACGTCCCACAACATTTTCCCCGACTCCCGAGGGAAACACTTGTAGAATATCGGGATCTTCCAGTGAGAGGGGAGGAGAAAACGTCCCACAACATTTTCCCCCACTTCCCAGGAAAACACAAGTAGCATATCGGGATCCTCCAGTGGAAGAAGAGGAGATAACGTCCCACAACATTTTCCCCGACTCCCGAGGGAAAAACTTGTGGAATATCGGGATCCTCCAGTGGGAGAAGAGGAGAAAACGCCCCACAACATTTTCCCCGACTCCCGAGAGAAACACAAGTAGCATATCGGGATCCTCCAGTGGAAGAAGAGGAGATAACGTCCCACAACATTTTCCCCGACTCCCGAGGGAAATAACATGAGAAATATCGGGATCCTCCTGTGGGAGAAGAGAAGAAAACGTGCCATAACATTTTCCCCGACTCCCGAGGGAAACACTTGTAGAATATCGGGATCCTCCAGTGGAAGAAGAGGACAAAAGGGCCCACAACATTTTACCCGACTCCCGAGGGAACACTTGTAGAATATCAGGATCCTCCAATGAAAGAAGAGGAGGAAACGTCCCACAACATTTTCCCCGACTCCCGAGGGAAACACAAGTAGAATATCGGGACCCTCCAGTGGGAGAAGAGGATAAAAAGTCCCACAACATTTTCCCCGACTCCCGGGGGGAAATCTTGAGAGCTATCGGGATCTTCAAGTGGGAGAAGAGAAAAAAAGTCCCACAACATTTTCCCCGACTCCCGAGGGAAAATCTTGAGAGATATCGGGATCCTCAAGTGGGAGAAGAGAAAAAAACGTCCCAAAACATTTTCCCCTCGACTCCCGAGGGAAACACTTGTAGAATATCGGGATCCTCCAGTGGGAGAAGAGGAGAAAACGTCCCACAATATTTTCCCCGATTCCCGAGGGAAAGACTTGTAGAATATCGGGATCCTCCAGTGGGAGAAGAGGAGAAAACGTCCCACAATATTTTCCCCGACTCCCGAGGTAAAAACGTGAGAAATATCTGGATCCTCCAGTGGGAGAAGAGGAGAAAACGTCCCACAACATTTTCCCCGATTCCCGAGGGAAAATCTTGAGAAATATCGGGATCCTCAAGTGGGAGAAGAGAAAAAAGTCCATACAATATTTTCCCCGACTCCCGAGGGAAACACTTGTAGAATATCGGGATCCTCCAGTGGGGGAAGAGGAGAAAACGTCCCACAACATTTTCCCCGACTCCCGAGGGATAATCTTGAGAGATATCGGTATCCTCAAGTGGGAGAAGAGAAAAAAACGTCCCACAACATTTTCCTCGACTCCCGAGGGAAGCACTTGTAGAATATCGGGATCCTCCAGTGGGAGAAGAGAAAAAAAGTCCCTCAACATTTTCCCCAACTCCCGAGGGAATCACTTGTAGAATATCGGGAAACTCCAGTTGGAGAAGAGGATAGAACGTCCCACAACATTTTCCCCGACTTCCGGGGGAAAAACTTGAGAAATATCGGGATCCTCCAGTGGGAGAAGAGGATAAAACGTCCCACAACATTTACCTCGACTCCCGTAGGAAATCTCTGAATAGTATTGGGAACGACCAGCAAGAGGGTATTTAGAGAATATCACAGTACTTTGTCCCACTCGTGGACGTTCTGACTGAACTATTCTGGAATCCTGTGAACGGGAGGTTGAAGTGTTCTTAAAGACTGCTAACGTCTTAATAATAATGTAAATATTTCCACATCAGTAGTATATATAGCATACGCAATACCTGTGTTAGATTCCAAATATTCTACATGTGTCAACGTTATACGTACATATCTCTCTGAAACAGTAATTATGTTGTAATTAATTCATTTCTGTATCACAGTATTATCACTATCGTTAGGTCCGTGAATAATTTTAAGAACGTGTGACAATAGTGTAAATATTTCTTCCTCAGCTGAACTGTTAGTAACTGTCTACACCTATACTTAATGTTAATAATTGTAAATAGTAATTTGAACTCTTGTAAATATATATTAACATAGTGTGCAGTTAGATGTAATTGTGTAACTTTATCATAGTTAATGTAAAGTGGATTGTTTAACATTAATGTTAGGTTCTTTAATATATGAATATTATAAAATTAATGTGTGTTTCATTTTATGATGATGTCCACTGTATTTATATTCTTGAGGTTACACCGCGTAACTGAACGGTTTAAGGCATGGAGCCTTGGTGCACTGCTACGGGAGTTGCTCTGAATCTATCCTCGTAGGGGAAGAGATTTTCTTGTGGAATTCCGGACACTATGCGACAGTCCCAATCCGGCATCATGAGTAGTTTGGATAGCTACCATAAGTAGCGACTTTAGGTTGAGAAAAGCAGTTCTAACGTCTGGGGGACCCGTCATTTTGACCACATATCACATCTATGCTAGTAGATGATTGTTCATCACAGTTATTAATACATGTGGATATGAGGCTAGCAGCTGACTTGTAGGGCAAGGACCTTCCAAGAATTTCGCACCGTGCAATTTAATGAGGAAGGCAAAGAGAGACAGCTCACTCTCCAGAAGTAATATGGTTGCCGGATTATTTTTTCGGTCAACGCTTATGAAGGTGTCGGATCATTTAAAAAGCACAGTATTTACCAGCGCCCCCCCCCATTCAAATAACACAACACAGGGGACGGGAAGTGGCTATATAGTAAGAGAAGCAAAATAATCAACAGCACATTTCTAGCATGTTTTCCGCGTGAAGATCCTAACTTGTGCGAGTAATATATATGTTTCCTTTGCCATTGCTATATAAAAGCGTTACTGCTATAAAGTAAATATTATCTTTAAAAATTTGCTTAACTGTTATGTTAGCCGCGAGATGGCAGTTGGAATAAATTTCCGCTACCTCTTGTGTGAATTGAGAATACTACATGTATAAGAAAATTGTATGCTTGTATTGGAATTCTTGGGTAGCTCAGTTGGTTAGAGCGCTATAGGTACAGACTTTAGAGACTCGAGTTCAAATCCCGACTCAAGCATTCTTTTTTCTTTTCATATCATATATATATATATGTATGGTCTCCCATTTATCATGACCACCCAAAATATGTTTGTATGTAAACACAAAATTAAAAATTGTTTTGTATAAAGTTGTCAAGCTATCCATCCATAGTGTTCTGCCCAAGAGCAGGTCTTTCACTACAAACTCAGCAATCTCCACTCTTTCCTTAACTCACGTTTCCTTTTTGTGTCTACCATTTATTTTAATAGTGTCTACCATCTGATGTATTTTTCTGCCTCTAACTTTCTTTCCGTTGACCATTCTTTCTAGGACATCCTTCAGCAGGCAATTTCTTCTTAGTAATATAATGTACGGTTAAACACTATAATATAGTTACCTTGTAGGTCCGTCTCCTCAACTTAAGTTCTTTTAAAACTCTGTAGGCCTTTCGGGACTAGTCCCATCATCAGCAGAATGCATTAGGTCCATTCTTGTTGACCCTTGTTGAAGCACTGACTTGGTTGTGAGAATTTTGTACAGAGGATTTACTGTGAACTAATACCTCAACGGAAAATCACCATGAATTTTACTAGTATCAATTTCTTCTTAGCCAGTGGCCAGTCCAGTTTCTTTTCCCCATCTTTATGAATTCCAGCATTGTTCTTCTTTCACCCACTCTGTCTAGCACATATTTATTTCCAACTTTGTCTGTCCATTCTTCTCCATATCCACATCTCAAAAGCTTTCAGTCGCTCTTCCTCATTCCGTCGTAATGTCTAAGTCTTTGCACCATACAATGCTACACTCCACACAAAGTACTTCACTAGCCTCTTCCGTACTTCTTTTGCCAAATGTCTGCAGCAAATACTTATTTTCTTGTTAAAAGCTTCCTTTGCCATTGCTATCCTCTGCTTTACTTCTTGATCGCAGTTCATGTTACTACTGATAGTGCAACCCAAGTATTTGAAGCTCTCCACTTGCTCAATGGCTATGATGGGGAAATAATATTAATGGTCAGTGAATTTTGTAGCGTTATCTATTAACAAGATACGAATACTAACTTTTGTTTTCTTCAATGCACTATGCATTTTTCTTCGATGAGTTAATTAAGCATTCCAAGACCTGTTCAAAATGTATAACAATTTTTCATTCTAATAAACAGAACATAACTTACTCATACTCACTGGCACTATCAAAACCGTAGGTCCTTGGCTGCGCGGACATCAGCACTCCATATATCCCTATCCTGAGCCAATGTTTTCCAATCATCCACTGTATAATCCACTTCCCTCAAATCATAGTTAATGTTATTCTCCCACCTCAAACTTGGTCTACCAACTGGGCGTTTTCCCTCTGGCTTCCCTACAAGAAGCTTCCATGCACGTCTTTCATTCCCCATTCGTGCCACATGTCCAGCCCATCGCAGTCTACGAGACTTAACTGTTCTCATTATATCTGGCTTCCTATAAAGACCATGTAGTTAATGTTATGTAGTCTTCTCCATTCAGCTGTCTGTTCATCTCTGTTTGGTCCAAAAATTTTCCTAAGAACTTTATTCTCAAATACTCATAATCTCATTTCCTCCCTTATAGTAAGAGTCCATGTTTTGCATCCATATAATATAAATGATAGAATAATAGTTTTGTATATTTTCAGTTCAACGTTTTTTAAAAGGAGTTGGGACGCCAAGGGTCTTTGTAATCCATAATAGCACGCATTTCCAGAATTGAGCCTATGTTTAATTTCTTGGTGCATATCATTCCTATTTGTGATTATTGTTTCTAGGTATTTGAATTCAGCCACTTCCTCAAAATTTCCCTCATTTGTCATTAGTTGTCCATTTCCATTATATAATGTATTTCTATGTGTGACCATATATATTTAGTTTTATTGATATTTACTTCCAGTCCTAATTTCTTAGTGTTACTCAATAGTGTGTGCGTGTTGTCCTTTAGTTATCTCCTCGCTATCGCCCAATAGTACTACATCATCAGCATAAACTAACAACTTATTAATACCATTATTAATATAAATATAAAGTGGGATTATTACTGCCATAATATAGTAATACCAATATGAATTATGAACAAAATGCTCGAACAGTGACGCACATGTCCAGTCGCCGAAAGAATGAAATGATTGATTCTCAACTGTTACCGGCTGAATAGAATTACAAGCATAGTAAGATCCTGCATATTTTCTGGAGTTGTCGAAATATCTCCTAGATATCTTTAATGACTCCCCAGACAAAAAAATTCTAATGGGTAAGATCAGGAGATCGAGCAGGCCAACAAATTGCCCTTCCACGACTAATAACCCCACTTTATGTATTCATTAAAAATCTAATATTTATTAGAATAGCACAGTGTGATACATGTTTTAACAGGACTTGGAGTACTTACTAGGGCTTTCGATAAGTAATGACAACACTACTATGATTCTTCTTCTTCTTCTTCTTCCTTCCAAGTATTTGGTCAAGGCTTGTTACGATCCTATAGAAAATGTTCCCTCCAGCGTTTCATAGGACGGCCCAGCGATCTTCGTCCTCTTGGTATATAATTATAAACAGCTTTGGGGATCCGATTTGAACTCATTCTTTCAAGATGGTGTTTCCAATTTAGTTGGTACTGTTTAATATATTCCAAAATGTGCGTAGTCTTCAATTCTTTTAAGATATCGGTGTTCCTTTTCCTATCGCATCTGGTGTAACCCGCTGTTCTGCGCATGAATCTCATTTCACAAGCCGTTATTGTGCTTTCATGTTGTCTTTTTAGTGTCCATGCTTCGCTACTATAGGTCAAGACTGGTCTAGCCAAAGTGTTATATAAACGTATTCTGGTGTTTTTTTTTTGTTTGTATAAGGGATGGTTTCATAACTTCATTAATAATTCCCAAACTTTTATTACAACTAGTAATTTTTTCAGGGATATCCTTTTCATCCCAGATAGAGAGATAATATCCTAGATATTTAAATTGATTAGATCTCTCTAAAATGTTATTCTGAATACAGATTTTACCTTGTATGGGGAAAAAAATTTCCCGGAACGATAAAAAAAAAATTATATTACTTTTGACGTTACGAACTTCATTCACAGTCTCTTGTCAAATCAACTGTAAGTTCCAAAATTCTTGGAATACGGAACACTCAATCTGCAGCACCATTTCTGGATATCTCTTTCTTCTAATCGATCTAGAGCTTTCTGGATATCAACTCTTGAATGTAACCGATTGCCTCGTAGAGGTTCTTTGTTCTTTGTGAATAACTTACAGTCACAAGGGTTACTGTCTGGGTAATTTGGTGGATGTTCGAGTACTTCCCAAATCCACCATCTAAACAAATTCTTCTGAACATCTCTTAAGATGGTACTACTTACTAAATGTGAGAAACAGTGAATTTGGAATATTCACAAAATATTACTATTTCGAGACTTTCGATATTACAGATTTATACAACAATACTGCTCAACAACATTCTACCAACTAGGATCATCTGATTTACAACAGTGTTTACTTAAGGGAAGTAGATTATACAGGGTATGATTGGAAAACATTAGCTCAACATAGGAATGTATGGAGAGCTTATGTCCACGCGACCATGAACTTACGGGTTCGATGGATCCGGTGAGTTATAACACATCCCTTAGGACTTGATAGAGGACGAAGGGTTTTCTCTCCCCTCTACCTACCGTAAGTAAGCTATATGCGGGGCGGAGGGACAGTACTGTCAAGTAAAAAAAACATTTATTTTTCTCTCGGTACATCCTGCCCAGCGTGGATAGTTTTGATACTTTTCTTTCGGAATATTGAGTTAAAATGTACAATGTTTATTTGGTGTTTAGTTATTTTCGATAGTTACAAGAAACAAAATATTTAAACTTTGGTTTATTATAGTGTATATATATATATATATATATATATAACTGTCATTCTCCCAGTTATTTTACTTTACTCCAAGCGCGACAGGCCTAGAAGGTCCTTGGCCTACCAGTCGGCTGTTGGCCTCACATCCACATGTGTCAATCACAGATGTAGACGATCATCTAGTCAATGTAAGGGTTACATGTAGTTAGCATGTCGGGTCCCCCAGCCGTTATAGCTGGTCTTCTCAACCAAGAGTCGCTACTTATTGTTGTAGCTACCCAAATGTCTCACGATGCTGGGTGGGCACCGGCCCCATACTGGTCGAAATTCCATGAGAAAATTCCTTCCCCCGTGGGGACTCGAACCAGCGTAACTCCCGTAACTCTGCGCCAAGGCTTCTTGCCTTAACCACTCGGCTACGGCGCGGGACATTCTCCCAGTTGGATCCGAAACATGGACTGTTACTTTTAGAGGAGAAAATATTATGAGAATTAGAGAATAAAGTTCTTAGGAAAATGTTTGGACCAAAGAGAGGTGCAGAAGATTGCATAACAATGCGCTACACGATCTTTATGGAAAAGAAGATATAATAAGAATATATAAGTCTCATAGATTGCAATGGGCAGGACATGTGACACGAATGGGGAGTGAAGGAGGGCATGGAAATTCATTTAGGAAAACTACAGGGAAAGATTCAAGTAGGCAGACCAAGAATGAGATGGGAGAATAGCATTAACCATGATTTGAAGGAAATAGACTATATAGGGATGATTGTAAAACCTTAGCTCAGGATATGGGTGTATGGAAAGCTTATGTCCGAGCGGCGATGAGCCTATCTTGTTCGATAGTGCCAGTGAGTTAGTATATATGAAGTATCGTTCTCGGTGATAAAGGGGTTAAATTTCTTTCCTCTGGTTCCGAGGGTCGTGGGTTCAAACCCATCAGAGTTCCATAGATTTTTTGGATGGAAAAATCCATGGGACAAATCTAAGGGAAAGTCGGGGTCCCATGTCTGAAGATTATCAGACTCGTAAAAGAATCTTAAAGTATCTAAGCAATATTTAGTTCACCTTTCTCAATCAAGTTATATCTTAATTGCCTATTGGACACATATTTGAGGTACACGTATAGACAGACACACACAAAGTCCCGCTTTGTACAGCCGTGTGGTCTAAGACATCACGCATTAGTGCGGAGCTGTTCTACATGTGCTTATTCGAGTGCCCATAGCGAAATAAATGTTATTTTATTGAATTTTGGCCAGTATAGGAGGCTAGTCTACCGTGTCGTGAGTAATTTATGTAGCTACATTAAGTATCGTCTGAGAAAACAAGGTATAATGGCTGGGGGATTGGAAATGCTAAAAATGCCACCCATGTGCTGGCTGGAGGATCATCCACCTCTATAAATGTCGAATGTGGAAGTGAGGCAGCAGCTGGCTGGTAGACCAAGACTATTCTAGACCTGTCGTATCATGGAGTTTTATATAATATAGAGGCCTACATTTTAAGTTTAGTTGTTTGCATTTACAGATGACATCATGACTGAAAACAGTATCATGAAACATAAAAAACGAAAACTGTTGAGCAGTGATGAGAGAAGATTAATACTGAATTTGTTCAGTAGGTTTATATCTGACAATCTGACTTGCAGTTTGTGTACGGTAGCCGAAATGACAGCAACGATGGCTGGAGCGGGAAAAGCTAGTTTTTACAGACTCAGAAGGGAGGCGAATCTGAATCAACAATGAATTAAATAGTCCTGGGGAAAATAGCACAATTCAACGATTAAACAATTTATGACGATTTTAAAAATCAGGTATAGGATCTAAAGCGCATCAATTCTTTTTTGCGGTAATAAGTGGAAATCTTAGACAGGACAATATCTGCACTGAACAGTGATAATAATAATAATAATAATGATGATGATGATAGTGATACACTGATTCTCAAATTCTCGAGCCCGACACTGTACAGATTATTGAAGAAGATGAAATTTGTCGTTTTTTATCGACATAAATTACATAGTGTTTATTTTGTTTAATATTACAATTATTTAAACCGATAAAGCGGTGAAAATAAATTTAAATTGTTTACATATTTATAGAGTCGGGAGTTATGAACACGTAAGTGTGCATCAAACAGAAGAAAAGTAAATACATTTGCAGGTATAAGCCATAAAGTAATTATAATAAATGGATTGCGCACAAATGTGCAAAGGTGATAACACTGCTAACAATCACTAACACTAACTTGGTCTTGCGTAATCACAAATTGTTTTTGTTCTTTGTGTACATGTTTCGATGTGATATCTTTCGCATTTCTGTTCACACACTTCGCATATGAATGACATCTTCGGGTCATGGAATGTTTTATCTCTACACATTAGGTGGTGGAATCCATGCACGCCTAATCTTGTGATGACGTGTCGTATCTGGAAATTTGCTTCTGTCCAGTTCCTGTCTATCATCGCTCCGGTGCTGAAGAATTCCGGCCATACTTCCTCTCTTTTCTTGCGTAGTCTTTGTAGCGCATGTTCATAGGGTCCTGTGGTTGGTAGTAGGTATGTTGTTTTCAAGTCCTCGATAAGGAAAGTCTCCCTTGCCAGTAGGTACACTAGACGGCTTCTTGTCGTTTTTTGATACTCCTATTGCCCTTTTTATGTATGTAGCTTTCAATTTTTCCAGTGTGTTCAAATTAGCTTCTGTAAGATGTGGCCATATGATTTATATATTTATATAAAAGTAATTATAAATATACCTTGTTCAGTTGTCTTCAGTTGGCCGGGTGACGCAGAGGTTGTAAAATTACTTACAAAGCCAGAGAGGGACTGGGAGAGAGAGAAAGAATTTAATAAATAAATATAATAATGTAAGACTATTATCATAACTGTGAAGACTGATTTTTTGCAACAGAGTAGTACCTTCTGCTTCCTGGCCGCTTGTACCTGCTAGTGGAGTGAGTGAAGAGGGGTCTCTATCAACTCATTTGAAATAGACTATAGTTAGTTAGTTTCCATTACTTATCCAATGGCCTGGCATATTATAAAACTATAGTGAGTGCCGCTGTTTAAGCCGTATGAAAAAACGCTATTTTAAGCTGTTTTTTCAAGAAAGAACCACAGTAATGGATTTCTTGAACCTTTTACATGTCAGACATCACTAATGGAGTGATATCTGATAAATAATAATGGATACATGAAATGCATTAAAGTGTTCTTTGTTGAAGAAACAGCTTCCAAATTCCTCGCGTTCATAGGTCTTTAACCATGTCACTCATTATAGAAACAACGGATTTGTGTAATTACAGAAAAAACTGATCTTACGACAGTACACATTCAGTCTTCAATCAACAATCAAACAACTGAGGAAATCAACAATTAAGTCCATCATTTCATTTGATTTTTTCTCTATTCGACATTAATTTATTATTAACTAATTAATTCGTTAACAATAAACTGATATTTATTATAAAAAAATATTCGTGGTTATGATATTCTTCTGATGAAGGTACAGTGTATTGAAACAGCTGTTAGATTGTTAAATAAATATTTATGAAAATCATATAAAACTTTTATTGTTCTATTTATTAAATAATAGTAATATTACGATACGGGGTTAGCAAGTGGTTTTTACAGAATCGAGGAAAATAATTTTCGAGATTCTGTAAGATACTTCACAAACGTTCGTTGTACATTATTTTTTGCGCGATGGTGTTTTCAAAATAATGAATAATAGTAAGATAATAACATATTTGTTGGAAATATTTGCGTTCATTATAAACAATTGACTAACGTTTATAGTGTGGGCAGTGCTTATTACTTGAAACTACAGGAGACCGTGAGACCAATTAGTTATAAAATATCGTCAAGTACGTATATATTGTTTTATATTGTTTCAAATAAAGTTCAGTTCATTTAACATGCAGTGTTTGTTTCGTATAATGTATATTAATACTACTTTTTGGATATTTTTTGTATATACATTGTATGTAGTATACATAGAGGACAGTGTTTTACTTCCCACGCGCCTTTTGTTATGTGTAATATTACAGTACAGTTATTTAGGTTGGCAACCCCGAAATGTAGGAAGTTGAACTTTAAATCATGGTCGTCATTGCTGTAAATACAACAAAACGCACTACAAACACTAAAAATTTAATAAAAGAAGTAAAGAAACAAGCTGATAAAGCAGCACAAATATCAGGGTATATGAAAGATTTAATTTGGCGCAACAAACACATGTCAATAGAAAGCAAAACCCGCATATGCAAAACGATAGTTCGACCAGTTGTCGTGTATGGAGCAGAAACTAGGGCTGATACAACAAAAACTAAACAAATAATAAGCACATGTGAAATGAAAATCTTAAGAACTATTCAGGAGAAAACATTATTTTTTTAAAATACACAACACAGAAATTAGGGACAAATGCCATATTCAAGACATAACCAAATTTATTATAGATAGACGAAAATATTGGAAGGGTCATATAGAAAGAATGGAAGAAAACCGGCTTCAAAAAAGAGCTAAAGAAGATAGACCAATGGTCGGGAGAAGAACAAGAGGAAGACCAGCCAAGATATGGATAGACAGTGAATGCACATCCAGTACGTCTTCCTCCTAGGAGTGATTTTGGAAATAAACAGGATGAAAATCCTACAAATTAAGTTTAAGAAGAAGAAGAAGAGACACTATCGTCCAAAAACATTATTTTACAATAGTGATGGTATGGTCTTTATTTCAGAGACACGTGTATTTTTTGTTGACATGTTTCACTTTTGACAGAGGAGCGTTCAGATTTTGGAAGTTGAGGGGATCCCGGCAGCAAATAGTTTAGAAAACACCTGCATTAGAAAGAAAGAAGAATATGAAAAGAAAACCAGTTTTACTTTAAGGGAGCATGACTGAATCGCAGATCGAATTTCATGGAATTGACTGCACAATTTATTAAACGAGAAATTTCCCATCACAGCGTGGTACAACATGTACAGTAGGACGGGTGATATAATCGTCACCTCGTTGTGGTTCAAGGATGATGAGATCACTTCATGAATTCATATTTTACAATAAATAGCTGAAAGGCTCGATCAAATTTTGTATGAGGCAGAAGAGAGAATAGAGGATTTCGTCAAGAAGCAACTAGTTGGAATGTATTGACTTTTTTTTCGAAAGAAGGTATATTTTTATTAATTAACTGACAGAAACATCTCATTAATAATATTTTTCAAACAATTAATAATTTACTTTTCCTTTATCCAATAAAAACAGTATTAAAATGTAATCAATATTCTACCTGATGTCTTATATAGATCAGTAGAGGAACTTCGGGTAATTTGAACCCCTGTTTTGAATGTGTTGTTTTTCTTATTTTAATTAAGGGATTTGAATTTTGTTTAATTACAGTTATTATAATTAGTGCTGCAACTATGAAATAGCACTGCTATTTTATTGTAATATGGAAACATCTTCATAATTTATAATTGTTTTACTTTATAAGAAAGGTCCACTTTAACCTCCATATTCAGGTAAAGTGGACCCCAGAATCCAACCTAGCTTTTAGTCTATGTTTAAGTTTATTTACTCTATTAATTTATACAGACAGGCACAGATTAATCTGAAAATATTTATGAGTGATCATAATTAAAAAGCGTTGATATTTATTTAATGTTTTGAAAAATTATTGTTGATTATAACATCAACACGTCATTCAACTGCAGAAAGCGACGATTTTTGGGTTTAGTAAAATTACAAGGATATTAAATACAATTAATTAAGTGAATGGTTTTTACAGATAACATCCTCATTGATAAAATATATGTATTCGTGTAAAGTGGACCCAGGTCTTCGTGGAGAGCCCACATTAACCGATTCCTTTATGTTTAATTATTTTATATAGCCACCATGTCACATAATATCAAACCAAACCCATCAGTATATTAAACAGCATCTACATAATATACTATATTTATGAATTTTTTCAACATTTGTAATATTCAATAGCAGAAAATAATAAATTATTCTCAGCTTGAAAAACTTTTAAAAGTGGTAATTTTCATAAATGTCACATATAAACCCTTCTTCGCACAAAGAATTTAAAAAACTGGCCTTGAACCGTCAAAGTTGAAGACGGAAAGAAATAAAAAAAAAATTCTGTTCGAGGGCAGCACCAATTAAAGAAGATATTAACAGGGTCCACTCAAACAGAAGGATCCACATTACCCGAACTTCCTTTCCCTATATATAAACGATAGATTAACTCATTACCTTTGTATTTTTTCTTTTCATGTATAGCGGAGTAGATTTGAGCTGTTCTTCCATTGTATATATATATATATATATATATATATATTCCATTCCATAGTAATTCTGCCCGAGAGCAGGTCTTTCACTGCAATCATAGCATTTACATGGCATGCTTTGCAGCTTTACTAGGGAATTATAGGTGTGATAGCTTCCCGTTGCTTTCCACACCGGCGAAGGATGATGATGATAATGATGATGGCCGGATGATTTTCGGGGACCGTTGGGCCCTAAACGTTCTGACATTTGTCTTACAGGTGAGGAAAAACCCCGAAAAAACCTTACCCAAGAGCTTGTCCCGACCGGGAATCGAACCCGGGTCCGCTGCGTGACAAGGCAGCACGCTACCTCGAGACCACAGCGGTGGACGTATATATATGTTATTATTATCATTATTATTATTATTATTATTATTCTTATTTTACTAGTCTTTAACTTTATTGTATTATTAGATATTCTTCTTCTTCACTTCATGGGCTAGGGAAACTGCCTATTCCGCCTCACAGTTGTTCTGTCCATCTTTTCACTGGCCTTCCTACATTCCTTGAACCTCTTGGCTTGTAGTTAAATGCTGCTTTTGGTAATTATGTTACATTCATTCTTTCTACGTGTCTAAATCATGTTTCTCTATAGCCTATTATTTGATTGTATCATGCAATGGATATATATATATATATATATATATATATATATATATATACACATATACATATATTTAACTCTGTTCTTATATCTTCATTCTTTATCCGATCCATTCTTGTGCAGCCTTTTGTTCTTCTAAGGAAGTTCATTTCTACGCTTTGTATTATACTTTGTAATTTTTTGGTCATTACCCAAGTTTCACTTCCATAAAGTAATGGAGGAACCGCCAATGTTTTATAAAACTTCAGTCTAGTATCTCTTCTTGTTCTGTTCTTTAATGTTCTATATACAGTTCCACATATCATTTGGAATATTGACAGTTTCATATTTACGTCTCTATTATTAGATCTTATTTTTTTTATTGTCCAGTTAATCGTTTATTAACTAATACCATTGCGATTTTCATACTTGAATGTAACATATGTTTGTCCTAGTGAATGGAAGAGAAGGCCATATGGCCTTAACTACATCATTGTTAATAAATAAATAGACAAAATAAATAAATACATTTTCATTTGCATTGCGCACGAGTCTGTTTAGCTGTATGTGCATATTTTGTTCCATGATTAAAGTTAAAAAACATACGAATAATAAACAAATACATACGTGACTACACTCCTACACTCATAACATAAAGAAGGCAGAAGAACAGTGAATATAGGCCCACGTCAGACCAGCGTTTTGGGCTAATGGTCAGCATTTCTGTCTATAGTTCATGAGTTTGAGTTCGATTCCCGGTCAGACCGTAGAAATTTTTCCTTGGAGGGCATTATTATTGTGGTTGCCCCCATCGTATCGTCGGGGTAACGTTACTCCGCCTTCCAGTTGCCCCAACCTAAGAAATGTATTTCAATTCTGCTAATAACTCTGCCAGAATAAATAGGACATTATTATTATTATTATTATTATTATTATTATTATTATTATTACTTACTTACTCACTGGCACTATCGAACCCGTAGGTTCATGGCCGCGCGGACATAAGCTCTCCATACATCCCTATCCTGAGCTAATGCTTTCCAATCATTCCCTGTATAATCTACTTCCCTCAAATCATAGTTAATGTTGTTCTCCCACCTCATTCTTGGTCTACCAACTGGGTGTTTTCCTTCTGGCTTTCCTACAAGAAGCTTCCATGCAAGTCTTTCATTCCCCAAATGCGCAACATGTCCTGCCCATCGCAGTCTACGAGACTTAACTGTTCTTATTATATCTGGCTTCCTATAAAGACCATGTAGTTCATTGTTATGTAGTCTTCTCCATTCACCTGTCTGTTCATTTCTCTTTGGTCCAAAAATTTTCCTAAGAACTTTATTCTCAAATACTCGTAATCTCCTTTCCTCCCTTAAAGTAAGAGTCCGTTTCGCACCCTTATTATTATTATTATTATTATTATTATTATTATTATTATTATTATTAATGCCAGAGGAGAAAGCCGAAAATGTCATGAAAGATAATGCTGGTGGCATTGGACCAAAATAAAATCAACAGTACTTACGCAGTAGTAACTACTGAAGATTTGGAATGAGGTGAATGGTAAATTCGATATGGAATAGGAGATCCATTTCGTTGCTACAACTAGGCCTATTAAAATGTATGAAATTGAACTAACAGATTCTTCCCGTTTGATTTCAATTATAGTCTAAACTAGGGTAACTAATTAACAAGCGATAAAATAATGCATTTAAGGAATGTTGC
The DNA here is from genome assembly GCA_030220185.1 of Diploptera punctata. Classification (NCBI taxonomy): domain Eukaryota; kingdom Metazoa; phylum Arthropoda; class Insecta; order Blattodea; family Blaberidae; genus Diploptera; species Diploptera punctata. The sequence continues at coordinate 221,836 of JASPKZ010008372.1, forward strand.
TAAGCAGATAGCTTTTTTTTTCGGCTTGACGGCAGTGTGACTCACGATGCCCTGCTTCATGTGATCATGACCTCATCTCTGTCAAATTCATGACCTCGGCAGGCAAAAACTAGTTCCGCTAAATCTGCTAAGACTAAGCAATTAATCATAAGTAATGCCACAAGTGATTTCCAAATTATCGATAAATTCACGACTCACGAAGTGAGGAGTGGAATTTATCTAGAGAATTTGGAAATCAAGAGTGGCATTTGTTAGGACTATTTAACGAATAAAATTAAACTGTTTACTCACAAATCATTATTTAAATATAGTTATTTTAAAATATTTATATATTTAATGTAAACGGCGATGTTTGAAAACAAATGAGAAACGATTGGTATGCTTCATTTGCTTCTTTTGTTCGTCACTGCAACCAGATCATATTATTTATTGCAAAAGGAACGCAATATTGTAAGAATGCACTCTAGTGGAGAAAAAATGAAACACATCAAACTGTATATTAATTCATTTCTGATGTCCTATGATGTAAATATGACAATTATACTTTTCTGGGGGAAAAAAAATACATTTAAGAAAGTGCAAAAAGTGGTTTCTTTTTTTGGTGGTATAATCAATTGCTAGAATTTTTTTATATTAACTCCCGCATGCGGTATGTGTTGACATTCATGCACTATATATACAATCTGGTAGCCGTATTTCTTTGTGAGTCAGTCTTACTTACTTACTTACTCACTGGCACTATCGAACCCGTAGGTTCATGGCCGCGCGGACATAAGCTCTCCATGCTTCTCTATCCTGATCTAATGCTTTCCAATCATTCCCTGTATAATCTACTTCCCTCAAATCATAGTTAATGTTATTCTCCCACCTCATTCTTGGTCTACTAACTGGGCGTTTTCCCTCTGGCTTTCCTACAAGAAGGTATAAAGTCCTAACATTCCATGTTCCTAGGAACATGTCCCTGTGTTTGAGGCTTTGGCATGGGTTCCCTGAAGTAGTCACCGACCGGAGAACCGAATGGGGGACTATTTGACCTCCGGAAAATTTTACTCCAGTTGAACCCATGTCCGCATTTCTTGACGGTTCTATTTTTACGGTGAAAGATCGTCACTCTTTCGACCAAGGTACTTTTTTCGTCTGGCTTATCACCTTCGATCAGTCCGGTATGGGTAACCCTATCGGCAGCAATGCTACCGCCGGCATAGCTCTCAGGATCATTTAAACACGCAAGCCACTCCACCATGACAAGGATAAGATACCATGGAGAGTTGTGAGTCACTGCAAAATAATGCTATGACCTATTCAGAATGTTAAAAAGGAGGGCCCTTCTTTATTATGATAAACTTTAATTGGTAAATTCTAGGCGAAACACGACTGTGGTTGGTTGTAAATCAAAAATCATTGTAACGTGATTGGTTATTGATTCCCATATAGTCCCATAAAGATAACCATCACGTAATTAGCTGCAGGGAACTACTAGATGATTCCAGAATGCAGTACCGTGGACGAAGCTAGTCTCCGTCACTACTTGTTAATGTTTTTAAATTAACACGCTCTTCAAGTCATCAGCGTTGCAAGGGAACTGTCGACCATTGCATACCGAAACTTACCTTGAAATGTCTTCCAGAGAAGCGTTGTGATGTACCAAGGCCGTGTCCAATTATCTTTAACTGAAAGACATTAAAAATCAGCGCAAATCTCTCATTTAAACTATTGGGATGTAATACAGGGTGTTCCATTCAAACCTCCCACATTTCAGTTAATCATAACTAACAAAGTATGCGGAATTATGAAATGAGGCCGGTATTAAACGAAACAGAAACTCAAAGAATTTTCATTACCACACACTAAAACACCTCTATATGTGCACCATTAGTTGCACGAACAATATCAAGTCTGTATTCGATTTCGTGTCACGTTCTGTGTAACATGTCCATTGGTACTGTTGCAATTGTGTCAAGGATACGGGTTCGTTAATCATGAAGATATTGTACTGGAGTCGCAATCACACGGTCTTTTACATACCAGAAAACAGTTTGTGCTCGTTGCTGAGGAGTCGCCATTTTGTTTTATGCCATTATTGTCCATCATGCGACAGATGAATTAACTACAACAATGAAAACAAAAATTATTTGAGTTTACCTTTCTTTAAATACCAACCTCATTTCATAATTCCGCATACTTTTAGAGTTATGATTAATTAAATGTGGGAGGTTTGAATGGGACACGGTGTATAACTCGTGAATTGATAGATTGGATATATATCACTACCTGCCGTCTGCGTCGCGTCTCGCCTCACTCCACTCCGATCTTGTCCATGCAGAGAGTCCAACTGTTTCGTAATGTGAGCTGCCATTGGTTGGTTCTAGCTTCGATTTCTGTATCTTGCAGTTAAAACGGCAGATTTTTTTTGGACACGGTCTTGGTACATCACAACACTTCTCTGGGAGAAATTCCAAGATAGGCTTCGGTATGCAATGGTTGACAGTTCCCTTGTCTGCTGGGCATTAAATATCGGGATTTTTTTCTGGAAGGCACGCAATGTTATTGGCACGCACAAGTTTTTGTAAAGATAGTAGGAGGATAAGGCTCCCACCTTTGTAAACAGTTGGCAAATGTCAGCAGGTTTGTCGGTCCTGCATAATGGTCGTCTTTACCCCCAGAACGTTCGTCAGGTACTAATTTCCGTTAGTGACTGAGTTGACCCCAGAGCCATGGTGCCAAAAGGTCCATTAGGATAAGAACACACGATCTTTCTGTTGTAGCGTATTGCCTTAATCAACCCATTAAACTTAAAAAAGTATCTGAAAACCGTTTTCTTAATCAGATCTTACTCCTTGTTCCTTTTAAACGCATTCGGATAAATGTAATTAACCATTTAGACATTCCGAATCCTATAGGATAACATATAATTTCTTGCTTTGAAATGAATCGTATATCTTTTTTTAAATCCACATAGTTGATGTAGCCTACACTGTCATCATATTCCCGTTTATTTCATAGAATCTGTTAGAGTATATAAAAATTATAACATAAAATTATGTATATTTTATGCAGTCTCCTCAACTGTTTAGCCCGGTCAAGTTAGCTCAAAATATAGGGGTAGGCTTACAAAAATTCGCATAGAGCTGAAAATTATTAACCCTAAATCCTTAAAAATGTTGATATTTTTGCATTTACATTCTTTTCTTCTTCATATGAGTTATTGCTTCCTAGATATGTAAAATTATTCATCTGCTGCAAAAAGTTATTAAGTACAATTTTTCTTCTGACAGGATCTGCACTTTTAAATGCCATAAATTTTGTTTTCTCTGTAGATATCTTCAATCCATATTCTTCTGTAATTTTGTTAAGTTCATACAGACCTTTCTGCAGATTATCTTCTGAATTTACAAATATTATTTGGTCATCTGCAAACAATAGGGTGTTTAATTTTGTATTTTCTGATATTCATATTCCTAATTTATATTTCTTGTTCAGCAGCATATTACTATTACTTCGTTGATATAGATCACAAAGAGTGTTGGGGATAGGGGGCAGCCTTGTCTCACACCACGATTTATAATTCCTTCTTCAGAAAATCCGTTATTTAATTTAATCTTTATGGTGTTGTCTTTGTAAATATTTTGTATGTAAATAATTTTATATTATAATTTGTATATACTCTGACTAACACCTCAACGGAATTTTACCAGAATTTTATTAAACTCTGTTAGGCCTATACTAAAATTTGATCTGTTATATACTTATTTATTTTAATCCACAGTGATGATTACCTATCATATTATTATAAGGAAATGGCACGAATAGGAAATGAAAGACGTGCATGGAAGCTTCTTGTAGGAAAACCAAAGGGAAAACGACCAGTTGGTAGACCAAGAATGGGATGGGAGAATAACATTAACTATGATTTGAGAAAAGTAGATTGTACAGGGAATGATTGAAAAACATTAGCTCAGGATAGGGATGTATGGAGAATTTATGTCCGCGTCGCCATGAACCTACATGTTCGATAGTGCCAGTGAGTTAGTTAGTTAGTTATTATAAGGAGAAGCCTGGATGAAGTTGAGAGTAATAAAATACGCGTATAACTCATTATTTCAGTTTTATCTCCTTTTTTATGGATTGCTACGATAATTGATTATTTCCAGTCATTGTATTGTTTTAAAATTATGCTATTACTTTTTTTCTTTACTATCTTTAGCTTTCATATATACCACACATATACCAAACGTAATAATTATTAACTATGTATGTTTTTGTATTCCGAGTTGTATTATGTTCAATACTAATAAAATTCATTGTTAAAACCGTTGAGGTGGAAAATCATAAAATAAGTTAAAATATACTTTCTTAGGTAAGACCCGTCGTTCTCAACTTATAAAATATGTATTTTTTATGCCTGTAGTCCTTTCATAACATTCGTTCCATCTTCAGCAGGTCCTTCTTCGCTACAATATCTAATATGATGGTTGATGCTGCTTGTCCTAATGTGTTGTATTGAATATTACATTTTATCTTGAAAACTCTTCTTGCTTCTATCTTTGTGGAAAGTTTTATGCAGAATGGGGCACGCCGTAGTGTAGTGGTTAAGGCACTGCGCTACAAGCCGGAAGGTCGAGGGTTCGAGTCCCGGTGGGGTCAGGATTTTAAAAACTGACCCAAACCTTCTGGCGGCACTATGGCCCTGAGGTCGACTCAGCCTCTAACTGAAATGAGTACCAGACGCTTGTTCTGGGGTAAAGGCGGCCGTCACGCAGGGCTGACAACCCGGCTGACATCAAGTGCCGATTGTCAAAAAAAAGTGGGAGCCTTAACCTCCTACTACCCCAAGGGCCTCCTGAGGCCTGTAGTGGGAACACTTTACCTTACCTTTATGCAGAATGAATAGTGCAATTCTTTTATAATTTTAAAGAACATTATTACATCACATGATGTTATATTTAAATTTTATTGGTTAATAGTCCTTTAAATATAAGGTTTAAATTTGATTTGTTAAATAAGAAAGTTAATTGTTTTAACATCCAATCAGAATTTAGTTTACTTTCATTTAAAAATGTGAAGTTACATAGGTGTTCTTATTACAGTTATAACAGAAAGCTTAATAATTTTGACAACAATGACTTAAAACAATTTTTAAAAGTATTCTTTACAAAGCCTGTTATGTAATACAATTTCTTTTAATTGTTACTGAGACATTTTTATTCAACAATAACCAAGAATGAATTATTTAGATGTTTTTATTTATTTGTTATATTTAAATATTAAAAGAATTTTAAAATACGAAATTATTAACTTTAACTTTTATATTTCTTATAATATTAAAATTCTGCTTTATTTTCCAAACCATAATAAGCAACCGGTGTATCTTGTGTCCATGCTTTTATGAGTTACATTTCAACATGATGATTAATACATCTCTATATATTTATTTATTTTTGTAACACCACTCCAAATTCTAATGCCCTCTATTCTGTGATTAATATTTATAAAAGGTAAAGTGATCCCACTACAGGCCTTGAAGTCCCTTAGGGTAATAGGAGGTTAAGGCTACCACCTTTCTAGACAATCGGCTCTTGATGTCATCTGGGTTGTCAACCCTGCGTGACGGCATTCTTTATCCCCGCATCTGGTTCTTGTTTTCGTTAGAGGCTGAGTCGACCCCAGGGCCAAGACGCCCCCAGAAGGTTTGGGCCAGTTTAAAAATCCTAACCCCACCGGGACTAGAACAAAAAACAATTTTAGCAATTTGTGTTAGTTTTTTTTAATGCCACCATGTTGTCATTTCAACATTCTGGTATTCTCTCCTGGCATGGCGTTGTTGTAACCCAGTTCTGAGGTTGGGGCTTCCCCGATGATATATGATAGGTAATGATGCACCAGGAGAGGCCTTAATCCTAAACTTAATGAATATGTCAATGATGATAATGATGGCTAGATGACATTCGGGGACCGCTTGGGCCTTAAAGTTTCCTGACATTTGTCTTACAGTTGAGGAAAAACTCCGAATAAAACCATCATCCAGGAAATTTGTCCCGACCGGGATTGAACCCGGGCCGCTGCGTGACGAGACAGCACTCTACCTCGAGACCATATCGGTGGACTTGTGTTAGATTTTAAAGTTTATGATTAAATAACGTTCAATTCTAACCTAAATATAACCTAATAAATGAATATACAAAGAATCTATGAAATTACCCACTCTTTACTTAAAACACTAATTTTGTGAACTTTAAAATCTCATTCATTGCTGTCAAACTCTTCCACTCTAATGTTAAACACGACGAATGCATACATATTGTAAACTTAATTCGTTTAAGTATTGTCACATTTTCCCTTTGTATTCTATGTTATTTTTTTAGCAAGCAGCATGTCCGCGGCAGGTCGCTTTTCACGCAATGGTAAGCATTGTTATGGGAGTTAACTAACAACCGCATGACGTTAACTGCTGTTTTTATTCTCGTTTTTAGGAGCGGAAGTGTGTAGCTCGAGAAACCGGATGCCATGCAATTCGAGTGCACTTCAAGTCTGTGTAACAAAAGACTTGATATGCGACGGCTTTAACAATTGTCCTGAATCTGGTGACGACGAAAATCCCATCAAGTGTACGGAGGCTCTATTTAGCGATCCTCAAAAAGTGATCGGCGACTTCCTCACGAAAGCAGTCGTCAGGGCTATCTCCATAAAAAATGATATGATTAATTCTACGGATACAGGCGAAAAGAAAGGTCTAGAACTTTCGCCATGGCTCAGTAATGTGTCTGCTTATTTCTTTAAGAATATCTTGAATAATAAGAATAGGTTGCAGAACGATACTACAACGACGACTGCAGCGCCGCCAAAGGCGACTTCGAATCACCAACCACCAAAAAGTAAGTTTTAGTTATAATATGTATTGTATAATATTTAATTTTAGGAAGTGATATTTTGAGGTTATTTTAATTACGGTATATTATTTTTGGTCTGATCATCTTACCTCTCTTACCTCAATATTAATGTTGATTTGTTCTTGAACATGTTTCAAAACAATTCTGTTTTAAAACATGTTCAAGAACAAATGTCTGGACAAACTGACGATAAAACAGAATTGTTTTGAAACATGTTCAAGAACAAATCAGCATTAATATTAGGTAAGATGATCAGACCAAAAATAATATAATATGTATTATATGTTACACTCCTTAGTGGTAGCCGTTCGAGTACTAGTATTGTTAAAACTATACCCCAGCCACTGATTCTCCGGCCCTGAAATTTCCACGACTGTGTTGCCGATATGGATATTCAGTAGGAGGGGACGCTTTATGTATGCGGTTAGCAGACATACAGTTGACAACATCTCAGCAATTTCAAACCTTACTAGCGCGCTATAGCAGCGATTGGTTGTGGCTGACGTGCACTCCTATGTCACCCATTTCCTTATTGGCAGTAGAGGGCGAGTTTCTCCCTTTACCCCTCGTATAACCTAAACTTCAGAGCCGGAGTTACAGTGGCTGTAGTGTAGGTAGGCCCTAAATCACTTTTCCATAAAACCCAGAAAATGAACTTTTAATTGCTCAACAAACCTACTTCTTCATCAATTTTCATTAACAGATTCTGTTATCGCCTCATTATGATGGTTGTCCGTTTATATAAAAGCAGGTGCCGCGAGAATGCTTATCATGCGGAATTATTATAGTAGCGGTAGTCGGCATCTTTGTATTTAATTATATACAGTGTCCACAAATAAAGTATCATACTTTAAACTACTACTACCTCACTTTGGATAACCGTATCTAAATGAAATTGGTGACAATCGAAAGAGAAACTCAAAATGTTTTTGCTATACCTCATAGATATTGAATGTGGTCGCCACGAGTGACGCTGCAGACATCGCTGTCTGCTAGATATCCAACAATGAACGCATATCGATCTCAAAAAACATGATTAAATTTAGTTTAGTTTCTGTATTGTTGTCCATTATTCTGCATTGTTGACATTGTTAACATATACAAAACGTTTTGGGTTTCCCTTTTGATTGTCACCAATTTCATGTAGATACGATTATCCAAAGCGACGTAGTAGTATTTTAAACTATGATACTATTATTTGTTGACACGTATATAACAGCTGCGGAGAAACAAAACGAGCCGGTGGACAACTATCATAGTGAGGAGATAAACACACGAAGCAATCTGTATCCTCCTTACTTCAACTAATTTGCCGCCAGGATTAAATATAACTATTAATACAATTCCATTCCATCCATACTTTTCTATTAAATATGCCTTTGGGTTTATTGTATGCCAAACTCTTGAAGGTAAATAAACCATGAGTAAACTGAATATTTTACTGTAGGCCTATCACACTTCGAAAAGTTGAAAAGTAATGACACCTCAAACTTCATTTGGACTAAAAAATGACTTATCTGATTCTTTCTCTGTACTCTTCATATTAATGATCCCCTCCATTTTATTTTTAAGTTTTACTCACATTATGAGAGCTATATTAATGAAATCAAAAGTAATAGACTAAAAAATGCATTCTATGGACAAAGCGAAATTAACTATATTCAGGGTATTTAATTTACGTCTACCGCTATGGCCTCGAGTTAGTGTGCTGCCTTGTCACGCAGCGGGCTCGGGTTCTATTCCCGGTCAGGACAGGCTCCTGGGCGAGGTTTTTTTTCGGGTTTTTCCTCACCTGTAAGGCAAAAGTTAGGAAGCTTAGAGCCCAACGGTCCCCAAAAATCATCCGGTCATCATCATTATCCTTATCATCATCATCCTTCACCGGTGTGGAAAGCAACGGGAAGCTACCACACAAATAATTCCCTAGTAAAGCTGCAAAACATAGCATTGAAAGACCTGCCTTCTGGCAGAATTACTATGGAGATGATGGATTTAATGGTACTTATTTAATTCTAAATAGAAAATCTATTTACTAAATGTTTTAACAGTTAAAAACGCTAATTTAGATAAGAATTATCAGCTTCTATTGTAATGATAATTATAATAATAACATTAATTTTCATTAGGAATTTACAATACAGTAGTTTTCCTATAATTCATTGTAAATTTTACTTCTCCACACATGCCTATTTTCTGGATCATTCTCTGTTAATACTCTCAATACCATACTCCTTTGCACTCATTGATGTCCCCTTTCTTCTGTTGCCATCCGCTTCAAAATTTAATATCATCTTAGGTATCCTGTCATTTGACATCCTCTTTAATAATGATAATAATTATGATGATGATGATAATAATAATAATAATAATAATAATAATAATAATAATAATAATAATAATAATAGTAATAGTAATAAATCAGTTATTGAAGTTAACTTCTGAAGTATCGGATCTGCTCAAAAATAAATCTCTAAGAACAATAATATTCTAGAATAAAGGAAGTTAAAGTGCGATAAACAAATCGATAAATACTGGCGTAGTCCACCTCTGTGGTCTCGAGGTAGTGTGCTGCCTTGTCACGCAGCCCGGGTTCGATCCCCGGTTGGGGCAGTTTTCTGGATGAGGTTTTTATCGGTTTTTTCTCATCTGTAAGACAACGTCAGGAACCTTTAAGGCCCAAACGGTCCCCGAACATCATATGGTCATATCGTAATAACCATCATTCATATTCATCCTAGATTAAGCTCTCCTGGCACACCACTATCATCATCATCACCCACCATATCATCGGGGCAACGTAACCCCGCTTTCCAGGCGCCCCAACCTCAGAAGTGGGTTACAATTACGCCAAGACAGGAGAGAACACCAGAAATGTCTTAAAAAGGACAAACTGGGACATTAAAAAAATACTGCCATAAAATAAATCCTAAAATTTTTAATTGTAACTCACAGATAGCAGAAATAATAATAATAATAATTATAATTATTATTATTATTATTATTTTATTATTATTATTAATGTTATTATTATTTTACTATTATTATTATTATGTTATTATTATTATTATTACTATTATTATTATTATTATTATTATTATTATTATTATTATTATTATTATATATTATTATTATTATTATTATTTACACCTTAGTTGCCTACTAGATGTCTCATTGGGTCGGTATATTGACCACACACCATTTATGACATCTCTAGGGAAATAAGCGTAAGTAAATTAACTTGGTCTAGTAACTCCTAACAAAGGAGAGGCTAAGGCCTAACCTTGGGCTGTTACACCGTTGTAGATTATTATTATTATTATTATTATTATTATTATTATTATTATTATTATTATTATTATTATATTATTATTATCATTACTATCATTGCTACTAATATTGCTACTTTGCTATCATTTAACATAGACATATTAGTGAATAAATAGTGGATTATTTAAATGGAAAATCAAATCCACGATAAGGATTTTGAACTTTTGGTAACGTTACATTTGGGGCCTGTTTTTTTGCCGTAGCTTACGTCTAGCATTACGTAATACTTGGCTGGTTACTACTTCTCCACGCTATTTCCTTTTAATAGCGTATAATTATTACAAACATTATGTAATTGAGTGGGTTCTCGCAGATATACAATAATCCTAGGTGTACGCACAATACAAATGTCATGTCAAGTTACTAAAAGGCGCTTACAGGTAATACGTACGTTATCTCTGCTTTCGTAAATTCTAAACTGAGTCAGACGCCTTAACTGAAAATGTCCCATAATTTTATAATTCTGTTCGCCAGCAGGTAAAGTGCAGATATATTTACGGATTAGCGAGGATCACTCAGGATTCTATATCATAGTTTACAAGCCTTGTAAGCCTGTGGAGATATATATATATAGTATATTCTATATATAATCCATCCATAGTAATTCTGCCCGAGGGCAGGTCTTTCACTGCAATCATAGCATGTTCGTGCTATGCTTTGCAGCTTTACAACGGACTTACAGGTATGGTAGCTTCCCGTTACTTTCCACACCGGTGAAGGATGATGATGATGATGGCCGGATGATTTTCGGGGACCGTTGGGCTTTAAGCATCCTGAAATTTGTCTTACAGGTGAGGAAAAAAAAAAAACGAAAAAAAAACCCTCACCCAGGAGCCTGTCCCGACCGGAAATAGAACCCGGGCCCGCTGCGTGATAAGGCAGCACGCTACCTCGAGACCACAGCGGTGGACGTATTGTCTAATGCCACCAAGTTGTCTTTCATGTTATGACTTTCTAGTTTTGTCCCCTGGCATTGACGGAATTGAAATCCATTTCTTTGGTTGGGGCACCTGGAAGGCGGAGTTACGTTTCCCCGATTATATGATGGGTGATAAATGATAATGTAGCGCCAGGAGAGTTCTTAACCTAAACTTAACCTAAATTCCAGACCATGGACAACAACAGTAATAATTCCCTTTAAGGAGAAATGTCTGTGGTTTGACCGGGACCTCGTGAACTGTAGTCAGAAACGCTGACCAGTAGCCCATGAGGCTGATCAAGGGTAAAATTCAATTTTCGTCTTTTACAAAATTTGACATATAAATACATTCCGATATAGCAGGACATTAAAGTCTAGGGGGCGCGGAGGCAACGATTAACCAACAACATGTAAAAAAATTGATAGACCTACACTTCACGCGCTGTAATCTGACGGTTGGGGAGGTTGTTTATTTGAGGTCTTATAACCTAAGGGTAACGTCTCATTCTACATTCCAACCCCTTGTATAGACTTGAAAAAAAAAACGCTGTCTCTGTTGTTTATATCAGTGTTGAGATAGTTCCTTTCGTGTTCTACAAGCGATAATTTTGCAGTCAGTTATAAGTTTAGTTTAACTTCAATAACTTCTCACAAGGGAACTGTCTACCATTGCATACCGAAACCTAACTTGAAATTTCTCTCAGAGAAGCGTTGTGATGTACCAAGGATTTGTAAAAAAATCTGTCATTTTCTAACTGAAAGGGACAGAAATCGAAGCCAGAATCCAGCATTGTCAACCCACAGTACAGAGCAGATGGACTCCATGCATGAGTAAGAGCGGAGTGAAGAGAGGAGGAACGCGGCGCGGACGGCAGGTAGTATCAATTCAGGTGTTGTATTATTTCCCTTTAGTTTAAACAAAATACTTGACGCTGGATTTTAGTGCCTTGCAGTTAAAAACAACAGATTTTTTTTTTGGAAATGGCCTTTTTACAACACAACGCTTTTCTGGAAGAAATTTCAAAGTAGGTTTCGGCATGCAATGGTTGATAGTTACCTTGTAAGTATAAATTCACATTTGAAATCCCTCTTCAGTAATAATAGAAGAGTCGATATTTTTAAGTCATTTGGTAGTACCAATTCAACTCTTGTTTTCCCAATACAACTATGACGTCATGGACTCGCTAGCTTAGAGTGCGCAAGCTACAATGCGTTCTTAGCTCGGCCGGACAGTTCCGCGGCAGCCTTAGACAGGGTGAGTATTGGCGCACCTTCCGTCAGAGTTACACGTACACGGCCGGCATGTCATTGGTACTGTGCTAAAATTGCAAATTAATACTGTACTAATTTACATTAGGCTTACGTGCATTACAACAGATCTTAAAAGTGATAACCTTGACATTATTATTATGATTGGGCCTTTTATTATTATTATCATTATTATTATTATTATTATTATTATTATTATTATTATTATTATTATTATTATTATTAATTTTAGCACAGTAGGTAGTGCTCTGTACCAATGACTTGCTGGTCGTGTATGTGTAACTCTGGCGGAAGGCGCGCCCATACTCACCCAGTCCAAGGCCACTAGGAACAGTCCGGCGGAGGTTCGAACGCATTGTAAAAGTACAACCAACTTTACCAATAAAAATGTTCCAATATTTATTCCATAGTAATCTGACAGGGCCAGTGCAAACAGGAATGAGAATGAATGAAAATCTCCACAACTCCGCTCCCCGTATTCAAGTCTTTTTGCCGTCTATCCCATGGGCAGACGACTTAATCTGAGCTACTTATAGTCCACTAACAGCTAGAAAAAATATATATATATTTGCGTTCTATCCTGAGGTTCAAATAACTCTCCCTTGTGTCGAAAATAAGATATTTAATGATTAGGAAAGGGTGTTTTTGTTCTAATATTATCGAGTTAAACAGCATTAAGAAGACAAGTAAAACATCAAGTTTTAAGAATGGATAATAAAAAGTCATAAAACATATAATATGTCCGTAGATTTTTTCTTCAAAAACGTCCAGATAAATGTTTTTTTTTTAATTTCCGTAAATTGCGTAATTTCCCGTAAAATTCATATTTGTAACACAGTGTCCTTAACCCCAGTGACATTCGCAGATAAGGGAGTCAAGACTTCAGGTTATTAATGATGGTAAGACAAAGAATAAAAATGTTCTGACAGACGTATATTCCAGAAATATTTATTTTTCGCGATATCTGGTAAAGATTTACATTTGGATAATATTATTTTTCTTCTTCTTCTTCTTCCTTCCATGTATTAGGCCAAGGCCTGTTACGATCCTATAGAAAATTTTCCCTCCGGCGTGATCCTTCCGGGAAATTCTCGTATAAGACTTGAAAGCATAATAATAGTCCCTTCGATTGGTTGCTGGCCAAAGGAAGGCAAGACCAGTGATGGGGCTGCCATCTTATAGCCTCTGGTCAGGCTTTTGTGGAGAAGAAAAGAAAATAAATGAAAGATTACGAATGTTATATGTTTTACTTAGACTTTTCCGTCTACTATTAAATGCTGAATTTGAAACAGTTCTTAAATTTAAAAAAAGTTATTTTTCTCAGATAACTCTCTACCATATTCTGAAATCCAAAGTTTCTTACTCTAGCATCCATAGTAATTCTGCCCGAAGGCAGGTCCTTCACTGCAATCATAGCATTTTCATGCTATGCTTGCAGCTTTACCAGGGAATTGTGTAGGTGTGGTAGCTTCCCGTTGCTTTCCACACCTGTGAAGAATGATGATGATAATGATAATGGTAAGGATGATGGCCATATGATTTCGGGGACCGTTTGGGCCTTAAAGTTTTCCTGACATTTGTCTTACAGGTGAGGAAAAACCCCGATAAAAACCTCACCCAGAAAAACTGCCCCGACCGGGGATCGAACCCGGGCCCGCTGCGTGACAAGGCAGCACGCTACCTCGAGACCACATCGGTGGACTACTCTAGCATAGTACTTTATATTTCACAAAGAATTAATTTGAAACTTTAGTTCAAAATGGCATTCGAGAGGAAATTTCAGTAATATTTATTTTATACTTCAGGTATTTAAAAATATAATGGAGAATCTATACCAGCATTATAAGAATTTACATTCTGGTAGTAAATTACTGGACGAAAGAGAGATGAACAGACTGGTGAATGGAGAAGACTGTATAACAGTGAATTACATGGCCTTTATAGGAAGCCAGATATAATGAGAACAGTTAAGTCTCGTAGACTGCGATGGGCAGGACATGTGGCACGAATGGGGAATGAAAGACGTGCATGGAAGCTTCTTGTAGGAAAACCAGAGGGAAAACGCCCAATGGTTGACCAAGAATGAAGTGGGAGAATAGCATTAACTATGATTTGAGGGAAGTAGATTATACAGGGGATGATTAGAAAACAATGGCTCAGGATAGGGACATATGGAGAGCTTATGTCCGCGCGGCCATGAACCTACGAGTTCGATAGTGCCAGTGAGTGAGTTAGGTAGTAAATTACTAAACAATATGATACTAGACCCAACCCATCTCACCCAATTAGAATTCTAATTATATTTGGGCTAATGGTTAAAAATATAGACATAACGAATAGGACGAGAAAAATAAATCGAATAATATTTTTATTATCCTCTATAAAGGATAACTAAAGAAGAAATAAAAAATACAAATCCTATAAATATTAATGACATTCAATCAAATAAAAAGGTTCTCACAATACTATTTGAATTAATTATCACAACTTCTCATTCAATAAAGTAAATTAATTCATTTATAATAAAATAAACACCAAAAACAATCTAATTCTAGATAATCTTAAAAGAAACAAATCCTAAATAACAAATTGATATAAACTTCACAATCTTGGATAATTATTTTATATCTCTAATACCACAAATTAGAATTTTAGCTATTAAACGTGCCACCAACATAAATTCAAATAAAAAAGTGCAAAAATACGGCAATTTTAAATAATGGGTGCTTAATTCGTAATGGTTTATTCATTAATTTATTTGGCGTAGACGCCCTATAAATACTTTTAATTCTTACAATTTATTGTTGCAGTATGTGAATAATTACCTGAGAGTAATATATACCTATATAAATTGATGTTTGTTTCCCAAAAATAAATGTAAAAAATGCATTAAGATAAGGTGAGATGTTGAGCTCAATGTAACCTAAAATCAGCATATTTTCAATGTAAAACATGCATTAGTCATTGCTCAGACAGTGTTGCAACTGTTCACAAAACCCCGCTAACCAACAAGCGAATATTAAACTAATCTGGTGTACTAACTCGCCCATTTTCTCACCCTAACTTACCCAAACTAACACTAAATTGCCATCTAATACTAATTGCCCATTTTCTCACCTTAACTTGCCCACGAATGTAGGTGGACTCTTGGGATAGAATCCCCTTATATGTGAGCAAGCATGTTGACAATTGACTGTGGCGGGAACATGTGTTATCACATTGGTCAACATGACGCTAAAAGTCACTTGTTCTCCGATCGAATATTCACTGGTGGCATAGAATAGCCCAATTAATTTCAGAATATGGGTATTTCTTAGATAAATATGTGATATTTTTATTTTAGAATTGTATCCAATCCAACATTTATGAGTATAATAGATGAAAAAAGGTCTTCTTCTTCTTCTTCCTTCCAAGTATTAGGCCAAGGCCTGTTACGATCCTATAGAAAATTTTCCCTCAGCGTTTCATAGGACGGCCCAGTGATCTTCGTCCTCTTGGTATATAATTATAAACAGCTTTGGGGATCCGATTTGAACTCATTCTTTCAAGATGGTGTTTCCAATTTAGTTGGTACTGTTTAATATATTCCAAAATTGACGTAGTCTTCAATTCTTTTAAGATATCGGTGTTCCTTTTCCGATCCCATCTGGTGTAACCCGCTGTTCTGCGCATGAATCTCATTTCACAAGCCGTTATTCTGCTTTCATGTTGTTTTCTTAGTGTCCATGCTTCACTACCATAGGTCAACACTGGTCTAGCCAAAGTGTTATATAAACGTAATCTGGTGTTTTTTTGAACAAGGGATGGTTTCATAACTTCTAGGATACTTAACAGTGATAGGTATATATGCACCTGTAGAAGGAGATGAAGAAGAAAGTGAAAAATTTTATCATGACTTCCAGAAAGTTATCTGCACAATTAATAATAATGATATGATTATAATTTTGGGTGATTTAAATGCCAGAATTGGTAATACTAAATTTGATACATATATAGGATCATATGGAGAGCAAACCTGTAATAGAAATGGCTTAAGGTTAATTGATTTTGTCATGTTTAATCAATTCACAATAATGAAAAAAAAAAGTACCGTATCTAAATATGTTTGTTTACGATGGTATGACCCATCTGAACGCTTGATGCTTGTAAGCTACTCCAACAATTCACGTTTGAGACTTCCATTGTAATCCCCATCGAATAAAATCTATAGGCCCTACTAAACTCATTGGCTTGACAGTCCTAGCATACCAGGCGACTGCTGCCGTTTACAGAGGTACACGATCATCCACTCAGAAGTAGAGATGGCATGGTCAGCATGTCGAGTTCTCAGGAGTTATGGATGCTTTTCTCAATCTACAACTGCTTGCTTACTGTAGCTACTCAAATTCTTCGTGACGCTGGGTTGGCACCGGTTCTATGCTGGTCGAAATTACAAGAGAATATTTCTTCCCCCATGAGGATCGGACCAGCGCATATCCCATAGCACTGCGCCAAGACTTGATTCCTTAGAGCACTCAGCTAAGGCGCGGCCCAACAATCTCCGTCAAAAAGTGTAATGAATTGTTTCTCGATATTAAAGAAAAAAACGAAACTTCATTAATTATATTACTCATTACGTGATTTTAATTTTAATTCTTCTTATTGTAGGGGGGACGTCGTAGCGTATGTAATTAAGGCAACACGCTACAAGCTAGTCGAGTCCCGGTGGAGTCAGGATTTTTAAACTGACCAAAATCTTGTAACGACACTATGACTCTGGGGTCGAAATGAGTACCAGACGCTTGTTCTGGGGTAAATGCGACCGTAACGTAGGGCTGACAACTGCCGATTTTCTAAAAAAAGTGAGAGCTTTAACATTCGAAACATGGTTACTATTTCGAATACCTGCTGTGATAAACTTAAAGAGATATTCTGTCTGTACTGTTATTTTATTGTACATTTTCGGTAATGTTTTCATTCTTTCTCTTGCCAACAATCACCCTGAAGTCTGCTCCCACAATTTCTTAGTGTTTTATTTATTAAAGTCACATTTGTTATCGTACATACTTGATAATCGCAATTACATTGTATAAAATGGTGGGAATTCTATGTCATCTGCATTAATTCATGTAAAAAAACAAAAAAAAAAAGAAAAAAAAAGAAACACAATTATTGTTGCAGCACCATGTGAATAACTACATGAGAGAAATATGTACTAAGTAATGTAGGTAGGAAATAACACTATGAGGTTTATTTTAATTAATTTTGAGTTTTTTTAGTCACCTCATATTTCTTGACTCCCATGCAGAGCCAGGTTTCGTCACTATATTTAGGACATTATCGATGCAACACCAGGATCACAACTCTGATTGTAATCGTGGTGTTGCATCGATAATGTCACAAATGCAATGACGAAACCTAGGTCTGCATGGGAGTCAAGAAATATGAGGTGAATCAAAAAACAACTCAAAATTAATTATAAATATGTTTTCTCTAAAAATATGAAAAATCCCTTAAAATAAAGTGATAAGTTGAGCTCAAAGTAACCTAAAATCAGCGTATTTGCAATGTGAAATGTGTATTAGTCATTGCTCAAACAGAGTAGCCAACTTATCACAAAAACCCGCTAACAAACATATGAACGTTAAACTAATCTGGTGTACTAACTTGCCCATTTTCTCACCTTACTTTGCCCACTATTGTAGGTGGACTCTTAGGATACAATCCCCTTATATATGAGCAAACATGCTAGCAACTGGCTCTAGAGGGAACATGTGTTATCAACATTGGCTACCACGACGCTAAAAGTTACTTGTTCACCAGTCGAATGTTCACGATGGCATAGAACAGCCAAAATGGTTTTCATCCACCTATGTAACACATTTTTTTTCTCATTATTATGCCAATTCATGAGTATAGGGAGGTTGAAAACCATTGCACTATATAATTTTCATTCTGATTATCACATTTTCGTGTTCACCAATTCATCTATTATGAGTCATCTTGCAAGAGAATGCGTAAATCGGAGATTTAAGTCAAATATTTTATCATGATGATTGCATCATTTAATGAGCTACAACTACTGAAATTAGCTACTCCAAAGCGGGCTATTTTTGCTTCTAATTTCTAACATGCTTCAGTACATAATAATATGACTAATGTAATGACATACTGACATTAGAAATATTTTCTATGGGACCGGCTAACCCTTAAATTGGCAAATACATCTTATAGGATATATAAATTTTGTTTAATTTATTTAATATATTTAATAAAATAGAAGAAGACAACGAGTATGAATTACTTAATTGTGTCTCAAATTACATAGTATACACATTAATAACAGTTATACATGATCCTATTTTCATTGCGGTCCGCCCATTTAAATAACTAACACGAGAAATTAATTAATTTCCAAACTATCCTCAAATGTACAACTACCAAATTTACATAAAAAATATTTAATTTTGGGAAGTGATATTTTGAGGTTATTTTAATTAAATTATTTTCAGTCTGATCATCTTACCTCAATATTAATGTTGATTTGTTCTTGGACATGTTTCAAAACAATTCTATTTTATCGTCAGCTTTTCCAGACTGGTTAGATTTATGTTGCACATCCTGACCAACCACAGGATGGAGCTGACATCGACATCCAGGGTGTGCAACATAAATCTAACCAGTCTGGAAAAGCTGACGATAAAATAGAATTCTTTTGCCCTGGCCAACCACAGGATGGAGCTGACATCGACAT
This sequence comes from Diploptera punctata, assembly GCA_030220185.1. Lineage (NCBI taxonomy): Eukaryota > Metazoa > Arthropoda > Insecta > Blattodea > Blaberidae > Diploptera > Diploptera punctata. Next base: position 240,971 of record JASPKZ010008372.1, read on the forward strand.
CCAGGGTGTGCAACATAAATCTAACCAGTCTGGAAAAGCTGACGATAAAATTGATTTCTTTTGTCCTGGCCAACCACAGGATGGAGCTGACATCGACATCCAGGGTGTGCAACATAAATCTAACCAGTCTGGAAAAGCTGACGATAAAATAGAATTCTTTTGAAATATGTCCAAGAACAAATCAACATTAATATTGAGGTAAGATGATCAGACTGAAAATAATTTAATTACATAAGAAAATTCGCTCCCAATTAATACAATTGAATAACACACCGTTCTTTAACTAAACATTTCTATATTATTATATAAAGCAATACTGCGCCCCATAATTCTATATGCATCTCGAGTCCTAACCAACATTTCAAGAACACAAATAAATAAACTATAAACCAAGAAAAGGAAACTACTCTGGCGAATAAATCATTTACCACATCATCACAGTTAACATCCTAACATATTATGAAAACAGCGGAATACATCCATTATCACAATACATTAAACATTGATGTAAGATATACTATCATAAAGCCTCCAAAAAGCAATTATGAAATAACTTAATACACAATATACCACCTAACACTACATAAAATACTTTAATTAAACTAACTAACAAAGACAATACACACGCTTTCATCTCCACATCTCCCCCCCCCCAAAATTCCTCTAAAACCAAGTAAAAAAAATCCAAACTAAAAGCAAACAAACACAAAATGTTGGTAATACTTCTGTTTAACTGAAGGGAGCTTCAGCGCGGCTTGAGTTGGGTATGGACAAGTTCGCGTCACTTATTTTGCCTTGCACAACAGACTACACTGCTCAAAAAAAATTAGGGGATATTGTAGAATAACCTATTAAGACTATGTTCTTAGGAACAGTATTAGATGCAATCACTTTCTATTACTCCAAAAGAATGTAAACAAGAGTTTGATGTCATTACGTAACCTCTGTACCACACCAGATGTCAAAGAGATCCTGATTAGGAATATGGCAAACAAACAAAGCAGCATTAACATAGGTGAAAATGTTTCTTTAGTATGGTGTATGGTCTCCTCGAACGGCCAGCACTGCCTCACACCTGTGTGGCATTGATGCAATGAGGTTAGCAATGAGTTCTTGGGAGATACGTGGCCACTCTTCCATAAGAGCAATATGCAGTTCTGGAACAGTTGTGGGAGGTGCTGGTCTGCCTGCAATGCGCCTGCCTAATGCATCCCACATATACTCAATCGGATTTAAGTCCGGGGAGGAAGCTGGCCATTGCATACGCTCGATACCCTCCACTTCCAGCATGTCGTCCACCAAGCCAGGTCTGTGGGGTCGTGCATTATCGTCCATAAAAGAAAAGAATCACCTATGGCACCAGCATAAGGCACGACAAAAGGTCGGATAATCTCATCTCTATACCTTACCGCAGTCAAAGTACCACCTTGGATGACGTAGAGGTCCGTACGTCCACCACTACTGATTCCTGCCCACACCATCAATCCACCGCCACCATATGGGGATCTTTCACGTACAAAAGCTGGATTGTTTCGTGTCCCTTTTTCCCTCCAGATGAATACACGCCGACTATCACATTCCACGTTGAATCGCGACTGACCAGAAAAAAGAACTGATCTCCATTCGGCATGCCTCCACCCACGATGTTCCTCCGCCCAGTTTCTGCGATCTCTACGGTGTTGTGGAGTTAACCTGGTACACACCATGGGCCTACGGGCATAGAGACCACTTCCATGTAGTCGATTACGGACAGTTTGAGTTGACACCCTGCGTCCTGTTGCTGTTTGAAGTGTATTTCGCAGTTGAGTTGCATTCTGCTGTCTATTCCGACGGGCTGTTAACATGAGGTAACGGTCATCCCTTGCTGTTGTTGCCCGTGGTCGACTTGTCGGCTCTTCTGTGAACAGTATCTGTTCTTTGAAAACGATTCCAAAGTCTGGAAATCACGCTTTGAGACACCCCAATGGCTTGTGCCACCTCTTGTTGTGTCTGTCCAGCTACCATCCTTCCTATGACCCTCCAAGCCATTGGTTCAGGTAAATCACGTTGTCGAGGCATTACTGTCCCTAAGGCAAGTCATTCACTAACTGAAAACTGGACTGGATTTAAAAAAACAGCAACAAAACATTCACCCCCACACCACCCTTTCACATCAACAGTACAGACACTGCCCTCTGGTGTGGTACCGAGGTTACGTAACAACTTCAAACTCTTGTTTACATTATCCTGGAGTAATAGAAAGTGATTGCATCTAATACTATTCCAAAAAACATAGTCCTTAGTAGGTAATTCTACAATATCCCCTAATTTTTTTGAGCAGTGTATTTTTATAAACAACACTATCGAACCTCATTCTGAACACAAAAGTACTTAAAATCAATAAAAAAGAGGGTAGCAAAGGGCACAAATAAGATCCTCATCTACCGGGTATCCGAAAGGAGCCCAAAATTAATCAGATCAGATGTACTGTCAATTTAAGGGCTAACTATCGTTTGGAGGGTTCGGGATAAAAACATACGTCAAGAATTGGCATGTTCAATGGTGTTTTATATCACCATTTCATGTGAAGAATAAATATCTCATACTCGTAATTTGTGTAAGTCAAACAAACGGTACACGTAGCGAATTTCAACTAGAAAATAATGGCATTATAACTTGTAACAGAGTAGCTTATTTCAAATATGCCTCTTTCGTCCAGCTTCAAATATAAGTTATCGATTGTACTTTAATTTGAATCCTACCTTAATCACTGAAATGGTTCGAACATTCACCTTTAGAAGGTAAGAAATGCATATACAGGGTGTAATTAAATTCCCATTACAGACTTTGAGAACTTGTAGTGGTGAAGAAGACTATTACGTTTTGCGTAGGAACTTATGTCCGAAAACGTATCACTTTCCCACTACGTACACGCACTAAAAAAAATCACAACACACGTTCAACTCTCCTGCATTTTCAGCGTCAAAGACCATGCAGATTCTCCCAGCTTAATCCCGCTAGTCTACTACCTGTGGGGTCACGTGAAATCCCTCATCTACGAGAACCCTGTGCCATTCGAGAAATACATACTGGCGAGGTTAAGGCTGCGGCGGATGTTGCAGGATTAAGGACTGGTGATCATGTGTGCCAGAACAGGTATTGACGTAGTTGGTCATCATCACATCGAGCCCTTCTTGTGGACTCAGACGACAAGAAGCAGCCGTCACAGAGAGCAAGTGTGTTGTGATATTTTGCGTGTAGCGGGAAAACGGTACGTTTCCGAACATGAGTTCGTCCCCACTGAACGTCCTCAAATTGTGTAATGGAAGTTCAGTTACATCCTGTATATGTATGAACATTAATTCTGTCCAACTCTCAGCATAACAAGTGATTCACTTCCCGATTCACGCATTTCTCTTATCAGACTCACAACCCTCAAAATACCGATTCACTGTACATTTTGTTCAGATCCGACGGAAATGGATTCAATTCCAGCAGCGCTTGCGCACTATGGTCCATGGGGTTACCTGATGCTGGGCATGCTCATCTGCGGAGCCATTCTTATGCTGTGTGGTCTCTGGGAATGTTGCTGCCGGTCATCGAAGCACCGCCTTCCACCTGGAGGTCCAATAAGCACGTCTGCAGCTACAACAGTGTTCATCATCAACAGTGCGCCTCATCGGAGCAATCGTTCGCAACAACCGCAACAACCTCCCGAAGATCCGCCCGCAATTCCTGGACCACCTTCGTACGACGAACTGGATCAACCGCCCGCATACAGTTCTCTTTTTCCACTGACGAAACTGGCGAGTTCTGAACGAATCAGTGCGGAAAGCAATCCTGTGATAACTAGTGATCACATCTGAATTCCATCTCCAAGGACCAGTTGATTCTGGCGTACTGTTCAAAGTTTTTCAAAATGTTTCATTGGTCGTGTGAACAGACATCGATTGAGATTCTAGTGGTGATAATTTCACAGGTCCTGATTAAAAACCATAAAATAAATATTAGGGGTTGCTAAATATCCTGATACTCAAGTTTACTTATTTTAAGAAAAAATATCTCGTTTGAGACTCGGAAGAAACGGTAATATAAACAATGCACCCTCCGGTATTTCTAGTTTGAACTAACAAACCAATATCTAAAACGAACTAACCAAAACTTAAAACTAATCCAAATAATACCTAAGTAGTTAGGGTTAATTGTTTTGGGTTAGATTTTTTAATTTAATTTAATAGTGTAGTTAGTTAATTCAAACTAAAGACAGCAGGAGGGTGCATTATTCACATTACCTGAAAAAATCGCAAAAATAGTTAATGAATGATTGCACAGTGGCTCGGTCATACATTTTAACCACAAAATCTATTCCAAACTTCCTGTTCTGATTCTATCTTTGTTGTTAAATGTTCATACATTTTCCAATTCATACTTGGTATTTTTAACTTGTAAACAATACCAATAATTCAATATAACCTATTTGAAGAGAAAAATTATACGTATAATTTTTCTCTTCAAATATGATTTATCCATCAATGAGATGTACGAAATCAATAACAATATAACCTAGTTTTTTTAACTTTCGGTATTTTATGAAAATAATAGTTTGTGACTTATTTCCTTTTGTAGATAGATCAGAATAGAAATGGATGAAATATTTTATTCTGTTTAACTCAGCGGCAAAGGTGTGCGCGGCAAAAGGTTATACTAAAAAATAACAGTTTGATCATTTAAAATATATAAATACAGCACACATAAATGTAACAATCATGAAAGGAATCTACCTAGACCTCAGTACGCCTTGGTGGATGTTAGCATTCTCTAAACGATTTCAGTAAAGATGATTAAAAAAATACTGATCATGTTTTGCATTTTGTCGGAATGATAACCTTATCATTTATTTTTCAAAATAGTTCCCATATCTAAAAATGCATGGATTAGGCGCCAAGGGACTCATTGCTTTTTCATATTGTTAACCTTTTGGTGTTCTCATATTTGTTCCTGATTTCTTTTTTGCTCGCGACACATGTTTCATTGTTTACACCCTAATTGGGTCGTTTATTGTATTTATAAAATGTTGTTGGTAATAGTAATACATGTTTCAGTAAATAACTATGGAGATGATAGTTCGAATCCCATTTTGTAATCAATGCATTAGAGCCTATGTTATATTCTTATTCTTTTGGTGTTGACAAAATCTAAAAGAGATGTTCGTCACCAAAATAGAAACCTTGTTGTACAATGAAGATTCTCGTCGCCTAAACAATACATTTCCGTAAAAAAAAATCCACCCCACACAATATACTAAATTTCACCCACATTATTTTGAATCACCTTCTTCTTCTTCTTCTTCTTCACTTCCTGGTTTAGGTATTAGTTGTCTGTTCCGTTTTCACTAATGGATCTAAGACCATCCCTTCCGAGGACGTCCGACATCTCTTCTTCCTCTCGGAAAATAATGCAAGATGTTATTTGGTAATCTAGTTTCTTCCATTCTTTCTACATATTCTTTCCACTGAATCGTGTTGTTAAATATATGTTATTTTATGGAGTAGATCTGCAGTTCTTCACGGATATCCTCGTTTCTTATCTGGTCCACTCTAGTGCATCCTTTTACTATTCTTAAAAAATTCATCTCGGCTGCTTGGATTTTACTTTCTTGTTTGGTAGTGATAATCCAAGATTCAATCCCATTCGAAAGGACAGAGAGTGCCATGACTTGAATTATTCAAATATAAATTCATATTCTTAAAAAAATTAAACAAAAATAAATATAATTACAGCAAAATAATAACTCTAGAAGGGGTAAGTAGCTTTAAGGATATTTGGCAACTCTGGCTGGAGAAAAGCATGTTTAAGGGTTGTGATATTAATGTAAAATTAAATAAACGTATACGATCATAATTTTTATCAGCATTTGATAAAAGATTGCCAAAGAGGACATAATCTGCATTAAGTGTATTTGCATATTTTATCGACTTCTTCGTAATAAAAGCATAATTGATATGGACCGTTTCTTATTTCGATATAGGACAATTATGCTAAATTTTGCATCGAAGTCTGCCTTTTCGTGTATCCAACTGTTTTTTTACTTGATATGAGGGTTGTTTAGCGCAATTCACACATTCTGTGGTTAAAGTGGTGCTGTAGGATACTTCAATGCTTTGCCACCGAGATTACATCGCCAAACTCCAGGACCATGATTCCCAGAAAACAAATATTTTGCACCATGGACAGATAGTACAAGCAATATAATTATGTTTTCAATGTGGTTATTGCGCATTCAGACATATCCATGTACTTGAACCTGGAAGAAGTTCAACATCTTATTAGATGATGTCAGTGATTGATGTAAAATTTAACGTATAAGACTTAATGATCAGAATGCGGCACTACCAGGAATATATTTTGCATGTGCGAGGTGCATTCAAGTTCTAAGTAACTTCTGTCACTTCTCAACTTAATCTCCCTACAGATTTATACAAATTTTAGAACATAGATGTCATGATTTTATGGATAGTACGAAGTTTATTTAGGAGTCTATTTTGAACACAGGAAATCGAAGATGCAATAGTGATCTGATTAGAGAATTGTGCGACCATTATTTAATCGTTAGAAAAGCAAAAAAACAATTGCTAGGAGCCAGGTCAGGAGAGTTTGGAGGATGATCAACCTCTTAGAAGTTATTTCACGAAGAAACTCCTGTTTCCACCTGGAGGACACTTTTCACAAACTTGTGTGCTCAGATCCCATGTAAACGCTAATTTTGGAGGCCATATCTCTTTGACTAAATCGGCGATTCTCCAAAAGACATTTCTCAACTCCCGCAAGCATGAGATCAGACCGGCTGATGCGAGGCCGGGTTTGTTTCGATTCGTCGCTATATGAATTTCGGCCTTCTGAACTGCCGCGCTCAAGAACGCAAAATGTTCACCTTCTATACTCCATTACTGAACTTATGTTGAGTTCCAATTGATGTCATAACACACAAGTGGAAAAAAAATGAATTGTACTAGCTGTTACCTGTTTCTGTAATGAGAACGTCGTCATTTTAAGTATCATAAATACCCCTCACTCCAGTTGCAGCAACTACGGTTCTGCCAAACATTCACAAAAGATTGCCAGCGTATTTTAAACCAAGCTTCATTATTCTATTATTATATCATTGCATGCTAAAGGAGAAGTGTTAGCGCTAGTGTTTCCCTAAACACATATGAAATATCATTACATGGTGTCATATTAGTAATTTAGTTGACGACTGCTGAAGGTTTCGGATCATTTAAATTCATAGTGTTTGTCATCTCTTTGTTTACCAATCTCATAATATAGGAAATTAGCAACCTGTAACGAGGAAAGCAAAGGAGGTGTACCTCATTCCCTTAACATGGTTGCCAGGTTATTCATTTAATCAACGACAACTGTGGGTGACGGTTCATTTAAACAGCACAGTATTTGCAAGCACTCCTCTCTCATTGTCAGTCAAATAACACAATACAGGAGTCAGGAAGTGGCAACATAGAAAGAGAATCGACAGCACTTTCCTAGCATATTTTCCGCGTGTATATTTAACTTGGGCGAGTAATAGCTGCTTCCAGTCCTGGTAAAAAGAATCGGAAACTTTAGAACTTGAACGTACCTCTATATCACGATATCTTGTCGAACTGTACAAAAGTAAGTAAAGTTACTAATTTTTATAATTCACGATGGGACCATATTAATTATATGTCTACTAAATATCATTGAGATAATAGATTATGTTATTTTATGATTAAGTTTTGATAAATTTAATAAAACGTATTTTTTACTTGGGTTATAGGAATCTGAATGAATTAATAATTTAATTAAGTCAGATATTTCTCACCTCATAATGATTTACCTGAAGTTGTATAATGCTCATTACAACTATATGTAGTGAAGATTGTAATTACAAACTGATAACTCAGTGTTAATGCTTGATTAATTATTTACAGATTGTAAAAGTAGCTAAGACAAATATTCTGTATGTGTCTAGGATAAGTACTCTACATTTTATCATCAATATTTTATAATAGCTTATTACGTTCAGTAAAAAGAGCAATCAATAACTTGTTTGCAAAATTGAAATTGCTAAAAAAAATTAAGAAATGTGAAAACAAAATCAAAAAGGAAACAAGGATGAATAATTATTATTGAAGAAACCATAATGTCAAATTGTTTAATATTTACCGTAACGTATAGCCAAATAACGCTTTGTACTGTAATTAATCATTTTCGAGCGATATATTAAGACTGATTTTTTTTTCGGCTGAACTTCAGAATATGTTACTCTATGCTTTTCCATACAACATTCTTATGAAACTGTTGCATTAAATAATGTTTCCATTTTTAATAACATTTCGTAGTATTTTAAACATTTTGCAATGATTCTTTAAACATATTTTCCAATTATTAAATATTATCTATATATTATGTAAATTGTGATATTTCTCTCTTTTTTTTTCTAAAGTTCTACAAAATCGCAGTACGCATGCGCGAACACTTAATATAACTGCCACCAGATGGTAGATCTGTGAAATCGGTGTGACCAATATTCGCAATTAATTTCAAAACATATTTTAATTCACTTCATTTCGTTAGGTTCCGATGGGACAAATTAGTGTACACCAGATTAGTTTGTACTTTATTAAATAATATACATCTAATTTATTTAGTTAGGTTAGGAAGGGAGAAGTTGGTATATAAACATGTATGGGAATTTATTGTGAAGGTTGGTCATACCGATTTCACAGTTCTGTAATACTATCTGGTAGATGATACATTTAAGTGTTGGCGCATGCGCATTATGTATAAGTGAGTAACCTAATCTGAAGTTTTTCCATTTTTACAAATGCTGGTATATTGAAAAGTTAACTAGAGGATGTGCACAACTCGAAAACCTGAGGTTATAAAACGATGGTTATTTTAATACGATTCATGTTTCTTTAAAAAAAATCAGAACATTAATTCAGATTTTTTATTAGACCAAACTAGTTTCTTCAGCTAAGGTAATAAAATGTAGCAAAATCGACACAAAAATACGTCTTGTTTCTTCTATAATCTAAAGTAACATTTAATATCACTGTAGTAAAATTCAATAGAAAATTACAAAATTCGTGCCTACACTAATTTTTGTTTCTGCTATAAATATTATTATTATTGTTATTATTATTATTATTATTATTATTATAATGAAATGTTGGTGGTTGAATGTAATTCTGTCAGATGATAGATTGATGTTATGCCTCAATTCGAGTTATGCGTCTCTTCTAGCTAATCTTTCAAGTGTTGTTATATTAAAATTGAAAACTAGTAATTGAACTCACCAAGCAGTGGCGGTTCTGGATTCTTCGTCAATTTCTGCCTACCTTACTTACCTACTTACTCACTGGCACTATCGAACCCGTAGGTTCATGGCCGCACGGACATAAGCTCTCCATACATCCCTATCCTGAGCTAATGCTTTCCAATCATTCCCTGTATAATCTACTTCCCTCAAATCATAGTTAATGTTATTCTCCCACCTCATTCTTGGTCTACCAACTGGGCGCTTTCCCTCTGGCTTTCATACAAGAAGCTTCCATGCAAGTCTTTCATTTCCCATACGTGCAACATGTCCTGCCCAACGCAGTCTACGAGACTTAACTGTTCTTATTATATCTGGCTTCCTATAAAGACTACGTAGTTTATTGTTAAGTAGTCTTCTCCATTCACCTGTCTGTTCATCTCTCTTTGGTCCAAAAATTTTCCTAAGTACTTTATTCAAATACTTGTAATCTCCTTTCCTCTCTTAAAGTAAGAGTCCATGTTTCGCACCCATATAATATAACTGGTAAAATAATAGTTTTATATATTTTCAGTTTAACGTTTTTTGAAAGGAGTTGGGACATCAAGAGTCTCTGCAATGCATAATTATACTTAAATATAAAAATATACATTAACTCCATGAAACTTATATTAGAAATTAGTCTATTTAACTCGTTTTTAACATTAAAACCATATATGCCATAGCAATAATGATTTTAATTATCTATTAACTTCAATTTTTTCAGTACAAAATTCCCCTTAATGAAAAATCCAAAACCAATATTAAATTTTATCCAAGAAAATATTTAGTTAAAATTAAAACTAATAACCCTCAAAGTTACAAATAGAGCTATTCACACGTTGAATCAGTTAGGAATCTATTATAATCTTAAAGTCTCAACTTAAAAAACTAAAATTATGGCTTTTCAGGGTAAACTGCTGATCAGAGCAAAAATAGGAATCAATAATTAAATAATAGAACAGATAGCACGCTTTAACTATCTTTGTTGACATATAACATATAGCTGTGATTGGGATATACATCTTCTTCTTCTTCCTTTCCAGCATTAGGTCAATGTGACCTGTTCCGGTCTCAAGTCCATCTTTTCTTGGCCGTCCCAAAGATATTGTCCCATGTGGTTTGTAGGTGTTGATCTTTTTGGGTAATCTTGTATTGTCCATTCTGTCTAAATGTTCTTTCCATTGGTATTTGTGCTCTTCTAGTTTATCAACTATTGAAAATATCTCCAGTTCATTTCTTATTGATTCATTGTGTAATCTATCCATGCGTGTACATTCTTTTACAGATCTTAAAAATTTAATTTCAGTGGCTTGAATGTGTGAGATATCTTTCTTTGTAAGTACCCAAGATTCAGATCCATATATGGATATACATAATAAATTAAACCGATATCAAATGATGTGCGGCACCATAAGAAGAACCCTCCGAAAGACTCGAAGAGAAACTCAGCTCAGGTTTTATAAAATTATAGCTGTTCCTATTATTTTTTATGGATCTGAATCTTGGGTACTTACAAAAAAAACTCTCACACATTGAAGCGACTGAAGTGAAACTTTTAAGATCCGTAAAAGGATGTACATGCATGGATAGAATACATAATTAGTCAATAAGAAATGAACTGGAGATATTATAAATACTCGATAAACTAGAAGAGCACAAATACCGATGGAAAGAATATTTAGACAGAATGGACAGTACAAGATTACCCAAACCGATCAACACCTACAAACCGCATGGAAAAGGATCTTTGGGACGGCCAACAAAACGATGGACTTGGCAGGAACAGGTTGCATTGACCTAATCCTGGGAAGGAAGAAGAAGAAGTGATAAATGGAGAAGCTTCTTTAAGTCTTAGGACTAACTGACGGAAGAACTCGTTGAATTGGCAATACTGGTGCGAGGGTTGTACCGGTATCAGTACACAATACTAAAATACGTTTTTATGACAATAATTTTCTTTTACAATTTTGAGATTCTGAAATATATTTTCTATCTAAAACTCCAGTAGTTATTGGATCCTTAAGTCACATTCAGTACCGTAAACCAGTTAAGGCGTTTAAAGAGACTATCGTGTATGCGGCCGTTGGTCAGTTAACTCGTTTAAGAGCGGGCGCGAACAAACCGCGTTTATATTCGGCGCCTAAATATTGTGTTGGCTTAGTATGTCTTGGAGATCATAGATGGCATGTAAATGTACATTTTCTATTCCCGTTTGACACGTTTAACATTGGTGAATCCCCTTTTATTTTAAAAATTCGTTCACCCAAACATGCCTCCAGGCTAAAATGCAGTCGTATATGTTTCTCGTTATCGCACTGTTGTTTGTGCGTGAGTGAAACTATGGCGAAAGAAAAATATCTCACTGAATAAGAATTAGTGAATATTTTATATAATGATGATTCAGGTGAGTAACTGATTTATGAATTAGAAGATTCACAAAGTGAAAGTGAAGATGAACTTCCACTTCCTGAAATTGATACGCCGATACCATGTGATGTCAATCGCCCAAGTTATTTCTCGATCAAATCCTACTAGGATATCTCCTTTAGGTATGTACAAAATTTGAATTTTCTAGGACTAATAGTTTGTGAATAATGGTCCATTTTCTGAAGTGCCACGAAAAGGGTAGCTGGGGTATTTAAATGGCTGGCCTGTGGGTTTAAATGCCCTGCTCAGTGCCTGGTGCTGAATGTGTTAAGATGGCGCCGGCATCAGTTTGACATACCATGCGGATGGATTGCATGACGACTATGTGAATAAATACGGTAAGTACTATGTAATTACGTTCTTATAATTGCCGTCTTCCTGCACATTGTAATAGACATAATATACATTCCAAAACTCAGGCTTCAGGCTTCTTGCTGATACTGACTATTTCAAAGGAAATTCATTTAAATAATGTTCCCACGTGCTAAATTATAAGTCTTAATATTTAAACTCAATACTGATAAAATTAATATTAAATTCCGTCAAGGCAAATAGTCACAAAATAAAATATTAAAATAGATGACAGGTGCCGTCGCCCTCAACTAGGTTATTTTCTGTTTATATTTAAGGACTGTAGGCCTTTCGAAAACGACTTCCATCATTAGCAGAAGGATATGTGCTACTATACCGTATTCGGCCTTAGTTTATGCTGTACTGTAAACAAAGTCACAAAAGGTATCCTTCCTCAGGCATCTGTGATTGGTGGAGCGATGGTACTATTTTACGCGCCATCTGATGTTTAACGTATTCAATACGAGCGACCATATTGGAATAACTGAATTTCCCTCTTCGTAACTGACATGCGCGAAATGGTATTATTTATATAAATTTATACTCACTGTTAACCATTGTCATTTTTTCATGTTATATTGTGTTTTATTACTTTATTATTATTTTTGCGATCATTTTATTCATACATAGTAGTTATATCATATAAAATGTAGATTGAACAGGGAACTATGTTTTCATCTACGCCGCTGGATAACGATGTCATTAGGTTCATGTGGCCAACATAAAGTAAAGCCTGTATAACTATTTTTTGCGAGCGCTTTTGACATCAGCGGACTTCCAGTGTCGTATGCATACAAGACTGAAAATAAATTAAATGACATAATAAGCAACGGTATAGAAGAAAACAATATATTTAAAAACATTTAAAAATGAACGTGTAAAGATTGTAATATTCTATAAAGGCACAACCAGCAGAAATTTCAATCTAACATACAAAGAACATTTTAAAGATTTCATGTATGCGGGAGGAAAATCTAGCTGTGCTAAACATTTCGTCAACGTCGGCCACTGCGTGGATACAGTAGAAAACACTCTTATTATTATTCATAAAGAAAGAAATCCAGTAAAGATAAACATACTAGGGGAACTTGAAATTTTAAAGGAAGTAAACAACGATTTAATTTTAAATGAGAACACACCTAACTCATAAACCTTCTATACGAAATTATAAACCGACGACGCTGGAAGGCCGTTGATGTCAAAACGCCTACAGTTCATAAAAGTTTTTAAAAAAATAACCTAGTTGACAACGACGGTACCTGCCAGGTATTAGTTTTAATATTTTACTTTCCTAATATTTAAAACCACGCTTTGTGGTAAGAGGCTGTATTTTTTATTTTAACTAAGCAACTTTTATTTCCTGACGTACTTGCTTCAGATAATTTATTACATGTACTCGTTACCAGGTTGTTGTTAGTTGGTTACGGCAATACGTTACAAGCCTAAATGTCGTGAGTTCAATTGCCAATAGGGCCAAGTTTTTTAAACTGGCCTGAACTTGATGGCTGAACTACGGCCTTAAGGTCGACACAGCCTCTCAAGATAAAGAATAACAGACAGAAGTTCATCTTGTGCCTCCTAAGGCGTGTATTAATACTGGAATAATTTTACTTTTACTCTGAGTTGTAATAAATACATCTTATAGGCTATATAAAAATCAATGTTTGTTTGTTTGTTGGTTTGTTTGTTCGTATTTTATGCGCGGCCATACCGTTGATCCGATTTTGATGGGTTTTTTTGCAAAATGTTCAGACGATTCCCGGGATGAACATAGGCTATAAGAGAGTTGTGATATTCAACCCCTGCACCCCCAAAAATCACCCGTTGTAGTGAAAAACGTGATTGGAGTTCCTATTTTGACGCTTAAATGGCTTACGCTGCCTAAACCATTACAAATACACCAAATTAATGTACATATAATTGAATATCTCAAAAAACTCTTTAAAAAGTCCGCGACAGCATATGTTTATCTCTTACGGATAACTCACAATAACCATTTTTGTTTTTCATCGATGTCAAGAAGATCGGAATAAGTCGATTCCCGGACAAGCTTGCTCTGCCATACTATTCATCCGATTGAGATGGGGCTTTTTGAAAAATGTTCAGGAGATTCCGGGGATGAACATAGGCTATAAGGGAGATGAAATACTCAACCTCTTGACCCCTAAAAATCACCCTTTGTAGTGAAAAACGTGAAATAAAGTTTCTATTTTGACGCTTAAATGGCTTACGCTGCCTAAACCATAACAAATACACCAAATTAATGTACACAGAATTGAACATCTCAAAAAGCTCTACAAAAAAAGTCCGCAACGCATATGTTTATCTTCTACGGATAACTCACAATAACCATTTTTGTCTTTCATTGATGCCAAGAAGATCGGGATAAGCAGATTCCCGAACAGTGCAACGGCTGTTGGTAAATTTATTTATGAGTAGCAGCGCACGCCGGGTATTAGCTGGTTCTCTATAAACAAAACTTTATAACATGAAAACAAATAGCCTATGTTCTGTAAGCTCGGCATTTTACAGCGTTTTAAAAATTTTCAACTCAGAATTCTCTGTTATATAAAAAAAAAGTTTTTTTCAGATTATTAATTTGGTATTATGTACGCAACCTGTCGTGTAGATTAATAATATGTTATTCCTATTCCAAACTTGTTAATAATTTGCCATATTTAATGAAAATCATTTCATTCATTATTTCTAATTTATATGTGCAAAGTCCAGGTACCAGTCTCCTTCTCCAATTCAAATATTTAAAAATCACTCATTAACTTGAATTATAACCAAGAGTTTAAGTTAAAATTAAACTAATAATAACCTTCAAAGTTATAAATTGGATTTCTTCAAGTCTTGGTATTGAAAATGTCTGAAATTCAGGATTGTTTGTTTTGCCCCATCACAACTACATTTTCTTTATCATACTGATGAATCTAATCGCCACTACCTTATATTTGAAAAAAAATATAGAATAAATAAGGTAATAACAGACTGAAATAATCTGTAACCTACTTAGGCAAAAATATCACATAAGCAGAAATATCATAATTATGTTTTTAAGCATATTCTTATCAATTTGTGATTAACTTCATGAATCATTGGTCAGAAATACTTTTGTCTTGATTCTTTGCTGCAGTAATACATATTTGTCAGAGTTTTTTTTAAATGAAGGTATACTTTACATTGTTATTGAAATTTATAGATTCGGTCTATTTTTGTTTAGAAACATATTTTAGAAATATTATTTTATTGTCAATGGATTGTATGTAAAAATGATTGTGTAATATTTGTACTGTAATTGACTGTATTTTATTATGATTCACACAGTAACGCCTGATCCGCTTATGAAAACTAGTGCCTTCAATTATTTTGGATACAAATAAATTAAAGCTATTTGTATATTTCTTCCCTGAATATATATCACTTATGAAACATTTCGAAACTAAAATTTTCCAGTCGCTATTTCACAGTCTACCAATATAAAAGACAGCTCTTGAAGCATGTTGACAGGGTCGTTACAAATTTACGACACCATCTTCGTTTTAAAAACTAATACAACTTTGAAAGAGAAAGGCGTACCTCAGCACCTAATAACTGCAATAAAAAGTCTATATGTCTTCTTCTTCTTCCGAATGCAGTATTGGGTGATGATGCCCGTTCTGCGACTACAAAAACTGATCTTTTCATCGGTTGAAGGGTCTTCCGATGTCTCTTTTGCCTTTAGGGTTGAGGTGGTAAATCATCTTTGGTAAACGGGAATTTGACATTCTCTGGACGTGTTGGAACCATTTAATCTGATAATTTTGTATATGTTCAACCATTATGTTGAAATATTGAAGTCTACATGTAGAAAATAAAATAACAATAGAAACTGGAGGCAAAAATAAAAATAACAGCAACAATAAATAGAGGTGTAAGACAGGGATGTCCACTCTCATCCTCCCTTTTTAATATTTATATTGACGATATCATATATAATTGGCAGATAAATTTGGACTCACATTTAAAAATAAGAAATAAGATGTTAGATACCTTACTTTTTGCAGACGACCAAGTTCTAATACCTAGTTCAGGAGATGGTCTACAGAAATCGCTGTTTCAGTTAAATAACATTATACAGAAATATAATTTCAAAATATCAATAAGTAAAACGAAAATCCTAGCTTTTAAGGGATCAGATACCGTAAGAGCTAAATTAATTCTGGAGGGGAAATCCATTGAACAAGTGAACCATTTTAAATACCTGGGTTATGAAATCTCCTATTTTAAAAATGAAGATCTATTTAACACACTTAATAAGTTTAATTATATATGTGGAACAATCAAAAGGATATTTAAAAGCACAAGAAAAGAAACAAAACTAAAATTTTATAAAGTAGTGGCAGTCCCCTTATTATTGTATGGTAGTGAATGTTGGGTTTTAACTAAAAGATAAGAGAAGATCATAGAAGCAGCTGAAATGAGATTTCTGAGAAGTGTGGCTGGTTGCAAACTTCTAGATAAGAGAAGAAGTGAAGATATTAGAAATGAGCTAAATATCTTTAAACTCTTAGATAGAATAAAATAATCAAGATAAAACTGCAAAGAACATGTTCAAAGAATGGAAGATGATCGCATTCCCAAAATTATACTTAAATACAAACCAAAAGGACGCAGGAATGTTGGTAGACCGAAGAAGAGGTGGATCCAACTTTTGAATGAGAATCTATGAGACCGGAACAAGCCATGGGTTTAATCCGTGATTGATTATTATCTTTGGCATTTGCCCAGTTTAGATATATTTTTTTTTCTAAAAATAGTCGTCAATTGACATGAAAATTTGTACATACATGCTTTCAGCTACAGAGAGTTTTCAGCCGGTATCCATTATGCTCTAAAACCATTAGGTGTAGGAGTTCACCTGAAGCGAAAATTTAAATATCGCTCTAGCGGTCGCAATTTTCCATGTTTCACAACAAAACTCAGTATATCTATTAAAATAAACCAAGGTAGGTATTATAAAAAATAGCGAAATCGGTCAGTTAGAAGTGGAGGTTTACCTGAAATCCGAAATTAAAAATTGAGTAGCAACCGCCATGTTTAGTTGGTCGCAGTGTATGCGATATAATTTAATAAAGCTTTAATATTTAATTTGTTTAGGAGTAGCAGCGCACGCTGTGTGTTAGTTACAAAAGAAGTTTGCATGGTTTGTATTTTTTTTATTATTTAATTGTATACAATTTTATTTTATGTACAACATTAATTGTATATGTCCTGTGTGTTGAAATGCAAACTCCAGTTGGAGTCAGATTTGTATTATACAGAGTTGTAACAAATGACATTAGTACTACATAAAGTCTTAATCATTTCTATTAATTTATAGACTATTAACTAGATTCATTTTTACCAAATAAATCACCCATTAGCAATATGGTTAGTCCTCCTCCTTCAAATGACATTCATAACTTTGACTTATTGTGGATATTGCACTTTAATAATTGATCATGGATTTATGCTCATCCACAAATTTCGGGACATTGATCATAAAATACACCTGGTCGATTATTTGAGAATCTAGTTTGATTTAATCGACCAGGTGTCGCATTCGTAACTACCGTACTCGTAAAGTGACAAGTCTTCAAACTGCGACTTGTTAATCTTTAAAATTATCGCATAAATCGCCGTATGAAGTAGGGTGAATATAGATCACTTTGGTAATTAAACGAATAACTGTAATCCATCCATAAAAAGGAATTTAAAAAAAGATAATTGTTTATTCTATTTCTTACTTGGTATACATAAAAATGCAATTATACTATCAACTAACCTACAAAAATTGTATTCTAGTACCTGGGTTTGATCGGAGTTCCCCCGACAATTGAGTAATTCTGGCCACCTTATTGAAAACTAAACAAAAAGTTTAAATGCATAGTAATGCAAAAATTTGTCTCTTCGAAAAAAAAAACACAATTCTTTGCTGTATTCTGACGAACTTTGTGAACATGAAGTGGACCTGTACCACAATTTGATGTCCCGGCCTACATCATAAAAGATTTATTCATCAGGACCTTAATTGCATTGTTTAAACGTTAATAATAAAAATAAAAAATATTCGAAAATGCCGAGTCATTCTACCACTAGGCAATTCTGATCATTATTGATCGGAGTTACCCTAACGTGCCATAATTGGCACCTATTCTTATTGGAGTTATATGTTGAAACTCTAAGTAATTATTTAATATTAATATTCACTCTGTTATCACATCTGAAAAAAACCATTACTTACCTGGCAACAATCAGCTTTGCTTCCTTACAAGAAAAATGTACGAAACACAAAATGTCCACCACAGTGCAGAGATGCTACTCAACTAGCATTGACATTATACACAATGCTTGAAACATTTCGCAGAAGATGCCTGCAATACGCAGAACGCGACTCTAATAGTGGTTTCTGAATAAAAGCGTGATAGGAATTACCTCAATGATTGGAATCCCCCACTTTACACTACTTCTGGAGTTGGGCCTACCTAAAAATAGTTCAATGATCATTGTTCCCATGCTATAATATTCGGGATTTAACATAGTCTACAGTTGTATATGTTATGAGACAATTATGCGAAAATCATTCATCCCTAGACAAAAACTGTCCTAGCTTACTTGCAGTCATAAGAAATATAAAAAAAAAACACAGATTACTAATGGCTCCACCAATAGAAAAATCTAAACAAATAACACCATATTCCATAAATGTGCAGATTAATTTGAAACTTTCGAAGGCAGCTACCTTTAATTAGACCAGCTAATTATTCAACAAAATATAGATATCGCTTATTTACAAGAGCCCTATTTATATTTAAATAAAGTATTCGGAATATCTAAAAGACATAAAATCTATACCTCCGATAATGGGGTAAAGAGAGCAGCAGTCATTATATCAAACAAGTAAATTAATTCTCTTCAAATAAATCAATTGCCAGAAGAAGACATGGTGGTCATTAAATATCATTTGGACAATTAAAATTCATAGCTGCAAGTTATAAAGCAAAACAAAGCCAGTTCAATGAGTGGAACAAATAGAAAAAAACAAATACAAGTGGCCATAGAAAATTAATGTAAACAAAAGGTTTTTTTTGTAAATAATTTTATGTAGATAATTTTGTAAATTAAAGCATGTAGTATTACTTTCCTTGTGATGGAACATGCTGAAAAAAAAATGTTAATTCGATTTTTTAAAAAGCGAGGAAATTTCAAATAGATTTGGAAAACTTATGTACGATAACATTTTCTTCCAGTCACAGTAAAGAACATTAAATAAAACTTCCAAAACTGAATAAAAAGTAACATACTTATGCAATGAATATGGTAACTAGAAAATTGAAATATGTAACAATCTCGCATCCAACGATTCTTTTAAAGGAAAATTAGGTATACACCCAAGTGATTTATTTTACCTTAGCCGAGCAGTTTAAGTATTTTTTCTTTTCACAGAGCCATTGAACGCTCGATAATTCGAGTCCTCATCAAGGAAAACATTTTCTCGTTCAATGTTGGTAAATTTTTGCATGGTGGTGAATTTTGGTAGCTACGATAATAATTAGTGCAACATGTTTAGAAAACCAGCTATAAAATTCTGACCACATGACGTTCTAGGCCTGTCGCATCATGGAATAGTAGTAACAGCAGTAAATAAAAACGTGTTTGATAATTTCCGTCCAACCATTGTGATTTCACCAGATTTTCTTCTGTTTTCTATAAAAATATTTCATTTCAAAGCCATTGGTGCAGTGAAATGAGTAAATGTCTTCCTTCCAAACAGAGTCTCTTCTTGTACGTCCGTTGTTTAGTTTTCAATGTGTTCGACCTAAGTTCGATGACATTTAGGTTCATTCTAATCTATAAACAAAATATTCTGAAATACAAATATATCTTTCTACATCCCCGTGTTAGATTATGGTGCTTCATATTGGAGTATTTTAACCAAGTTATTTAGTTACGCTTATTTACCCATTGATGTCAGGAAGTGAAATGGGGTCGGCATATTACCCTAGTGAGCAATTAAGGTATTACTTGGATGGATAACAATCAGCAAATTTTGCACAGATGCCTGTTTCATCAGGCTTGTGGTACTTTTACGAGCTTGGAAATCTTCAGACTTCGGGACCCACGGCTTAAAGTCCCTCCCGGAGGATTTGTCCCTTGGATTTTTTCATCCTAAAAACCATCGACTCCAGCCGGGTATGAACCCGCCTCCCTCGGAACTAGAGGCATGGAACATAACTACTATTACACTGCAGCCGACCATAAATATAATTATAAGTACGAGGACGATTTCAAAAGTTCTGCACACGGCGCATGCGCGACCGAATTGAAATTTGCGTCAGTTGTTAATCAGACTTTAGGCTTCGCGGCCGTGTCGTGAATAATTCAGTTTTAAAATGGAAGAGGAAACCGATCAGGTCGTATTACACGTAGTGATCAGCGATCCTATATCAAAATTGAATCTTTACGTGGAAAGAATCCAATTGAAGTCCCGCACCGTAGCCGAGTGGTTGAGGCAGGAAGCTTGGCGCAAAGCTACGGGACTTGCGCTGGTTCAAGTCTCCATGGGAAGAAATTTTCTCATGATATTTCGGCCAGAATGGGACTGGTGCCCATCCAGCATCGTGAGGCACTTTTGTACTATAATAACTAGCGACTCTGGTTAGAAAAAAAGCAGGTATAACGGCTGGGGACTCGACATGCTGACCACATGTCACCCCTACACTAGCTGGATTGACACATGTGGATGTGAGGCCAGCATCCGGATGGTAGGCTAAGGGCCTTCTAGGCCTGTCGCTCCAGGAGTTATTAATCCAATTGAAATTCACAATGATTTGAGGAAGGTGTGCGGAAACAATGTAGTCGATCGTAGCACAGTATCACGATGGGCTACTCGTTTCCGTGAAGGTCGGATAAGTATTGAGGACAACCCAAGAAGTGGAAGGTCATCAACTGCAACAGATACACTTCTGAGGTTATTGTTAATGACATTTTGAGAGAGGATCGACGAAAAATATGTGAGGAAATTGCACATGAGGCCAGAATGTCACTTCAGTGTACAGAATCACTACTGAAAATTTCAAGATGAGAAAAGTTTCTGCCACATGGGTTCATCATCTGAGTGAAGAGCAGACGGCAGGTCGCAAAAGAATTGCAGAAGAATTGCTTCAACGTTACCAAACAGAAGGAGAGCAGTTTCTGAAAAGGATTGTTGCACTAGATGAAACCTGGGTACGAGATTTTGAGTCAGAACTGAAGTCTCAGTCATCTCAATGGAAACATTGAATGAGGTGACCCGAGTGATCAGACAGCTCAACAATGAAGATATCCTATCCGGAATAAGGGATTTGCCAAAACATTGGGAAGCTGTCATAAGGAACAACGGATTTATATTGAAGGCCTGTAGAGGTATTTTGTTAAATATTTTAATTTTGTTCAATTTCATCTTCAGTGCGCAGAACTTTTGAAATCGCCCTCGTAAAATAGTAACCTTACTAACGAGTGAGCTGCCTCAGACAGTGACATTCGACACTTGTAAAGGGGTCCCGAGTTGGAAACCTGGAACCGACTGAATGAGTTTTCCAGTTGCCAACCGAGTTAGAATTCCATTAACATGATCCTTTTCACTCATAATTGCTATCCATTAATCATAAGAAATTAATATGAATGAATTTACACAAAATACAGTCCTTGTACACATAAAACCGTACTAGTCTTGATATAACTAAAATGTTCAAATACCTCAAAATAACAGTAAAATTGTTAATACCAATCCCGAGCTAAGTTCCAGTTGTAACTTACTGTAAACAAACTTGCATAAAGCATTACTCCCCCGATTCCGTCTATTGTGTAAGCGTGATGCAATATGATAATAGTGCACAGAACTGTCATCGATCTAAATATCGTTCTGAAGGCTCGTTTCCATTACTACAAATTTGTCCCGCAACATGTTGAGCGTCATGTGCCCGAAATGTGTTGAAATGGAAACAGTATGCATCATGTTGCGGCACAAGTGCCGGGGACAAAAATGTGCCAAGCGACTGCGGCGGTCAACATGTGCCGCAGAAAATGGAAACAGGCTGCAACATGTTCCAAATACATGCGCATGCACAGTACAGTCTATATTAGCTGTCTTCCAGACCCTGCGCTGCGAGTATAAGTTCAAACGTGCTCTCTTGTTCGTGGTTGTGGCATTTTCAGTGGTGTCAGAGCTGTTGTTTCCCGTAACCACTTTAGAGACGCTAGTCTCTCGTCAATGAGTTGTAGGCTCCTTCCGATTGTCTTTCGCTAGAAAACTTCTAATCGCCTTTTTGTTAGAAGTTCATAGTATGCACCTGCCATTACCACAAGAGCTGAAGTAGATGATTTGTCCATATCACTCAAATATTTGAACCTCAAAAACGCTGTAATCTGATTAACTGTATAATCTGAAAGTGTAGTCTTGCACACCTCTATACTAATGTTGCAGATGCAGCAGGAAATTGGAAACAGTAAAAACAATGACACGTTGCGCGTCATTGTTTCTACTGTTTCTAATTTTCTGCGGCATCTGCAACATTAGTATAGAGGTTTGGAGAGCAAGCCTATCGTTTCAGATTATACACTGAATCAGATGCAGAGCTATCTAGTGTTTATTGAGGTTCAAATATTTGAGTAATATGGACAACTCATCTACTTCAGCTTTTGTGGTAATGGCAGGTGCATACTATGAACTTCTAATAAGACGATAACGACCGAGATGGTGGATTAGAAGTTTTCTAACGAAAAAGCATTCGGAAAGAGTTGTTCTTTTCTATTTTAGTTTTGTATCTCAAGTATTGAGACCTCAGTGGGTGAAGTTTCTTCTCAACTTCTTGAAGAGTGCATTCCGTACCATCAGAAATCCATTGCAGGGCATCGTTTCTATTGACAGCTCTGACACCACTGCAAATATCACAACCACAAACAAGAGAGCACGTTTGAACTTGCAGCGCAGGATCTGGAAGACAGCTAATATAGGCTGTACTGCGCATGGGCTTGTCCTTGGGACATGTTGCAGTCTGTTTCAATTTTCTGTGGAACAAGTTGCGGCATGTTGACCGCCGCAGTCGCTTGGCACTTTTTTGTCCCCGGCACTTGTGCCGCAACATGATGCATACTGTTTCTATTTTAACAAATTTCGGGCACATGACGCTCAACATGTTGCGGGACAAATTTGTAGTAATGGAAACGAGCCTTAAGATGGTACTAATAATTAGAAACTTCCATTTATTTAAGACAAAAAAGTTTATATGGACCTACCTAATCAGACGTTTACAATTTTTCCATAATATTGATAGATATACTTTATTTACAATTTCAATATGAGCAGAATTTATGGTCGAGAATGACTCATCGTTTTACTCTGTTGTTATTAACATCACACTCTCAATGGCTAATGTAGGGAATTTTTTCATTAAACTGTTTGAAAACTTTCAAAATAATTTGTTTCTTTTCGCTTTTCAATTACTTTTCTTTGCAATTTGTTATAATTATGTAGAAGCGGTCATTTTAAAATAACTGAAATTTCTATTCATTCTACATTGCGCATGCGAAAGAATAAAACAATGCTTATTTAATGTATTAAATTGTAAATACATGTTTTAAGATTCTCCTATATAACTTATATAGAAATGTGCTATATAATACATATTTTTATCATTTTTATTTCCAGTGTTAGAGAGGGAACTATATTTCCTTGCACGCTCAAAGATAAAATCGTTATTCGACCAATGAAAATGCAGTAATTCATCTGCTTTGTTTATATTACAACTGATACTTAGCTCGGAAGAGGTATAGTACAAATATAGATATTTACCAACCTGTGTGTGTGTGTATGCGCGCGCGCGCGGGGAGTAGAGTGAGATTTGCCGTCTGTCAGTAGGTGTGTATGTTGTTTAAATTGTTTACACCGTACCGTATGATAAGTATGCAACACAACAACTTAGTTTACCAGAGCAAATAGAAATATTTGAATTTAATCTGTTAGTTAAATACCGTATTTTATAATAAACTCTAACTAATTAACTCTCTGGCACCATCGAACCCGTAGGTTCATGGCCGCCCGGACATAAGCTCTCATACATACGTATCCTGAACTAATGTTTTCCAATCATTCCTGTATAGTCCTTCAAATCTTGGTTAATATTATTCTTCCACCTCATTCCTGGTCTCCCAACTGGGCGTTTCCCCTCTAGTTTTCCTACAAGAAGCTTCCATGCACGTCTTTCATCCCCCATTCGTGCCACATGTCCTGCCCACCCTATTACATCTGGCTCCCTGTACATAACATGTAGCTCACTATTATGTATTTTCTCCAACCACATGTCTGTTCATCTCTCTTTGACGCAAACATTTTCCTAAGAACTTTATTCTCAAATACTCGTAACCTCCTTTCCTCCCGTAAATTAAGAGTCCATGTTTCGCATCCATATAACACAATTGGTAGAATAACAGTTTTATATATTTTCAGTTTAACGTTTTTTTTAAGCAGTTGGGACGACAAGAGTCTCGCGTAATGCATAATAGCAAGCATTCCAGAATTGAGCCTATGTTTAATTTCTTTGTGTATTTCATTTCTATTTGTGATTATTGTTCCTAGGTATTTGAATTCAGCCACTTCTTCAAATTTTCCCTCGTTTGTCATTAGTTGTCCATATAATGTATTTCTATATGTGACCATGTATTTAGTTTTATTGCTTTTGTAATAGAACTACAATAAATTATTTCAAACAAAGATAATTAATCTTCTTTTCAAACACACTTAAGTTAACGTGATAAATAGCGAAACATGACTCACTAATTAGTCATTCTCATTATTTTGAGTGAATTTCATCCCACGCCAAATAATTGTTAGACACAAAAATGCGACTGGGAATTTTTAAAGAAATGAACTACGTAATTTTATGGTGTTTTCTATTATTGTACATAATTTAAGTATGCTTACACTACTTTAGTATTGTTTCTATATTATCTAATGTTTTATTGTTTTCCTTCTCTATTATCAAGTATACATTATCACTTTTGGAAAACCCTATTTGGGTAAGTTTATTAAACAAATAAAGTATTGTAAATTTTCCAACAAC
Organism: Diploptera punctata; assembly: GCA_030220185.1. Taxonomy (NCBI): domain Eukaryota; kingdom Metazoa; phylum Arthropoda; class Insecta; order Blattodea; family Blaberidae; genus Diploptera; species Diploptera punctata. The sequence goes on from JASPKZ010008372.1 coordinate 266,192, forward strand.
GGAAATATTTTTTGTAATGACAACAGTTATAAAATATATATTTTTAAGATGTTGGTTTCGGATGAATACAATAGCTAACAGCAGCATTTTATTCGTCCAAATCATATTATATCCTGTGATTTGTTAACGAACGAAATAAACAATTTTATATTATAATGTATTTTATTTATCAGTAAATAAATCCTGCAGAAATTGCAAAACACCTTATAACTTTCAATTCCAGTCAGTTAAAAATAATATAGGCCTAAGAAATGATCAGAGATGAAGTAGGAAATTTAAGAAATCGCAGAAGATGGTGCTGGGACGATGCATAACGCAATATCACCTGAGAAATCATCATCACCATAGTCCATTCACGAATTTAGGACATTTGTTGACCTGTTTCGACCTCAATAGTAATTCCTCTTCATATTGAGACTTGCAAGTAAAGTTCCTTAGGAGGGGTTACTGGCCCGACGCTAAGTAGTCCAATGGTAGGACTGCTACCTTTTAGTCTCTGGACACACATTAGGATACTGCAATGGTTGGAACGGTTATACCGCCGTGACACGGTTTCAAAGCCTCATTTGTACCATGAGAAGGTGAGGATTAGAAATGTGTAGGAGAGATTTTGTTGCACATAACTACTCCTTACAATCCCCTGAGAGTTAAATACTTCAAAAACCCAAAAATTGCATTAGTCAAATATTGTTCACCGCTCAAAAATAATCCGTAGTATAAAGAAACAAAATTATACTAAACAATCATGGAACTAGTAGTTGGCGAAAGAAACTGACTGATGAACGGTAAAAATGTCACGTAGGCTCATAGGTTCTTTATTTCAGGTGTCCTCAGGGCTCTAGATGGGTCGATTTAGAACACAGGCTACAAATTACTGGCGGTATGCATCGACTCTCCCTAGTTGTGATAATGCTTCAGATATTAAAGCGTCTACAGAGTGAAAATTATTTAAACCGACAAACTCTGGGAGGTTATAGGGGACACCAAAACAAATGTTTTTTCCCTAATGCAATTTTTTCCTATGAGGATTATTTAAACCGGTAGAGGGCGTATTACGCTCTTCAGTTGTCATGACTGCAACTGCTGTTGATGGTAGGAATTGTTTTGTCCACCAGTGTAGTAGTGAATTGTATCTGTTTACTAATGGAGCGATACACCTGGAGTGAGTACACTGATATGTGTGGGCCGGTGTTGTTGGGGACTGTTTAATTGGGACATATCTCCTACCTAGGCCATTAAATGGCAGGCACTATTACAATTTTCTCGCCAGAGCATTGCCAGAATTGCTGGAAGACGTCCCGCTTCCTACAAGACAACGCATGTGGTTCCAACATGACGGGGCGCCGGCACATTTCAGTCGTCGTGTGCGTCGATTCTTGAACCAACGATTTTCAGAAAAGTTGATTGGCAGAGGTGGTCCTGTACCATGGCCTGCTCGATCCCCAGATATGACCCCTTTGGATTTTTTGTGTGGGGAGAGATGCGCAACCTTATTTACACAACTCTTGTTGCATCAGAAAAGGATCTGGTTGCCCGGATAGTAGCAGCAGCAGGAGCAATTAACGATACTCCTGGAGTTTTTGCCCGTGTTAGACAGAACATGATCCGCCGGTGTAACCTTTGTTTACATGTCAATGGAGGCATTTTTGAACCTCTACTGTAATTTAAGTAATTGCGTTGTGTTAATGTGTTGTCTCTTGGTAATAAAAAATGCAAAAGTGTTTGTTGGTTTAATTAATTTGCCGCCAGAGAAATCTTCCTCTACCGGTTTAAATAATCCTCATAGGAAAAAATGACATTAGGGAAAATATTTGTTTTGGTGTCCCCTACAACCTCCCAGAGTTTGTCGGTTTAAATAATTTTCACCCTGTATAAATAAGTGAAATAAAAAACTGAATCTATTCCACTTGTTTGGATATAATATTCTATAAGTGTATTGAAAAAAAAAATATATATATACATGTATGTGCCTATATTTTTTCAATCCACCAGGTTGTCTTTTATGACTAGGGAGCGGATTTTTATGTAATAAAAGATACGATTGCAATGCAGATAGTATATATTATTCAACTGTTTGTGTGCGAAACAATATAAAAGATAGTCATAAGCCCAACTTCTCATTATACTACGTTGCAATCTTAACTTTTAATACATAAAAATCCGCTCCCTATTTATGACATTTGTGGCTTTTTTTCACTAGCATTGGCGGAATTGTAATCCATTTCTTAGGTTGGGGCATCTGTAAGGTGAAGTACGTTACCCCGATGATATCGTGGTTAATAAATGATGATGAAACGCCAGGAGAGTCCTTAATCTAAACTTAACCTAAATTCCAGACCATGGGCAACCACAGGAATAATTCCGATGGTTTGATGGGGAATCGAACCCAGGATGTCATGAACTGTGGCTCATGAGGCTGGTCAGTGTATTGAATATAAAATAATCTAGTTAGGATGCAATTCTATGAATATTCTACGAGTAATTTGAAGATAATTTGGCTTCGATATAAATCTAAAAAAATACTCAACAAAAATACGTATTTATGTTACAAGGATTGAAAATAAGTTTTTTTCGGATGAATTGAGACATGGTAGAACTATATTTCCATCATGAGTTGAAATTAGTTTGTAAAACCTAATTTTCATTCCTTGTAACGTAGTACATAACAACTCGTAGTGTCTGGGAGTAAAATTGTTTTCTCAGATGCAGGGAGGCCGAGTTCAATCCCTGGTCGGGACAAGTTTCCTGGGTAAGATTATTTTGGGAGTTTTACTCACCTGTAGACAAATGTTAGGAAACTTTAAGGACCAAATAGTGCCCAAAAAATAATCTAGCCATAATAATTATCCATATCATAGTACATTGTTAAATATACATTTTACAGATACAAAAAATAAACCCAAAATGTAATGGCTACTACACCTAAAGATCCTAAGATGCGATGTGACCTTGAAGTTAAAGCGTCTATAAACTTCAACTCCTTGTCCAACAGCGGTCAGGAGTCGAGGGATGATATCGCGATGAGAACCCTTACATTGAAGGACTATGATGCCGACTGACGCACAATTATTCAGGAGGCATATGAAAGCGAAATGGGTGAAATCAAAGGCGAAATTGAATCAGATGAGTTTTGGAGTAAATTGTTGTAATTCAAATTTTGAGGCGCGGGGAAACAGGAGTTAAATCTGCGAGAAAATCCTACCTCAGTACTCTCTGCGCTTGTTCGGTCACGCAGCGCCCTAAAGCTTCATTAAAATGAGATAAAATGAGTAAGATGAGTTTGGCCCACATCATAGGTGCTGACAGTTGTGAGGAGTATTGCTGGGCTGGGATTTAGTTATGGGGGGGGGGCTTATTGGGAATTCAATTATCTCGACAATGAAATGAATGAGTAAAGATTCAAAACAGTAGCTAACTATTAGGCTTAATTATATATTTTTGGGCCACTTAACTGAATGCTAAGTGTCCTGACGATCCTAGAAGGATCTTGTCTTATCTACCAGCTGCCGACCTCACAACGGGCACACAAGTTGGTCCATCCATTGCGATTATATCGACTGGTTCGGTCAAGGGTGACATTCGGTTAGTATGACGAGTGCGGGGCCCCGCTTTTTAGCTAATTTTTTCAACCCTGGGTCCCTACTTTTTGTAGCTACCCAAATTCCTCAGTATGCTGGATGAACGTCGGTCCATACTGGCTGAAAATCTCTTAAAAATGGGAACTCGAACAGCGCGTAGGCTATATAGGCCAATACCATAACTTTGCGCCATGCGTGATGCTATAGACCACGCGGATACGGCGCAGGATTTTTTTATCTCATAGCATGTTACATTATTCCAAAGGGCCTGAGGACCTATACACTCGTATAACCCACAGTGAAGACATTTAAATGCATCCCTATAACGATTAATGAATTTAAAAGTCTCCGGTAACCGGAATAGTATATTACAATGCTAGGTTGGGAAATGGTTTTTACAGAAGCGAGGAAATAATTAAAAACCGAGCGATAGCGAGGTTTCTAATTTCCGAGATTCTGTAAAACACTTCTCAAGCGTGCGTTGTACATTATTTTTTTTTTATACGATCGTGTTTTCAAAATAATAAATAATAGTAGAATAATAACATCTTTGTTGGAAATATTTGCGTTCATTATAAACAACTGACTAACGTTAACAGTCTGGCCAACGTTTATACGATAAATGCCAAAAATAATTTAGTTGAGACTACAGGAGGCACTGACACCAATCAGGTATAAAATGGCGGGAAGTACGAATGTATTGTTTTATATTGTTTCAAATAAAGTTCAGTTCATTTAAATTACAGTGATTTGTTTCGTATAAAGTATATTAACACTACCTTGGATATATTTGTGTATATACATTGTGCATAGTATATATAAGGAGCAGTGGTTTTACTTCCCGCACTAATTTGTAATATTACAGTATAGTTATTAGGTATTTATAAGTTGGCAACTCCGTAATGTAGGAAGCTGAACTTTCAATCATGGTCGCTATTGCTGTAAATACGACAGAACTCACTATCGTGTAAAAAATTATTAGCTTACAAGGAATATAAAGAATGTATTTTTACACGCTTTATATTAGCTTGACCTATCTATGTAAGGGAATTTTTCAACGCGATTTTCACCCACTTAAAATCATTGGATCGACTTGAAACTTTGTATACTTGTAAAGGACCCGTGACAATACAAAAATTTCATATTTGTTCTCTAAAATCCTGGCCAGAATCATCAGAAAATAAAAAAAGTGTGTTTGTATCTATGTAACGGAATCTTTGAACACGATTTTTACCCACTTAGAAACTATGGATCAACTTGAAACTTTGTATACTTGTAAAAGACCCGTGACAATAGAATAATTTTATATTTATTTTCTAAAATCCTGGCCAGAATCCTCAGAAAATAAAAAAAGTGTCTTTGTATCTATGTAACGGAGTCTTTGAACTCGATTTTCACCCACTTAGAAACATTGGATCGACTTGAAACTTTGTATACTTGTAAAGGACCCGTGATAATACAATATTTTCATATTTGTTTCTTAAAATCCTGGACAGAATCGTCAGAAAATAAAAAAAAAAGTGTCTTTGTATCCATGTAACGGAATCTTTTAACACGATTTTCACCCACTTAGAAACATTGGATCGACTTAAAATTTCGTATATTTGTAAAGGACCACTGACAATACAATAATTTCTTATTTTGTTTAAAAAATACTGGCCAGAATCATCAGAAAATAAAGAAAATGAAAACTGGTATAACAGGTTGCGGACTTGTCGACTTTTAGTCAATCGTTGTAAGAGCTCATTTGGTAGAGCGATGAACTATAGTAGTAGGCCTATATAATTTCTGTAATTCATAGGTCGCTGGTTCAAATCCGGCTGGGAGGATTTGTTCTTAGATGAGTATTACTTTTAGCTCATACTACAATAGTATCGAATTTAAAGATATTTACATTTTTATCTTATTCTGTAAAATATTAAAACTAAAAAATAAAAAATAAATAATAGTTTTAAAAACTAAAACAACACGCTTTATAAGAAAACCGAACTAAAAAATGAAAAATAATTTAATTTCCTACACGCTTGGGATAAAATTAAAGTGGTCAAGAAAAACATCATCTTCAAAACACAATATAGAATAAATCTAGGGTTATCAACAAAAAGAAAATAACTTTACCATCAAAAGCGTGAGGTGCTTTTTATGATTTTTACATTTTCTTCTTAGAGACTTTACTTTTACCAGTATTTGTTTATTATCAAATATATTAATTGATATAGAGCACCCCACGCTTTTGATGGTAAAATTATTTTCTTTTTGTTGATAACTCTAGTTTTATTCTATATGTGTTGGAGATGTTTTTGTTGACCAAGCGTGTTGGAGATTAATATTATTTAAAAGATAGCCAGATGTAATGCTGTTATTTCCTTCAGCTTCGAACGCAGCTGAGAATAAAAGGTAATTTAGTTCCATGAGTGAGATCATAACCCCAATCTTAAATCTTATTTTGTGGAACATGTAGCTGATTTGATTCTTAAACACTTAAATTGATTTCTTCTTTCTGGATTTGACTTACTGACATATATGTCAGTATCTGACTGGCAAGACTTCCAAACTTGGCGACAATCAGCAGAAAAAAATGTGCTTTTGTTATATAAAATGGAAATAAAAAGCTTGGATCCTATTTAAAGGATTAGGTAAGTACCTGTAGTACAAATCTTTCAACTAGAGCCCTCTGCGCTTCGCTTCAACAGCTCTATTGATATCAAAAGATGTATCGTAAATTAAATATTTTAGATTAAAAAAAATCAAAATAATGTGATTTCACATTTGCAAGATTTGAAAAGTTGTGGAAAGTTCTGACAAGGACGAAAGTCACATTAATGCCAATGGCTATCATCTTCGTCCTCTAAGAATTCCAAGTAAATTTTACATAAAATGCAGGTAATGCAAGGAATCAAACACATGTTACCAAACCAGTAGAGTTCCAATAAATGATCTAGTATGGGATAAGAATCGTCCCTAAATTTAATAATAATAATTTTTAAAAATATATTTTAATTTTTACGTGATTTTCCTCAGTCAACTCCCTCTACTAAATTTCTCCCTCTCATGAATCCAACTCATCTTTTCATCTCATTTTTGGTCTTTCTTTCTTATATCTCTCTTCTGACTCCTAGTCAATAAAAAGGTCTAGGACTATATTTTAATAATAATAATAATCTATCCGGCATTTCATTCTTAGGCTTTTTAGCGTTGTATTTTTTTAACGAACATTGAGCTAGCCTGATAAGTCAAGCCCCAACCTGGAGGACCAGAAGATTTTTAATCAAGGTCCTCTTTCTTTGGCCTTTGACGAACCAACGCCTAACTGCAAGGCAGCATTGGCCCCTACCTTAACCCTAGGCAGGGGTTCAAGAAGAGTACTAGAATGAGTTCCACTTGGTACAAGAAGAAGAGGACGACCACAAATAACATGGATTGATGGTATTTTGAGCAGCATCAGGAAAAATGATTGGACGATGGAGATTGGAATGACTGATATAGGCCTATGTGTGAAGGAGAATGTCAGTAGATTAATTGGACGCAGGAAGATGTCAAACATTGTAAAACCTACTACATAATAATAATAATAATAATAATAATAATAATAATAATAATAATAATATACTTATCTGAATAATAGTCACTAAAGTGCCAGATTGACACTTCATTACTAAATTAGACTTTTTATGACGCAGTAGAATCTTAGTGGTTGGTTTATAACTAGGAAATTACGTATATAATATAATGTTGCCATTAAGAATTTTATAACCCCCTAAGCGGGCAATAAAATTATCATGGTTACAAATAATTGTTGAAACAAATTATTATTTTAAATATTATCTAATATATAGAAATGTTTGTCTGTTTGTTTATTTGTTCGTACTTTATGCGCGGCCATACCGTTGATCCGATTGTGATGGGGTTTTTGCAAAATGTTCAGGAGATTCCCGGGATGAACATAGGCTGTAAGAGAGTTGTGATATTCAACCCCTTCGCCCCTTAAAATCACCCTTTATAGTGAAAAACGTGAAATAATGCCCCTATTTTGATGCTTAAATTACTTACGCTGCCCAAACCATACAAATACGCCAAATTATTGTACACAGAATTGAATATCTAAAAAAACTCTACAAAAAAGTTCCCGACAGCATATGTTTTTTTTACGGATAACTCACAATAACCATTTTTGTCTTTCATTGATGCCAAGAAGATCGGAATAAGCAGATTCCCGGGCAAGCATAACAGCGCACGGCTAGTGGTAAAAACACAATAACATTTGTTTAGGCGTAGCAGCGCACGCCGGGTATTAGCTAATCTAATATAGCCTATAAAAATGCATGTTTGTTTGTTAGTATTTTATGCGCTGCCATACCGTTCATCCGATTGTGATGCGTTTTTTTTGGAAAATGTTCAGCAAATTCCCTGGACGAACATAGGCTCCAAGAGAGTTATGATACTCAACTCCTACACCCTTAAAAACGTGAAGAAAGTATATTTTTTACGCTTAAATGGCTTACGCTGCCTAAACCATAACAAATACACTGCTTAAACTATAACAAATACACAAAATTGATGTACACAGAATTGAATATCTCAAAAAACTCTACAAAAAAAGTTCGCAACAGAATATGTTTATCTTCTACGGATAACTCACAATAACCATTTTTGTCTTTCATTGATGCGAAGAAGATCGAAATAAGTAGATTCCCGAGAAAGCATCGCAGCGAACAGGGTGTAATCTTTTACGGATAACTCAAAATAATGAATTTATCCTTTTAGCTCATTTATGCCAAGTACATCGGACTAAGTAGATTTCCGGCCAACGCCGGGTTCAGCACGGGGTCTCTAAAAATAAATATGGTATAAGCTTATATATGTTTTCCTTTTACTAATTCAACTAAAGGTAAAAACACATTATGATTTATTTAAACGTAGCAGTGCACGCCGGGTATTAGCCAGTGCAAAATAATAATTTTAATTTCCAACACGCTTGGGATAAATAATTTTACCATCAAAAGCGTGGGGTGCTCTTTATCAATTAATATATTTGATAATAAACAGATATTGGTAAAAGTAAAGTCTCTAAGAAAAAAATGTAAAAATCATAAAAAGCACCCCACGCTTTTGATGGTAAAATTATTTATCCCAAGCGTGTTGAGGATTAAAATTATTTTTCATTTTTTTAGTTCGGTTTTCTAATAAAGCGTGTTGTTTTAGTTTTTTTAGAACTATTATTTATTTTTTAGTTTTAATATTTTACAGAATAAGATAAAATGTAAATATCTTTAAATTCGATACTATTGTAGTATGAGCTAAAAGAAATACTCTTCTAAAAAAAACCCTCCCAGCCGGACTTAAACCAGCGACCTATGGATTACTGAAATTGGTAAACAGGGCTCTTACAAATATTGACTAAAAAGTCGACAAGTCCGCAACCTATTATACCAGTTTTCATTTTTTTGATTTTCTGATGATTCTGGCCAGGATTTTAGAAACAAAATATGAAATTATTATATTGTCACGGGTCCTTTACAAGTATACAAAGTTTCAAGTCGATCCAATGTTTCTAAGTGGGTGAAAATCGTGTTAAAAATTCCTTTACATAGATACAAAGACACTTTGTTCGATTATCTGACGATTCTGGCCAGGATTTTAGAAACAAATATGAAAATATTGTATTGTCACGGGTCCTTTACAAGTATACAACGTTTCAAGTCGATCCAATGATTTTAAGTGGGTGAAAATCGCGTTGAAAGATTCCGTTACATAGATAGATAGATAGATAGATAGACCGATAGGCAGATAGACAGATAGATAGACAGACAGATAGACAGACAGACAGATAGATAGACAGATAGATAGACAGACAGACAGACGGACAGACAGACGGACAGACAGACGGACAGACAGACGGACAGACAGACGGACAGACAGACGGACAGATAGAAAGACGGATAGAAAGACGGATGGATGGATGGATGGATGGAAGGATGGATGGATGGATGGATCGATGGATGGATGGATCGATGGATGGATGGATCGATGGATGGATGGATAGATAGAGGGATGGATAGATAGATGGATGGATAGATAGATAGATAGATAGATACAGGTCAAGCTAATATAAAGCGTGTAAAAATTAACATATACGAATTTACAAATAACAAACTCCCTAGATTCCATTCATTATTATTGAAAACACTATTAACAACTAGCATTCCTATTGATAGTCACTTATTAAAATCTGACAATCCTTCAGATTTGTTTACTTATATATCATGTTTTATATTTATTTCTTTTTCCTAACAAATCACTCCGCCATAAAGTTTCGTAGGCTCATTATCGGTGGAAGGCACTATGGACAGGTAGTCAGAGACCCTCGAGTTCCTAAGCCAGTCGAACCCAAGCATAATAATTGCTATAACGCCCTAAGTAGGCTACATAGCTATTAAGAACCCAGCAATTGTTGATAGTGGAAAAAACCGTAATTAATATTTAGTCACGACTCATGATAAAAATAGGCGGTGAACAGAACTCTCAATGACAAACTTTCAGAGGTTGTGTAGGATGTTCTCATATGTTTTGATATAAGGCCATGATCACCGGTGATTAATATAAATGAATTTTAGATAAAAATGGATATCACAGAAAAAAATAATTACTTGCTTCCCTTAGTGGGATATTCGACACTCTTACATTTGGTGTTAACTTGGGTAATATATAGACCTATTTACTGCCACCGTGGGGGCACGCCGTAGCATAGTGGTTAAGGCACTGAGCTACAAGCCGGAGGGTCGAGGGTTCAAGTCGAGGGTTCAAGTCCCGTTGGGGTCAGGATTTTTAAACTGACCCAAACCCTCTGGCGGCACTATGGCCCTGGGTTCGACTCAGCCTCTAACGGAAATGAGTACCAGACACTTGTTCTGGGGGTAAAGGCGGCCGTCACGCAGGGCTGACAACCCGGCTGACAATATAGTGCCGATTGTCTAGAAAAAGTGGGAGCCTTAACCTCCTACTACCCCAAGGGCCTCCGGGCCTGTTGTGGGATCACTTTACTTCACTTTTATTTACTGCCACCGATATTACCAGAAAGTTATTTAAACATTGCAATATCTAAAAAAAAAATAATAATAAATATATCTGACACGATAAAAAATTATCATAAGTAATGCCACGAGTGATCTCCAATTTATCTAGAGAATTTGGAAATCAAGAGTGGCATTTGTTAGGACTATTTAACGAATAAAATTAAGCTGTTTACTCACAAATCATTGTTAACTAGAGTTATTTTAAAATATTTAAGTATTTAATGTAAACGGGCGATGTTTGAAAACAAATGAGAAATGTGAGGTTATGTTCATTCACTGCTGCTGTTATCATACTATTTATTGCCAAATAAGATCGCAATATTGTAAGAGTGCGCCCAAGTGGAGTAATAATGAAACACATCAAACTATATATCATAATCAACATTACGGGTTATTCATTTATTTTTTTAGTAACAACCCAGTAAAATCAAGGAATCTTTTCATTATTTGCTATATTCAATGTATTTGTTGGAGAAAAATAATGCTTTGATCTGTTCAGAAACATTAAAAAGGAGGAACTTTCTTTATCACAAAAGCAGGAGCTGATAAAGAGAAATCGATAAAGAGCGAGGTGAAAACACGACTGTCATTGGTTGTAAACAACATTCATTGAAACGTGATTGGTCATTGACTAGCATTTGTGGCATGAGTTAAATAAATAGTCATAAGTAATGCCAAGAGTGATTTCCAATTTATCTAGAGAATTTGGAAATCAAGACTGGCATTTGTTAGGACTATTTAACGAATAAAATTAAGCTGTTTACTCAAAATAATTATTTAAATATAGTTATTTTTAAATATTTATATATTTAATGTAAACGGCGATGTTTGAAAACAAATGAGAAACGTTTGTTGTGTTCCATTTGTTCATCACTGCAACCAGATAATATTATTTATTGCCAAAGGAACGCAATATTGTAAGAATGCACCCTAGTGGAGAAAAAAATGAAACACATTAAACTGTATATTAATTAATTTATGATGTCCTACGATGTAAATATGACAATTATATTTTTCTGGAACGATATTACCTGGGAAATAATACGTTTAAGAAAGTGCAAACAATAGTTTTTTTTGTGGTATAATCAATTGCTACAAATGTTTTTATATTATATCCCGCAAGCAGTATCTGCTTACATTCGAGCACTATATATACAATCTGGTAGCCGTATTTCTTAGAGAATCAGTCACTGCAAAATAATGCTCTGGCCTATTCAGAATGTTAAAAAGGAGGAGCTTTCTTTAATATCATAAACTTATTTGATAAATTCCAGGTGAAACACGACTGTGATTGGTTATAAATCAAAATCCATTGAAACGCATTTGGTCATTGACTCCCATTTTGGGCATGAGTTAAATAGTCTCTGTTTACAATGTCGGCCGCAGTGGACTAGTGGTTATGCTCCTCGCCTCTGGTCCCGAAGGTCGCGGGTTCAATCCCAATCGGGGTCGGTGGATTTTTTTAGGATGGAAAAATTCAATAAGCAAGTCCTCCAGGAGGGACTTTAAGCCGTAGGTACCAAGTCTGAAGCTTTTAGGTTCATAAAAGATCCTTAAGCCTGAATAAAAAGGCCTCTAAGCAAAATTTACCGACCTCATCATCCAAGTAATAGCCTACCTTTGTTGCCTGTTAGATGTGTCATTGGATCGGTATTGTTGACCGCATACCATTCATGACATATATGGGAAAATAAACGTAACTAAATTAACTTGGTCTAGTAACTCTTAACAAAGGAGAGAGAGGTAAGACATTATATTATTATTCATCTTGTCTCTTGTAAGCCCATGTTTCCCTTAACAGAGATTTAGGCGCTCTCCCTCTACAGGGAAGAATTTGAACCATACTAATTTAGTTACACTTGTTTTCGTATAGATGTCATTTGAGTGGTCTGTTGTCAGCGTTCCGCCTCATACTGACATATAGGAAACCAAGGTAGTACTAGGATGGAAAATTCGGTAAATTTTGCTTAGAGGTCTTTTTACTCAAGGTTAAGGATCTTTTACGAGCCTGAAAATCTTCAGACTCGGGACCCACGGCTTAAAATCCCTCCCGGAGGACTTGCTCCTTGGATTTTACCATCCTAAAAAATCCATCGACCCCAGCCGAGTTTGAACCCGCGACCCTCGGGACCAGAGGCAAGGAGCATAACCACTATTCACCGCGGCCGGTGTATTATTATTCACATTAGTTTAAAGTCATCTTAATAATACTATGGTTTAAGAAATATACAATAGTTGTTTTTAATATTAATTATTGAAATACATTTTACTTTTTTTTCTAATTAAAAATCATATGCTACAAGAAAATATTATGATAGTTATCTTTATTTTCTTAATTTTAGCCACTGTTTTTAATGGCAATACTAAACTATAGATTTTTAAGACCTTGTAATATGTAATTAAATATCTGCATTTAATGTTTTCAAATATACATAATTAAAAACCTCATCAAAACGTATTGTTTTATGTCCCTTCCCGATTATTATGTTTTTAATAGGTCAGTTACCGAAATAAAAGTAATCATTTTAAACACAATATGAAAAACAAAAAACTGAAACCTCATCTACATTTCAAACTGTTTTATCTCTAGGTGATTATGAGAAAAAAAAATAATTCCCAATTATTTTAAGGCTTCAATATAATTATATATTCATATATTTAAGACTTTAAAAACAAATGAAAGTAATAAATATTCTAAGGAGAAGTACAGATTCAAATAGAACACATTTTTCACTGTTTGGAATTATAAAATCCAATTATGTACAAAGGGAAAATAAATTAAGGATATTTAAAACCATAATCAGGAGTTAATATATAATTATGGAATATTCACAGAAAATGAAAAAATGATGTCAAACTTGAAAATCGTTACACAATTAAGAACTCATTTGAACTAGCAGACAAACTACAGCATTTAGAAATCAATAGGAATACTAAAATGACGTCATTCGACATAAAAAAACCTCTACACAAATATCCCGATAAACGAAACAGCAAACATAATAAAACAAAAACTAACAGACAGTAAACTTGAAGATAACTATATCAATCAGTTAAACAAACTAATAAAAACAACAATAAAGCAAAATTACTTCCAATTTAACAATGAACTATTTATTCAAGAAGACGGAATCCCGATGGGGAGTCCTACATCTGGAATAATGGCAGAAATCTTCCTACAAGAACTGGAAAATAAACATTTTGAGGAACTAATACACAAATTCAACATAAAACTAATAATACGATATGTCGATGACGTACTAGTAATATATGACAATGAAAACAGAAAAGAAAAAGAAATACTACAAGACTTAAACAACATGCATGAAAAAATCACTTTCACCGAAGAAATAGAAGTTAATAACAGCATAAACTATTTAGATTTGTCTATAACCCAAAAATCTACACAACAATAAACTAGAAATCGGTATCTACCGGAAACCCACAAACAATGCTCTGGCCATAAACAAAAATTCTACACACCCTTTTCAACAGAAAATTAGTACATTTAATAGCTTAGTCAGTAGAATGTTGAAACTCCCATTAAGCAAAGACAATTATATCCAAGAACTCAACTACATTAAGTATATGGCAAAAACCAATGGTTATAATGAAGAATTCATAGATAAGCTCATAAAAAAACAAAAAAGGAAGAACAACATAACCAACATAACTAAACTAGAAAAAGAATCTGACAACAACAAGAAAACATGGATAACACTTACATACACAGGAAAAGAAACAACAAAATTAGCCAATGCACTAAAGAAAGCCGATAAAAACGTAAAAATAGCATACAGAACCAATAACAAATTAAACAACATAATAAACAATAACATTGAAGAAAATAACATTTTCAACAGCAAAGGAGTTTATAAACTGACATGTAAGGACTGCAACAAATGTTATATAGGAAGGACAAACAGGAGTTTTAACATCAGATTCAAAGAACATTTTCGAGACTTCATTCACGCAAAAGGGAAATCAAGTTATGCAAAACACGTTATCCATGAAGGACATCGCATGTTAAATATTGAAAACACCCTAACAGTAATGCACAGAGAAAATAATCCAGCGAAGATAAACGTACTCGAAGAGATGGAAATCATGAAAGCAGCTCACAACAACGACAGCCTGATAAACGAAAACGAACCCAATACATGCAACCCCCTCTACCAGATCTTCAGTGAAACACCAGTTTTGAATCCTGCCGATGATGGGACAAGTCCCGAAAGCGCTACAGTTAAATGATTAATTAAGTTGAGGAGACGGACCTTTCAGGTGAATATTCTATAATTTTATATTAATTTTGAATAATACCTCAACGGAACACATCATGAATATTATAAAAGTTGATAATCAGGAGTATTTATTACGCTATGGGTGTGAAGCGTGGATATTAACTAAGAAGGTGGAAAATATGTGGGGGAGATTTGAACCGGAAGATACATAGAAAAATATTTGGACATTCAAAAGAGAATACATTATAACTAGGAACTGTGTGGATTGTATGAACGATAGATGCAGTAACTCGTATTAAGTTGAGAAGATTGGAATGGGCAGGACATATTTATAGAATGGATGAGCAAATAATACCAAGGAGAATATTGGGAGAAACAATATATGGGAATAGACCTGTTAGAAGACCAAAGGATAGGTGAATTGATGCGGTGAAAACTGAATCTAGATATTTCTTTGGAAGTGTAGTATGGAAAAGGATGCTTTTTGGACAAAGAAAATTGGCGGAAGAAGATAGAGGAGGCTAGGGCCCAACATTGGACTATTATACCATTGTAAGAAGAAGAACAACAAAAAGAAGACTTAATTTTATTGCATTAAATTCACCTAATGAGTAATGTAGGATGTTTGTTGCAAATTTTTGGACCAAAGAGAGATGAACAGACAGGAGAATGGAGAAGACAGGAAAAAAAAAAAAAAAAACAGTGAACTACATTATCTTTATGGAAAACCAGATACAGTAAAACTTGTTTAATTCGGAACGTGAATAATGCTGAAATCTGTCCAATGTGAACAAATTTATTGGTCCCGGCAAAATAATAGTACTTTTACATACATATTTTTTATAAAACGGAATCTGTCCAACGCGGAAACGGAAGGATATTTCTACACAATTCATGAAAACAATTTTGTAAGGCGGAAAGGTAGAGAGAGAAATAATTTAGTTTCCACTTCATTGAATTCCCGTTAGGCGAATTAATAATAAGTGATGATTTCCTGCCGCCGCACCGAGTGAAGAAGAGCTTCTACCTGTATCTGGAATTTTCTTTCGGCCTGCTTGCACACCCGTTTTGCGAAATACAGGTTCGTTTAAACAAATATTTGGCGTGTGGCATCTGTCTTACAAATAACCAGTGCACTGTAAAATCTTAAATTAGTTTAAGATCTGGGACCGATTGTGTACGTATCTTTCACAGGTAGCGTTTTGAATTTACGGAATAAAGATGGTTAAATCGCATATATCATTGTCATCAAACGAAAACGTGAATGAAAGTGATTGAAGGTAAAGAAAAACAACCTCAGTACGCAAATAATGACTAAATTTAAATGCGGAAAAACTCAACTTTATGAAATTTTAAAACACAAAGGAAAAATAATGAAAGAATGGATGCAAGGAAATGGTCAAATGAAGAGCAAAAAATAACAATAAATAAACCAACGAGGTGTGGGAGTGTTTTTACAGATCCACGATCAACAAATCTCCAAATTTCCGGACCTATGCTCGAAAGCCAGACTCTAGCTTTTGCTAAATCCGTAAGGAATAACGATTTCAAGGCATCTTCAGGTTGGTTGTGGACAATTTTAAAAGACGACACAATGTAGTGTGAAATGAAATTTGCGGGGAATCAACGGATGTGTACGAAAGTATAGTTAGTGAGTGGAAACCGAAACTGCATACTTTAATTTCAGGATACGCGCCTAAGAGATATTTTAACGCTGACGAAACGGGACTGTTTTTATTTATTTTTTTTTTCGCACGTTACCGTCGATGCAGCTCGTATATACTATACTTTACCTTCCAATGGCAACGGAACTACAATTAATCCAAGGTACATAAAAAGACATGTACGGTGCTCTATAATCTAAGATTGGTTATTTTTTTATAATGCGGAATGTTGTCTAATGTGGAAAAAATTGGTCCCATGAGATTCCGCTTTGAACAAGTTTTACTTATAATAAGAACAGTTAAGTCTCGTAGACTGCGAGGGGCAGGACATGTGGCACGAATGTGGAATGGAAGAGAGGCATGGAAGATGCTTGTATGAAAAGCAGAAGGGAAACGACCAGTTGATAGACCAAGAATGATGTGGGAGAATAATATTAACTATGATTTGAGGGAAGTAGATTATACACGGGATGATTGGAAGTCATTGCCTCAGCATAGGTTTGTATGGAGAGCTTATGTCCGCGCGGCCGTGAACTGTGGTTTCGATAATGCCAGTGAGTTATTTATGTACATTATCGGTATGCAATTACTTATTTATGTACACTTAGCAAAAAAAAAAAAGAGAGAGAGAGAGGCTTCAAAAGCTGAATCCCTGTTATGATCCACTGCTCGAAGAGCTAAAGCTGTGATTCACGCGGTAACGCATTGTTAAATGTTTTAAATACGCTGTATTTGGTTTTAATGGTTTTAAATAGTTAAAGAGCAGTGAAGGGGATATGTTTCTAGGTATTTGAAGTATAAAATATACTCAAATTGCGACATAAAGTTCAATTCTCGTGCATAGTGTAAAAGTAAACAAGGCAACCCAGGATTTTGACTACTAGTTCGAGTAGCGTAGATCATTAAACATACTATGAAAAAATTAAATATATATGAGAGTTAGGCTTCAAATTCCTCGACAATTTTTGTTTGTGTTATTTATTGTATTTCCGCAAAATACATCCCATAACATTTCATTCCTGCCACGTAATCTACGTCCACTTTATACTATTTTAAGTAATATCTCTGCCTTCGTAACACTCTATAATACTATTTAGCTACCGATATAAATGTATATGTGTGTGCAGTACCGTGTTTTAATCATAATAAGGCTCTATATTTATGTAATAAAAGAAAATACAGCTTCAAATATTTATGTACTAACTTATTAATTACGTTTTAGTGAGGAAAAAGTTTGACCGTCCAATTAAAATGTTTAGTTTATGTAGGTCAAGTACAGCCTAATAGTAACGCACAGGTTATGGGCAATAAAAATAATAATAATAATAATAATAATAATAATAATGGGGGCACGCCGTAGCATAGTGGTTAAGGCACTGAGCTACGAGCGGAGGGTCGAGGGTTCAAGTCCCGTTGGGGTCAGGATTTTTAAACTGACCCAAACCTTCTGGCGGCACTATGGCCCTGGGGTCGGCTCAGCCTCTAACGGAAATGAGTACCAGACGCTTGTTCTGGGGGTAAAGGCGGCCGTCACGCAGGGCTGACAACCCGGCTGACATAAAGTGCCGATTGTCTAGAAAAAGTGGGAGCCTTAACCTCCTACTACCCCAAGGGCCTCCTGAGGCCTGTTGTGGGATCACTTCACTTTACTTTAATAATAATAATAATAATAATAATAATTAATAAATAATATTAATTTGTTTAATTGGCTTTATTCGGTATGCCTCATTACATATCGTAATACTACTTACTATGTTTGTAATTACATAAAATTAATTTGACATTATGGTTCTTGTTTAAGTGTTGTTAATTATTTTAACTTAATCTGATATCTGCCTATTTGGTAATACAATATATACAATATTTACAAAGTTTGTATGGCGATACAATTTCTTTATAGGGTGCTAAAGTCCATGTTTCTAATAAATTTGGAAAAATGCTTTAGGTGTCTTGATATTAGTTGCTGCTCAGGTACAGGCCATTGTGCTTTTTCCAGCTCAATCGCCAATTTCATCTCGTCCCGTTGAGTTCGTAGTTGTGGACACCTGTAGAGTAGATGTTGTACGGATTGTTCCTCTTGATGATGATGATGATATAATAATAATAATAATAATGCATCAAGCAAGTTCAAGAAATGAAATATTTAGGAATCCACCTCAATTGCAAACTAAGCTTTGATAAACACATTGAGATAACAACGAACAAGGCTATGAGCCTAATGAACATGTTAAGAAGGGCAGCTAGAATGCAGTGGGGACTGGGACATAAAGCATTAAAGACTATATACAATGGAGCAATCTTGCCTATGTTAACATATGGGGCCCCAATATGGGAGGAAGAATTAAGAAAACAAAAAAAAAAATTTAAAAAAACTGAAGAGGGTTCAAAGAATTATAAATGTTACCATAGCCAAAGCCTATAAAACATTACCATATGAGGTATCTTGTATCATAGCTGGAATTAAACCCATAACCATCAGTATACAAGAAACAGCCCAGTTATACAGAGCCATACACGATGACTACACAAACATTGACGCACCACTCAAAAAGGAGGAGTGGCCACATCCGGCAAAAAGAATTAATGTGGACGAGATTGAAGAATCGAACAACTACAAAATAAAAATATACACTGATGGCAGTAAATTCCAAGGAATGGTAGGGGCTGCTGCAGTTATCTTGAAAAACGGAAAATTAGAGCATACAATAAAAGCCAAACTGTCCAATCGTTGCTCAAATAATCAAGCTGAACAGATATGAATTCTTAAAGCTCTAGAAACAATACCATCAATTGACCAAATCAGCTCTGAACAAAGTCTTGTTGCAGTTTATACAGATAGTCAAGTTACTCTCGACCTAATTAAAAACAACTTCAAACAGGGATACATCATATCAAAAATAAGACAAACAATAGCAAACTCAGGGAACAAAATTGGACAGTACACTTCGGCTGGATAAAAGCACATGTTGGAATTTATGGGAATGAAATGGCAGATCAATTGGCAAAAGAAGCTGCAACAGAAACCAGCGTAACTGTAGAATATACAAAAATACCTAAATCATCAATAGTTGCCCAAATAAAAGAAGAAGGAACTATTAAATGGCAGAACGAATGGAATATCACAGATAAAGGAGCCACATATAAGAAGTTCTTCCCATCAGTCAGAGACAGATTAAAACTTAAATGTGAAATAACTCCAGAATTTTCTGAAATGGTAACTGGTCATGGAAAAAATAAATCATACCTTTATCGTATTGGAATATTAAACAACGCAACCTGTCCATGTAGAAAAGCAATTCAAAACGTAGAATATCTCCTTTATAATTGTGAATTGCAGCAGCATTCTAGAAATAAGTTGAAAGAAGAAATCCACAAAGACAGAGGAACATGGCCTGTGACGGAAAAAGACCTAATACACAAATATTTAAGACATCTAAAAAAATATATAAAAACAATAGTGTACGAAAATGAGTGATTAACAAGTGACGAAGATAAAAAACATGTTAAAAATACCAAATATGTGATGTTATGTAATGTTATGTTATCTGATTTTATGTTTGTTATGTTATGCATGTAATATTACTACGGTAATGTGGCATGCTGAAAAAAAATGAAAATAATAATAATAATAATAATAATAATAATAATAATAGTAATAATAATAATAATAATAATAATAATAATAATAATAATAATAATACAGTACTTCCAAATAGTTAGTTCGTTTTTTCATTAAGGGTGGACAGACAGAATAAAATAGAAAGCACATTACAACAATTAAAAAAATTTCATCGGGAATCGAACACGTTATCTCCTGCATACGAAGCAAGCCTTAAGGCACTAGGCTAAGCGTTCGCTGGCTCGCTGTTCATAAAAGAATGCTCACCAAGAGTCCGCTTTTTTTTGCTAAGTGTACATTTTTTATGCCACGTTATGCTCCCATAAGAGTAGACTTATAAAAATCCGACTAAAGATTTTTTTAAGTTGGTTTTACTTTAATTAAATTTGTCCAAAATTACAAATATATTTTAGTGCCGTAACACAAATCTGAAAAATATATATATTTTTTCTATACTTTGAGCGGGTAACCGAGTAGGAGCATGGCTATTAAGAGGCCTTCGCTCTTTATAAAACACATTGGCTTGTTAATTTAATTTTAATTTCGGCTGTGCTTTCCTTTAGGTCCGAAAAATTTTGAAAGTGATTTGATACGTAAAATAAATTATACATTTTTAGACAAGTTCTGGGAATTTTGTGTCAATGTTGGTCATACTGATTTCACATATATATATATATATATACCGCCAACTGCTGGAGGTTGCATTTATCTACCTGGGATAATTGGAGCACTAGCGCATGCGCACTGCGATTCTATAGAACTTAGAAACATTTTCTACCGACCTAAAGGAAAGCATATCCTTAATTTCAAACGCAACTCACTTTTTTTTCTCGTAAATGGAATAAAAGCATTTCTATTTCCTTCTGACAGTTTTTTTATCGTGATTTGTTCCTTGTAAACCAGCAATTTGCAAACTGATTTGTTTGTTAGAGAGCAAACCTATACACATGTTAACATCAAGGCGAGAAACCTTATTTTGTTACAAAAAACGATGTAGCCAACCTATTAAATTTCTCATCACCCGAGGAAATTTTTATCGCTGTTATAACAGATCTGTCGACACTCGACACCCATTTCGACTTGTGGGGCAAGAAGATATTGAAAGTTAAAAAATTGAATATTTCACAGATTGAAATTAAATTTACGATAGACATTGTGCTCTTTTAATCTTGATCATGTCTTCTTTATCAGTATCCCCCAAAAGGAGGCGATTTGGAACGAAAAGTAAATTAAAGGTGAGTCATATTGGAAGTATCACAGTAGGTCGTTGTAAGGTGAAGCGCCAACATTATATAGACCGTGTAATGTAATTCTTAGGAGTGAATTAATTTGTGATACGCGTAAGTTTGTTTAATTTACATTGAATACCTTACTTTTATGTCATTAGCACTGACATATGTTTTTGAAATGTTCTCAAACAAATTATAATTATTTTACAGGTTATGGGAGACCACAATGAATTCCTCTCCAGAATAAAGAAAACTCTATACTATGGTAAATTACCCAACACTGAAAGATTTAGTCTCCCTGTTACAGGTATTGTCTATCAGCATTTACATGCTTCTGCGTATTTATGACGATTGTTGACATTTTTTTTCCCTCTTTCTTGCTTATGCTTAGTATCGATAGTAAGTACATGGATTAACTATGAAGACCATTTAAGATTATATTATAATGAATTAATTTGGTCTAGGATCAGAAGGATTTTGTTTCATGATAGGGAGGTGGTCGGTTTTATGTCACTCACAATTCTACACTTGTAAACACGTTTAGTACTGTTTTAAACATTTTCCAATGATCTTCAAGCTTTTTTTACAATATTTTATATTTATATATTTACGTAAAACATGATCGTGGATAAATTACATGCTTCCTACTTTCTCATGTTGTTCCAACGTTGCCACCATTTGAAAATAATTCCAAACCATATTTAGTGTTAGTGTACGTAAAATTAGTTTGTAGTTCATTAAATAGTATGCATGTAAATTGCTTTGTTATGTTAGGAAATGAGAAGTTGGTTTACGTCCATTTTTTTAAGCATTTGTGAATACATGTAACTGTTTTCTTTAGTTAGAAAATGACTAGTTAACGTCCATTTTTTTTTTTTGCATTTGGAAATTTATTCCCAAAGTTGATAATGCCGACTGCAGAGCCATCTACCGGAGACTACATTAACCATTACAGCAATTCCCGCAACTCGCGCATGCGCACTGCGATTCTGTGGAACTTAGAAAAGTTCGTCTGAGACATATAACCGACTTTTTCCCATGATAGTCCTTGCATGTAGTTATTTGCTTAAATCACAATTTCAAAATTTAGCAGTATATGAACTCCATATCTTAAATGCCTGTCATTGGAACTTAGTAATTTGATACAAGTTGTGTCCATGTATATACCTATTAAAGTTAGCACCTCAAGTTTCCAACAACTATCGCATATTTTAAAATACCTTAACACACATTGTAATCTCATTTTACTTTCAGGATTCATTTTTTTTTAAATATGAACTGTCAGTTAATACATATTTTGGAAAAACTGCACTTAAACTAGCATGGAATATTTTTGAAGTCCTATACAACAACAGTGCGCATGCACCAGAGTTTGTAGAGCTAGCGATCCACGATCGAACCACATATCGATTATCATCCTCGTACTATCCGTCGCTATGAAATTTAAATTACCAATATAAGTATATTAATAATATTAAAATTACCAAACGCTTATTAAAATGGGTGTACACTTACTTATCACTCCCTAATGCTGATCCAACCAGCGGTAACCCAAAATAGCGATAGAAAAATTATAGACTAAGTAATATACACTGTGGAGAAAATAGCAGTTAGCATCACAATGTTGTCTAACAGTGTCATAATATTGTGATTTGCGTATTTAAATAAATCTTCAAAATTGTCCAATAATGTTATAAAATTGTTTTGAAAAAGTTTAAAATATTAAATAATGTTAGTAAATACAGTATAAGAGCTATAGTTTACAACAATATAACTGATAAACCAAGTGCTAGTAGAAGTGCAGTTGAGCCCATATTTTAAACATTTTTCTAAATATTTTTCCATTATATTTTAATGAAATATTTAACTGTATGTACTATTTGATATAGCATAATGTTTTTGCAGCCATTTTATTTCTTTGTTTGAATGCAGCCAACATATATTTGAGAATTTTAGAACTTTAGAAACTTGTATTTACACTACCAGTATCTATTTTTTTGGGCGTTACATTCTACAACCTTTTCTATTACATACATTGCATTATAATCGCTTTTTTGGGTTAGTTTAGACATCACACTCCTGGTACTTACCAAGAAACATTGGATAAGAATGATATAAGACTCTGTTCATTTGAACTATTGAACGATGTTTCATATTCATAAAGCCAGGTTTTCATAACTCAAACATATTCTAATTTTAGACTATATATTAAGATAATAGTAACTACACCTCAGGCTTTCTTTTAACATTTCGGATATCCAAAGAATAATATGTGAGTTATATAACACTTATATTCTCTCTGGTTAACTTTACGAGAAATTTGTAGAATGAACCAAATGTATGCGCCTCTCTCACTCGCACATGTGTTGGGGTTTCTTCATTCTCTTCATCCATATGTTAATAGGGGTAAGGGGGAAGAGCAAAACTGACAACAGTATGGGTTCTTTCTTTTGTATCTTGGAACTAAAGTGGTCAATGATCTACCCTTGTAGCTCCCATCCCTCCCTCCACTCTGCCCATCCTTCCAAGTTAAGGACCAGCGATACAATAAACACGTCTGTCTTCAATTTAAAAGCTAACATTAATAAATTCACACTAACTTTAGTGTGTTTTTGTGTTAAGCGTTATTTATTAGTAAGATCACATTTTGGTTAGGTTTTAATATTGCACGTATAGGCTATTTCAGTTTTTCTTCACACAAATAAACATTGAACTTAAATTTAAAATATGTATATAACATAACTCACATTAATATTACATTAATCCATTCTGTGGAATCTACATAATAAACAATAAGGTTTATAAAAACATTATTTTCTCAATGTGGCTAATTAGCCAAGGTCGTTAAGCCATGGTGCTATAGATCCGAAGGTCGAAGGTTCGAGTCTCACCGAAATCCATAGTAAGTAATAATGTAATTTATAATATGTATTGAAGTAGTTTGGATTGCACAGAATTGAAGAAATAGAATTGAGATAGATATGGAATAGAAAATAGGATAAAGGACAAAGAGAGGAAAGGAATACAGAAGGAGATAGAGAGGGAGACGTCTAGTATCAAAGAATATAGTTTTTTTCCACCAATGAACTAGTTAAAACGATTGAGAATGATGAACTAATCCAGTTATCGTTCATACAACAGTTCTTGGTAATTAGTTATACAAACATTGTTGTGTATGTTGGCAGCATTGCATGATTAAAAATTGTATCCACTTTCATCTGTTGGTGCATGCATATTGTATCTGCCTCGGACTTAGAAAAATTTTTAGCGGCAGTTGTTGGAATCTTTATCTAAGTTACCTTTTTTGGGTACGGCGCAGAAAGTGGACATCTGAATTTCAAGATAATTTTTGGTTTTAAAATGAAGCTTAGGAACGTCGAAGATGAAAACATGAAAAAATTTGTGGACCCATCCAGAAACAAAGCTGTAAAATTACAGTTTATGAAGCACTATTCTCTATATTACCTGAAGTAAGTGGCTGCCATTGTGGTCGTGCCGTCAGATTCGATTTTCAGATGGTAGTCCAGGGTGAAAACATGTTTTCTTCAATAGAGATGGCCAATAAGAATAATATTTTATTGTAATAAAAGTGCAACTGCTTTATTTCCAAAATTACATAACAAAGAGTTTAGAAATTTAATACAAATCACATCCTCACATAGAGTTTCTTAACAAAAAATGGATTAATTGAATCGATTGTCGATAATAATCGATACGTCATCATATGTATTTCTCGAAAATGAACAACAGCAAATTATCCCTTACAAAATATTCAATAAATATATGTTACTTATTTATAACACAATCTTCAAAATTTGTAATATAATTTATTAGAATGCACCGCTGTGGTCTCGAGGTAGCGTGCTGCCTTGTCACGCAGCGGGCCCGGGTTCGATCCCCGGTTGGGGCAGTTTTTCTGGGTGAGGTTTTTATCGGGGTTTTTCCTCATCTGTAAGACAAATGTCAGGAAAACTTTAAGGCCCAAACGGTCCCCGAAATCATACGGCCATCATTATAATCACCATCCTTATCATTATCATCATCATCCTCCACAAGTGTGGAAAGCAACGGGAAGCTACCATGCTTACAATTCCCTAGTAAAGCTGCAAGCATAGCATGAAAATGCTATGATTGCAGTGAAAGACCTGCCTTTGGGCAGAATTACTATGGATGGATGTATAATAACCTAAAAGCTAACCTAACTTATTTAAATTACTCTAACCTGTGAAAGTAATAAACCCTTGCCCTCCAAAGTATTCATTCCAGCCTCCATCAAAAGACTTTAATGAATTATATCCTATAGAATGGCATTTAGACAATATTAAATTACAGGTATGTAAAGAAATTATACTATATGTCTAAGAAACTAAAAGCTAACCTAACCAAATTATGTATAAGAAATTATTACTCTAACCTAGTTTCTTTAGTGATGGTCTGCAGATTTTCTTGTGTTTCCATCTTGGTGATCCTAAGATTCATTTTAATACCAAATTTATATTGAAAAGGGGATGTCTTGTACAGTAAACTAGTGAAATTTGTATTTTAGTGCTTATAGAATGTTATTTTACTGCTTTGTTTCTGGATGGTCTGCAAATTTTTTTTGTGTTTTCATGTTTAGTGGTCCTAAGCCTCATTTTAAATCTAAAATTATCTCGAAATTCGGATGCTCACTTTTTTCACCGTAATCAGCTTTTTTTAGTTTGGGGCTCTTCTTTACAATAACTTGAGCTATTCTGTACCATTCAACATTCTTATGACACTGTTGCACTACATATGTTTTCCATTTTTACTGACATTTCCTTCTATTTTAAATGATTTGGGCTGAACTATAGTTATGTCTCAATGTTCTGTACCATACAATATTAATATGACACTGTTGCACTATTTACTTCTTACATTTCTACTAACATTTCATTATTGTTTTAACGTTTTATTACAATATTTAATTTTAGGAAGTTATATTTTGAGGTTATTTTAATTATATTATTTTTGGTCTGGACATCTTACCTCAATATTAATGTTGATTTGTTCTTGGACATGTTTCAAAACAATTCTGTTTTCCAGACTGGGAAAGCTGAAGATAAAACAGAATTGTTTTGAAACATGTCCAAGAACAAATCAACATTAATATTGTACGTTGTAGATTTGTCCAGACACCAATAAATAAATTATAATTAGTTTTATTACAAGTTCTTCAAAACTTTTTTAGACAATTCTTAAATATTTATGTACATGTGAATAAGTATGGTATTTATCTCTCAATGGTGTCTTTTAATTTCTGCAGAATCATAGTGTGCATGTACAAGGATTTGTGAATAGATGGCAGTAGTATCTGTGCTACTGGTATGACCAACCTTTGCAATAAATTCCCAAATATATTTTCTAAAAACATAATATATTAGAACCGAATTTGCACTACTCTTTCTTTCATTTTGTTAGGTTAAGGAGAGGTAAGTTAGTATATACTAAATTAGTTTATAGTTATTGAATAATATGTAAGTGATAGTTACTTTGTTATTTTACAAAATTACATGTTAGTGTATATCCATTTCTTAAAAATATATTACAGAAATTGTTGTGAAGGTTGGTCATACCGGTTGGACAGAGAGTGTTTCCGTCTATCATGCAAGTTCATGAGCCTTGTACATGTGCACTATGATTATGTAGTACTTTGAAAAATTTATGAGGCTTGAACTACAGTTTTTCCATGTTTTGTAATGGTTATTAATGCAGTTATTAAATATATATGTGTATAAGATAAATTAAAATGTTTCATACCTCTCCTCATAATCAATCTTCTAAGTATATCGCGATTTCAAGGTCTTGGCGACCCCATCCTCAGTACACTCTTGCCGACTGATGTTATGTCCAATGGAAGAATAACTTCTTCCCTCTGTTGGTGCACCGATGAACCTTCGGATCAGGTCAGAATCTGCGGGAATTTCGAAGTTCATAAGTTTTTTCTTTCTTGTTTTTCTGAATGTGAATTTTTTCCAAAACTGTGAGTTCCTTTTGTTTATCTGTTTTTTTAATTAGACTGGCTTCTGATTCAATTAGATGTTTTTTTGGACTAAGCATGAGCAGCTACTGCTGACTTTTCCATTTCTCTATTTTTGACATTTCTAAGATGTTTTCATTTGGAAACAAGGGCGAAAGAACATCTTAGAAATGTAAAAAATAGAGAAGTGGAAAGGTCAGCAGTAGCTGCTCATGCTAGGTCCGAAAATATCCAATTGAATCAAAAGCTAGTCTAATTAAACAAGTAGAAAAACAAAAGGAACTCATGGTTTGGGGGGGAAAAATGCGCATTCAGAAAAACAAGAAAGAAAACTTATGAACTTTGAAATTTCCACAGATTCTAACCTGA
Source organism: Diploptera punctata (assembly GCA_030220185.1). Lineage (NCBI taxonomy): Eukaryota > Metazoa > Arthropoda > Insecta > Blattodea > Blaberidae > Diploptera > Diploptera punctata. The sequence goes on from JASPKZ010008372.1 coordinate 293,963, forward strand.
TTCAGAGGTTCATCGATCCACCAACAGAGGGAAGAAGAAGTGGTTCTTCTGATCGACATAACATCAGTCGGCAAGAATGTACTGAGGATGGGTTTGCCAAGATCTTGAAATCATGATATACTTAGAAGATTGATTATGTGGAAAGGTATGAAACATTTTAATTTATCTTAAATTAAATCTCATTGTGATTTATTCCTATAAAAGTTCAATATATGTGTATTTCTGTAATGAATTTAATATTTCTCAGTAAAGGATTAATTTTATTTGAAAAGAAAATATATCTATGTATACAAAATATGGTAATTATCTGGGTGATTTTTTCGAAGTCCTACAGAATGTAGTGTGCATGTGTGAATACTTACGAAATTGCCTGGAGATGGCAGCATATATTTGTAAATTGGTATGACCAACCTTTGCAGTTAATTCTAATTAATGTTTTAAGAAGGCCTACTGGATGTTCACTCATTAGGTTATGTTTTAAGAAATGGATGTTCACTAACTTGATTTTGTTAGTTTACACCAGATTAGTTTATAGTTTATTGAATAATATGTATATAATTTATTTCATTAGGTTACTGTTCTTATAAACATAATAGGAGTTAGATATACACGACTCACCTCATATTTGTAGTTTTTTTTAAGACCCAGGGTTTTTGATGGTATAAATTAACTAATGATGCTTAGAGCATCGAAACCCTGGGTCTTCCAAAAAACTACAAATATGAGGCATATGTAACTCTTATTATTTAAAATAAACCTCATAGTGTCACTTCCTTTAAATATTAAATTTTATAAACATATTTGGGAATTAATTGCAAAGGTTGGTTTCACAGATATATGGTGCCATCTGCCAGCTATTCCATAAGCATTTGGAGGTGTGCACTGCTATTCTGTAAAACTTAAAAAAATTGAGTGAGTTATTGTATAGTTTTTCCTAGTTACATTTTAAGTTTTACTTGTTAAGAGTGTTTAATGATGTTTTAATTTTAAAGTAAATTGTAAGAACTAACATTAATATACAATAGCATTCATGCAAAAAGATCATCCTACCATAATTGTTTTGACAAAACTTGTATCAAATTACCAAAATTTTACATCTTATAATGGCAGTTGAGGGTAGCAAACTCTGTAATTTCTGCTTCTATATGCATTCCTAAATTTGTAGCATGGTGATACATTTATTGTCCTGTGCCATAGCTGAGTTGGTTTAAGGTATGATGTCTTGGTGCAGAGCTGCTGGTTTAAATCACCATAGGAGAAGAAATTATGTCATGGAATTTCGGCCAATAAGGAACCTGTGTCTACACAGACAGCATTGTAAAGAATTTGGATAGCTACAATAAGTATGATAGCAGGTCTGGGCTGAGATAACCTGCTATAACAGCTAGGAGCCCAAAATGCTAACCGAGTAACCCCTATACTGGCTAGATGATCATCCACCTCTGTGATTAACACATGGATGTGAGACCAGCAGCCAGCTGGTTGCCCAAGGCCTTTCTAAGCTTGTTGCACAATGGAATTTGGAGTTTGATAGATTTATTAGGATGTGCAAGGAAATGAAAAAATTAAATGTATGCTATTTATTACAGAATTGGCAGCAGAATTGTTTTCCGAAGTTAAAAATGGGAAAAGTCTGGAACGATTGGATCTGGATGAAGCTGCTGCCATGACTAGAAATGCCTGTGTTTCTCCATGTTCTCTGGTGCTTGCATTACTTTATTTGGAACGTCTGAAATCCTGCAATCCTGACTATTTGCAAAGAGTTGCTCCCTCGGAACTTTTCTTGGTCTCAATGGTAATCTCTCATATTTATAAATACACTGGCTATTTTAGTGCATATAACTGGATACTGTATATTGAATGGACCACATGTCACAAACTATTTTGGTTATTAAATTAATATTAAGAAGCTAAAGCTGTTACTATGATTGAAATAAGTATATTAAAGTACACTACTAAATTATTGTAATCAAATGGTAAAGAGAAAAATTTATGCCTGAACCGGGAATCGAACCCCGAACCTTCAGCTTTCCGTGCTGATGCTCTAACCATTGAGCTAATCCAGGCTTCCTTCCCATCCAAGCATAAATCCTTCCTTTACCTTACTGTCTTTGTCCCACATTCAAATGCTATGAATCATCATTCACAAATACACAATGAATGGCTTCTACCTGAAGAAGACATCAGGTAGAAGCCATTCATTGTGTATTTGTGAATGATGCATTTGAATGTGGGACCAAGACAGTAAGGTAAAGGAAGGATTTATGCTTGGATGGGAAGGAAGCCTGGATTAGCTCAATGGTTAGAGCATCAGCACGGAAAGCTGAAGGTTCGGGGTTCGATTCCCGGTTCAGGCATAAATTTTTCTCTTTACCATTTGATTACAATATTTTGATTATTCTCGATTATCTTTGATTACATCTCATGATGCCATCCTAATGCAATTCTAGTAATTCTCACCGAGTGGAATATTTCAAGGTTAGGGTGAGTTATTTTTAAGTTCAGTTACTGTGAGCCGAATCTAATTATTTTAATTTCCATATGTTTAAAATGTTTTCATTTGTGAAGCTAAATTTTATTGGTTTGTATCTCCTTCAGAATACTGAGCCATCATTGCTGGCATTACTTTCTGTACAATTAATATTACATCTTTTAGACTATTTCTATCTCCATTTCTAATTAACTTTTTCTCATACCTTCTTCAGACCACACGCACATGTAATATATATATATATATATATATATACATACACATATCTCAATCCTCAGCTTGCTAATGACATTTTGCAACAGTAATTCACTAATTCTTCTTTTTTTTTAAATCATGGTATCCAAATACCTGCACTATCATTCCCAATATATTTTACTTTCATAATTTTGATTATACTTACTTACTTACTTACTCACTAGCACTATCAAACCCGTAGATTCATGGTCGCGGGGACATAAGCTCTCCATACATCCCTATCCTGAGCTAATGTTTTCTAATCATTCCCTGTATAATCTACTTCCCTCAAATCCTAGTTAATGTTATTCCCCCACCTCATTCTTGGTCTACCAACTGGGCGTTTTCCCTCTGGTTTTCCTACAAGAAGCTTCCATGCACGTCTTTCATTCCCCATTCGTGCCATATGCCCTGCCCTTCGCAGTCTACGAGACTTATCTGTTCCTATTATATCTGGTTTCCTATAGAGACCGTGTAGTTCACCGTTATTTAGGCTTCTCCATTCACCTGTCTGATCGTCTTCCTTTGGTCCAAAAATTTTCCTAAGAACTTTATTCTCAAATACTTGTAATCTCCTTTCCTCCCTTACAGTAAGAGTCCATGTTTCGCATCCATATAATATATCTGGTAGAATTATAGTTTTATATATTTTCAGTTTAACGTTTTTTTGAAAGGAGTTGGGACATTCAAGAGTCTCTGTAACGCATAATAACACGCATTTCCAGAATTGAGCCTATGTTTAATTTCTTTTTTCATCTCATTCCTATTTGTGATTATTGTTCCTAGGTATTTGAATTCAGCCAATTCCTCAAAATTTCCCTCATTTATCATCAACTGTCCACTTCCATTACATAATGTATTTCTATGTGTGACCATATATTTAGTTTTATTGAAGTTTAGTTCCAATCCCAATTTCTTAGTATTACTCAATAGTGTGTGTGCATGTTGGCCTTTAGTATCTCCTCGCTATCGGCCAATAGTACTACGTCATCAGCATAAACTAACAGCTTATTAATACCATTGAGTTGTAGGCCTTCCTCATCCTCTAAAGATTTGATGGCATGCTCTAGTACAAAATTAAATACTAGAGGAGATAGTGCATCTCCTTGCTTCAACCCATTCTGGATTTCAAAAGTTTCCGAAAACTGTTTGCCTACACGCAGTCTACTCTTTGTGCCATTTAGATACATTTGTATCGTTCTAATTTTTTAGGAATTCCGAACTCCAGCAGGATACTATATAACTTCTCCCTCTTAATTGAATCATATGCTTTTTTGAAGTCTACATATAGTTGATGTACAGTACCATTATATTCACTTCTCTTCTAAAATTTGTCTTATACTAAAAATCTGACCTGTTGTAGACCTGTTTCTTCTAAATGCACATTGATGCATTTTTACTATCAATTAATTAAATATTAATTTGGATTTTCTTTCAAAAACATCCATTAAAATTTGAGATTAGTATAGCATAATTTATTTTATGTTTGGACTATGAAATGCTATTTGATATTTAAGAGCTTGAATTTAAAATATAAATGGCATTGTGGAATGAATGTTTTATTGCCTTCCAGTGCATGGAAAGTGTTTACATATAGAGAAAAATCTGCTGTTTAATTGGAAGTCTGATAGCTCAGATGGCATTGCACTGAAGTACATTGGGTTCAAATCCTGATTTAGGTGCAAATTTTTCTCTTCAAATTTAAAATTAAAAATATAAACCTAACCGCATTAATAAATTAATGAGTCATTTTAACATCTTACCTCATATTTCATGTTTTATCAAACACGGTAACTATAGTTTTCAAATGATCTTGTCATTCATTTTCAACCGCCATTATGACTACCGGATATTCGTTGGAATCTCCCTCTATAATGTTGCCATCTGGTGTTGATTTGACGAACTTCGAGATATCGTTGCCATCTGGTATTGATTTGATGAACTTCGAGATGAGGTCACGTTCATCCGGAATGTTGAAATTCATAGATTTAAATTTGTTCTTCTGTATAAATATTTTCTCCCAAACTGTCAAGTCCAAAGGTTTTTCCAAATGTTTTAGAAGTTTAGCTTCTTTTTCAATTCTATGACCTTCCAACAAACTATGTGCTGCAATAGCTGATTTTTCAATCACACCATTTTTAATATTTCTAAAGTGTTCCTTTGTGCGAGTGTCCAAATTTCTTTTTGTTTTTCCTATGTATACTTTATTGCAATCTCCACAATCAATTTGATAAATTCCAGATTTTTTACTATCTGGGGTGTTCATTTTCTTATTGGTTATTAATAAGTTACCAAGGCTAAATTTATTTATTGGTGCCAATGTAATATTGAATTTCTTGAAAATTTTTTGAAATTTGTTATGTATTCCAGGATGATAAGTGATTTTCTTAAATTGTTTTCCTTTCTTTGAATCAGATTGCAGGGTAGTGTATTCTTTTAATCTTTTTAGTTGTCTGAATTTCTTCAATTTAGTTATAATTATTTCCTTTCCAAAACCATTTAAATTAGCTATGTCCATAATGTGATTGTATTCTTTCTTAAAATCCTCTTCATTTAGTGGAACATTCAATAATCTATATATCAAACTGTTGAAAATTGCATGCTTATGCGCAATATGATTGAAACCTGAAGATTTTATGTAATTGTCAACATGAGTATCTTTTCTGTATATAGTCATAATGGCGGTTGAAAATGAATGACAAGATCATTTGAAAACTATAGTTACCGTGTTTGATAAAACATGAAATATGAGGTAAGATGTTAAAATGACTCATTAATTTATTAATTAAGAACCTCATAATGTGTTTCCCAATTTTAACTTTGAAGAAGACCTAACCACATGTTTGAAATGCATTTTTCCAATTCAAACTCTTAATGTAAAACTTCTAGGTTTTTCTTCCTATCAATTCTGATAATAAAATATAATCACAGTTTGATGTGATCATTTTTAGCATCACTTTCAATATTGTTATACATTTATCTCTTTTTTCTTTGTTTCTTTTAATATTTTAACTGCTATATTGTTTAATATGATTTACAGGATCGGCTACCATATTTACATTTTTTCATCGTGACCCTTATAACTATAGCAAATGCTGGAGTAATCATTGTCCCTTTTAAAAATCTCAATTTTTTTTAAGTTTTTAACTGTAAAGGCTGAAAGGTACTCACACCAGATTCCCAGTCTTGAATTTGGTTAGAGGTTGGATGATGTTTATCATTTTAAGTGGAGGAAATGGATTCACAGAGAACCATATTCAATGTGTGTGTGTGTGAGATAGTTTGTGTTCTAATTCCTCCCATTTCACTTTTTATGCTTCAGGTTCCACATTATGTAGATAGATGACATTAATGTTGTCTATTTTTAATTTAATATGCCACTTTAGCAGACTACATTATGCAGGTGATATGTATTTGTTTCGTGTACAGAGATAAATGGGGACAGTGCCCATAATGGAGTTCCGTACAATAACACAAATTTAAATAAATTATATATCACAGCAACCATACTTTCAATTAAATGTAGAGTATGAAAATTTCACATCTCTTCTAGTAGTTTATTTTTAATTGAATTATAAAAATGTGAAAAAATGCTATTTCTGATCATGGTGCGAGCATTACAAAAATTTCCGATCATCTCCATGATATCATCATTCATAAATAAGCAATATTACCTATGTGCAAAATACATAACATGTGTATTTATATGGTTTTATTTGGAAGTGTATATTTAATTCATGCAAAGAATTGTATAAAGAAGTTTGGCACTGTTTTTCGAAAATATTAGCATATTACAGATAAATGTAAACATGTATGGCAATTTCTGTTTTGTTTTTCTCTGCTACCTTCAAATATTTAGAACCAACTCTGTCTGATGAAGGGTTTATGCAGGCATTTAATTTTTACAGATATTTATTTGAATATATGTCATCACAGCATTCCGAAACCAAATTCATTCTCTATCAGTGCGAATAATTGTTAACAGAGGACAGTAGAAAACAAATTAGTATGGAGCTTCAAGTGTATTCTTTCGAAATATATATTGATTTCACTTTTTGAAAACATATTCAATTTTTTATTGATTTTATTTGAAGTACAGTAATCCCCGGCAGACAAGCTGAAGATAAAACAAAACTGTTTTGAATCTTGTCCCAGAAGAACTCAACTTTTATGAGGTAAGATGCAACAGACTTACCTTATTTATTAAGTACCAGTAGGCCTAAACTTTACCCATGTAATGTGTTTTGTTCAAGTGGTGCATACATTGAAAATAGACTGCACTAATGGCATCTATTTGTCTTGTGCAGAAGCCAAAGCACAAAAAGCCTGATGGAAACACATATTTCATAAGCAAGATATTTCCATATAATCAAAGAAATTTCATAAGCTTCACTTTGTTATTTCTTCTTCTTTGTAAGCCCTTTACAGAGATTTAGGTGCTCTCCCCCTACAGGGAAGAATTTGAACCATACTAATTTAGTTACACTTACTTTCGTATAGATGTCATTCTGAGTGGTCTGTGGTCAGCGTTCCGCCTCATTCTGACATCTAGGAAACCAAAGTAGTACTAGGACGGGAAAATTCGGTAAATTTTGCTTAGAGGCCTTTTCATTCATGCTTAAGGATTTTTTACGAGCCCGAAAATCTTCAGACTCGGGATCCACGGCTTAAAGTCCCTCCCGGAGGACCTGCTCCTTGGATTTTTCCATCCTAAAAAATCCATCGACCCCGGCTGGGTTTGAACCCGCAACCATCGGGACCAGAGTTAAGGAGCATAACCACTAGTCCACCGCAGCCGACACTTCGTTATTTAATTCGCTAAAAAAATCTTTTTTTTTAGATGGTTGCAAGCAAATTTTTACACGATGAAGGTGAAACAGATGAAGTCTACAATGATGAATGGGCAGCTTCAGCAGGAATTAGTGTCAAAGAAATGAATCGCTTTGAAAGGGACTTTTTACAGGCTATTGTAAGTATTCTTTAAATGACTATAACTTTTATATATTAAGTTTGGGAATTTTTAATATTATGAGGTCCAATTCATAAGAATGAAATAAATTGTGATTATTTCTTACCTCATACTTCTATGTTTCTTTAAACACAGCACTGCAGTATCGGCGACTCCTTGTCACCATTGTCAGCTGTTTTCACGATTGTCAATTTTTTTTTTACAATCGTGAAAACAGCTGACGATGGTGACAAGGAGTCGCCGATACTGCAGTGCTGTGTTTAAAGAAACATAGAAGTATGAGGTAAGAAATAATCACAATTTATTTCATTCTTATGACTATAACTTTGCTTAATTTTCATACAAACAGCTTGGTTGCCATCCATGCCTGAATAATGAATATTATTTTCTTATTGTAATGTAAGAAGATGAATAGAACTATTTGGCTTTTATCTTTGTATTAAACAAGTGTTTCACCAATGGGGTGAGAAGAAATTATTAATATTTTAATAAGAAGCAACTTTATGATAAATAGATTGATTGTTGGTTGGTTGGTTGGTATCTAATGTCGAGCACTTGATAATGAAATCATTCGCTCTCTTGCACTCCAATATTTAGCAGAAAGGCTGGTCTCTTCTACAAAAGCTGGACAACGGAGGAGATGGTTTCTTTCCATATCTTCATTTAAATTGCAAAAAGGGCATTTAGGTGAATCTGTTAGGCTGCGGAAAGGCTACTGTCTTTAACAGAGAGGAGACCCTTTAATTCCTTCCATCGAAGGCTTAAAGGAACCGACCTGGACAGTAACCTAGTGTCCAATCCCTCACATTCTTGTGGTGCAGCTGTTAGTAATCACGCTTATGCATGATGAACAAAAGGGAAGGGCTACTCACCAACAAGCACTGGTCAGCTTGGTGAGTTTTTCTTTTTTGACCAAATTGGTATTACTTCTTCTTCCCATACCAATTCCCTCTTTCAACTTTTCTATCCAGTCTCCCTTGACTGACCTCTTGTTTCTTTCGACCCTGATGGTATTAGAGTATTCGAGGCCTAGGGGTTCATTTCTCCTTCCTTCCTATACCTACTTTCTCTCTATGGGTGATGTAACCACCACATGTGGTGCCTACTACTAAACGGTTACAACTAGTTTATTGTACTCCAGTACAAACATAAATTGATTGTTGAATTATACTTATTACACACAAAACTTACAAAACATTTAGGACATATTTGGGAGAATTTGTAATAGAATGATTTCAATAAACTTAATGTGACTATGGGAGAAAAAAAATTGATGCCGAAGAGAATAATAAATGTTATGCAAAAATCAGGAAAAGGACGAATAAAACTACCAAATCTAGAAATAAATCTGAAAGTAACAATATAAGTCAGAATGAATTGATGGAATGTAAGCATTCTGAAACATTTTAAAATACAATAGGAAATAGCATTAAGAGGTTTGTTTAATTATATATAATAAATTTGGGAATTTTTAACATTATGAGGTTTAAATGAATCATGATTTTTTCTTACCTCATACATCTATGTTTCTTTAAACACAGCACTGCAGTATCGGCGACCCTTTGTCGTCATCGTCAGCTGTTTTCACGACTGTCAATTTTTTCTCCTTTTTGCCGGTAATTATCTAGACTGCCATCTGGTATTCTTTTGAAGGAATTATTTTCTAAACTGCCATCTGGTGTTCTTTTGAAGAAATAATTTTCTAAACTGCCATCTGTTCTTCAAAAATATAACAGATGGCAGTTTAGAAAATGATTCCTTCAAAAGAACACCAGATGGCAGTTTGGATAATTACCGGCAAAAGAAAAAATTGACAGTCGTGAAAACAGCTGAGGACGGTGACAATGGTCACTGGTACTGCAGTGCTGTGTTTAAAAAAAGCATAGAAGTATGAGGTAAGAAGAAATCACGATTCATTTAATTCTTATGGTTTGTTTAATAATTCAAACATTTTGTCTGTTCATTCTGTAATCGCTGATGATGGGGCTAAGAAGTTCTGAAACATATGTTCGACAAAAACAACTCTAAGAGGTAAGAATGAACAGACAAAATGTTTTAATTATTCTGAAACATGTTTTCAAGAATTATGAAGTCACATGTTTATAAGGACTCTAGAGTGCTTATATTGTCACTGGTTGGAAGTCTGCACTCATGATGGCAAATTATTTGGAGACATGGCATAAGCCACTAACTCACGCCTCACTTCAAACGTGAAATCTTCATAAAACTATATATATATATTTTTTTTTTGAAAGAAAAAAGTTTGCCTAAACTGGGATTTGAATCCAAGATCTCTAGTTTTCCATACCAGCACTTTGATTTCTAAACTGTCTAGGCTCCCAATTTAAATGGAAATAATCGGGAACCTAGATAGCTTAATGTTTAAAGTGCTGGTACAGAAAACCAGAGGTCTTGGATTCAAATCCCAGTTTAGGCAAAACTTTTTCTCTCAAAATATTAATTTGTCCTTCAATGTAAGTGACAAATTTAAACAAAAATATTTAAAAACAAAACTTTACTAGCTAAAAGTGTAGTTTGAAAACGAAAAGAAACATCGAAAACAGATTTTATTGTTTAAAAGAATTGGAAAAGTAGAGAAAAACTTTGATTTTGATCCAAATAGGATGTTACTTTATCACAGATAGTGTATGAGCTGATTTTGATCCAAATAGTATGTTACTTTATCACAGATAGTGTATGAGCATGTGAAAACTTGAGATTTCTTTTTTTTTTTTTAATATAATAAATTTGGGAATTTTTAACATTATGAGGCTTTACTGATAAGAATCAAATTAATCATGAATTCTTCTTACCTCATACTTCTATGTTTTTTTAAACACAGCACTGCAGTACTGGAGACCATCGTCACCATCATCAGCTGTTTTCACAACTGTCAATTTTTACTTTTGCCAGTAATTATCCCAACTGCCATCTGGTGTTCTTTTGAAGGAATCATTTTCTAAACTGCCATCTGTTGTATTTTTGAAGAACTTTGTAATCAAGCTTGGTTTGTCTGGAATCTCGAAGTTCATGGTTCTATTTTTTTTTTTAATATATATATATTTTCCCAAACTGTTAAATCCAAAGGTTTGGATAAATGTTTCAAAAGTTTTGCTTCTTTTTCAATTCTATGATTCTCTAATAAACTATGTGCTACTATAGTTGATTTTTCAATTTCTCCATTCTTTATCTAATGTGCTTTTTTTTACGAGTTTCCAAGTTCCTTCTTTTTTTCCTATATATATATATATATATATATATATATCCTATTACAATCTTTGCAATCAATTTGATAATTCCAGATTTTTTGTTGTCTGGGGTGTTAACTTTATTATTAGTTAACAGAAGATTACCCAGACTGAATTTGTTAATTGGAGCCAATGTTATATTAAATTTTCTGATTTTTTTTTGAAATTTATTATGAACTTGGGATGGTAAGTAAATTTCTTGAATTTTTCATCTTTCTTGGAATTTATTGTTTATTATGTATTCATCAAAACCATTTATTTTTGCAATATGTACAGGAATACACCACCCTACAACATGATTCCGAGAAAGATGAAAAATTCAAGAAATTTACTTACCATCCTGAAGTACCTAATAAATTTCAAAAAAATTTCAGAAAATTTAATATAACATTGGCTCCCATTAACAGATTCAGCCTGGGTAATCTTCTGTTAACTAATAATAAAGTTAACACCCCAAAATTTTCTATAGGATCGTAACAGGCCTTGGCCTAATACTTGGAAGGAAGAAGAAGAAGAACACCCCAGACACCAATAAATCTGGAATTTATCAAATTGATTGCAAAGATTGCAGAAGGATATATATAGCAAAAACAAAAAGGAACTTGGAAACTCGTAAAAAAGAACACTTTAGAAACTTAAAGAATGGAAAAATTGGAAAAGAAGCAAAACTTTTGAAACATCTATCCAAACCTTGGATTTAACAGTTTGGGAAAAGATATATATATTAAAAAAAACCATACTAGAACCATGAACTTCGAGATTCCAGATGAACCAAGCTTGATTACAAAGTTCTTCAAAAATACAACAGATGGCAGTTTAGAAAATGATTCCTTCAAAAGAACACCAGATGGCAGTTTGGATAATTACTGGCAAAATAAAAAATTGACAGTCGTGAAAACAGCTGTTGATGGTGACAATGGTCGCCGATACTGCGGTGCTGTGTTTAAAAAAATATAGAAGTATGAGGTAAGAAGAATTCACGATTCATTTGATTCTTATGGAGATTTCTTATTTGAATCCAGGCTCAGATGCAACAGAAGATTGGACAAGAAATAATTACCAGAAATCAGATGTTCAGACAATTGGAGAAATTGTAATATCATTAAAATTTCACCTCAAGTCATATTTTGCCTTCTTTTTGACCATTTTTAGAATAATTATTCCATCTTCAAAGATGGAATTTTATTAATAATAAATTATTAATACCTCATATTGTTACTTCCTACTAAGTTTAAATGAGGAAAATATTTCAAGATGATGTTAAGTCTACTCTAAAGATTATTTCTCTTAATGAAGTGGAAAAAAAAAAAATATATATATATATATATATATATATATGTATATATAGAATCAAATTTTAGTTTTTTATTCCTCATTTATACAATGGTTAAATAGAAACTTTTCTGTAAGGTCTGTGCCTGGCTTATGAAGTTCAGCATTTTCTGACCCTAGAGACATCTTGTATCTCTGGGTTGGACATTCATTGACCATTTGGTTTTACTTTCACTCTCAGGGTCTCGTAGTGAAAGACATAGAAAGAGATACATTTACAATGTTAAGATTAAAGTAAAATACTTCATACCTCACCTCGTATCCAATCTTCTAATTATATTGCTTATACTGCAGTTTCAAAGCATTGGCAGCTTCGTCTTCAGTAATACCTCGTTGACTGATGTTATGTCGATCAGAAGAACTAGTTCTCTTCCCTCTATTGGTGGACCGTAAAGTGGAAGTATTTTATTTTAATCTTAAATTAAACCTCATAGTGATTTTTTCCTATAAAAGTTCAATTTACAGTGTTGTCGACTTTCATTCAACTGTCAAACCAGCTCTGGACTAATACGGTTATAGTAATGGCTTATAGAATAGAATGCGTTTCACACCGTCAACAACAGAAGGAAATGACAACTAAAAGAAACCACCCCTCCAAATAATTGACTTTGAGCGGTAAAGTAAGACCAAATGCCCTGCAAATTTTACTTAACAGATACTGATGCTTTCCTTAGACTTTGATTAAACTTGTGAACTAGATGCCACAGTTTGCTGATATTTGCTTTGAAGTTGAGAAAACTCTACTGTGTGAGAGATGTTGATGTTATTCCTGGATCACAGTAGTGTTAATTTAAAAATACTCATGTACATTTTCTCTTTTAATACAGTGTAGTAAGTATGGTTGGTTGGTATCTAATGTCGAGCACTTGATAATGAAATCATTCGCTCTCTTGCACTCCAATATTTAGCAGAAAGGCTGGTCTCTTCTACAAAAGCTGGACAACGGAGGAGATGGTTTCTTTCCATATCTTCATTTAAATTGCAAAAAGGGCATTTAGGTGAATCTGTTATGCCAATTCTGTGTAGGTGTTTATTCAAGCAGTCATGTCCCGTTAGCAGTCTGAATGTTGCTACTGCAGATTTTCTTTGTAATGTAGTAATGTCATAAGCTTGTAGATTTTCCCATTCCTTTCCAGATGTTTTGGTGGTGTATTCTTCTCTAAGTTTATTGATGTATTTATTTGAATAATTCTTTTGATAGAGTGAAAGGAAACTGGAGCAGAAGTTGGGTTTGAAACAATTTTGCTACCCTTCTTGGCTAGAAAATCGGCTATTTCATTGCCTGTCACTCCACAGTGGGCCGGAATCCATTGAAGTACAACTTTTTTATGTAGACGGGATAAATGTTTTATCATTTTGTGACATTCGATAATTTTGATGCTTTTGGGTGTTGTGAAGTATAAATCCACTTATTTTTATATCAATTAACACTATGAGGTATTTACATTTAAATTAATATTGGGAAGTAAACATTATGAGGTTATAATGTTGAGTGATTCTGGGTTATGTGGCCGTGGTCCATAGTTGGTGTTGATACCAGACGTTTCGCCCTCAACTGCAGAGGGCATCTTCAGTGGCGAGTGCTTCTAGGCGTGTTTCCTGGTCGGAAGATCTACTTAGAGTGAGCGCTGCGGACGTTGTATTAGTGGTGGGTGCAGGGTGAGTGGGCGTGGCTCTTGCTGATTGGCTAATAATGGTCGTCTCCTTGTTGTCCCTAGTTAGCCAATCAGCAAGAGCCACGCCCACTCACCCTGCACCCACCACTAATACAACGTCCGCAGCGCTCACTCTAAGTAGATCTTCCGACCAGGAAACATGCCTAGAAGCACTCGCCACTGAAGATGCCCTCCGCAGTTGAGGGCGAAACGTCTGGTATCAACACCAACTATGGACCACAGCCACATAACCCGGAATCACTCAACATTATGATTACCGGCCGTGAAAGCCTGCATTCAACTATTATGAGGTTATATCATTAATAGTGAGTGGAGAACATACTTTTATCGACTCACCTCATATGATTTCAAATTTCTTTGATTTTATATACCGACGGTTTTAGACAATATCATGTCCCTCTTCAGTCATGGCTTCCACTGATGAAATTCTGTGATTGTTGATTTCTCTAATGACATCACCTCTTGTGCTGACAACTTTCGTTGAGATTATAAACTTTGTAATTAAATTTTTATCCACTGGAATATCGAAATTCATAGATCGATATTTATTCTTCTGAATGAATATCATTTCCCAAATTGTCAATTCCAACGGTTTATCCAATCGTTTCAAAAGTTTTGCCTCTTTTTCAATTTTATAATGTTCTAGCAAACAGCAATTGCTGATTTTTCAATTTCACAATTTTTAATATTTCTAAAATGTTCTTTAGTGCGTGTTTCCAAATTCCTTTTTGTTTTTCCTATGTATACTTTGCTACAATCATCACAATTTATTTGATAAATTCCAGATTTATTACTGTCTGGGATGTTGATTTTTTTATTTGTACTTAGAAGTTTTTCCAGACTTAATTTATTTATTGGTGCCAAATAAATTTGAAATCATATGAGGTGAGTCGATAACAATATGTTCTCCACTCACTATTAACTATAAGGTATTATTTATATAAGTATTCCAAAAACTATGCTTCGTTATTGCCCCCAAGGCAAAATTGCTAGGATGTCCAAAAACGCACTGGATGGAAAATTCCTCTTTAAGGCCATAACAGGTCGCATAGCCTAATACTTGCATGGTTGATGATGATATTTATTTAAATAAAATTTTTATACCTCACCTCATATCTTCATCTTAGACTTGTTTCAGATCCTTCTTCGGTTCCATCATCAGTATTTTCACGACCATTGTTATGTCGTCCTGAAGAGCTGTCTCTTGTTCCCTCCATTGGTAGGCTGAAGAACCTTCAAATCAAATCATTTTCCCTGGGAATTTCAAAGTACATTCTACTTCCCCATTCTTGACATTCCTGAGATGATCTTTCGCTCTGGTTTTTAAATTTCTCTTTGTTTTCCCCATGTAGACTTTCTCACATTCCCCACATTTAATCTCATAAATCCTTGATTTGTTTTCTTCTTCTATTTTTCCATTTTTGTTGGATATAAATTAATCTAATGAAACTGAAGTCGTTTTTCAATGTCAATCTTATGTTGAATTTTTTTAACTTATGGTGTTTTGATGGATTATTTGTGAATATGAGATGTAATAAAATTTTACTTAAATAAATCCACTTACTGCTTAATATTTACAGCAATGGGAAGTGTTTGTGAGTGAACATGCCTTTTGGACAAGACTAAGTAAAATGGAAAGAGAAGTTGCCCTGAAAGAAGGAAGGAGACGAGGCTGGTTCTCTTACACAGACTTGGAAAAACTTATGGAGACTGTAGACTTGGCTTCGTTGGCTCAGGCTCTCGTTACCGTAAGTATTCATTTATTTATCTCTTCCATTCAGCTAGAAATAAAAATAAATTCAATTCAATGTTTAATATTAAATTTATCACTACTCACTGAATGACAAATTAAATTTGAGGAAAAAGATTTACACATAAATCAAGATTTGAACCCAATATATCTGGTACTGTACCACCTTTACTCTTACCATCTAAGCCAGGGGCATCCAAACTACAGCCTGTGGGCCGGATGCGGCCCACCGTCACTTTCCATCCGGCCCCAGTTGACATAAGGCATTCTAATAAATTAAAATACGCTAAGGGTAGGCCTGTCCACCGTTGTGGTTTCGAGGTAGCGTGCTGCCTTGTCATGCAGCTGGCCCAGGTTCGATCCCCGGTCGGGGCAGTTTTTCTGGGTGAGGTTTTTATCGGGGTTTTTCCTTACCTGTAAGACAAATGTCAGGAAAACTTTAAGGCCCAAACGGTCCCCGAAATCATATGGCCATCATCCTTATCATTATCATCATCATCCTTCACCGGTGTGGAAAGCAATGGAAAGCTACCACACCTACACAATTCCCTAGTACAGCTGCAAGCATAGCATGAAAATGCTATGATTGCAGTGAAGGACCTGCCTTCGGGCAGAATTACTATGGATGGAAGAGAGGCCTATATTATTATTCTATTAGTAATGAAACGTGAACTTGTGAAATATGTTATAACGACATAACAAGAAAAGTAGCAAATCAGCACACGCTTATAATAATAATATAAATTCATTTATTTTAGCAGATTTTACATTTCACATCTTCCAGAGCCCAATTAATATACTATCATTCACTATAATCTCTCTGTCATCCTAATCTCCATCACTCAATTCGTTTTCCACTCATACTGCTCAAAACACCATCAATGCTCATTATTTTTGGTCGTCCTCTTCTTCTACCATGTTGCACCCATTCTAGTATCCTTCTTGGGGATCTGCCTACATGATCATACAATTTTGTTCGTTTTTCATGAAATTCGCAATTGAAGTTTGACGATTCATCTGTGTTTTAATTACACCTTTCTTATTTTATCTCTTCTAGAAACTGTAATAATGATAATGATAATAATCATCACGATAATAATAATCCACAATGGGTATAATAGGACCTATGGCCCGCGCTGCCTTGATGTTACTTCCATTTGGCCTGCGGTACATATAAGTTTGGGCGGCTCTGATCTAAGCAATTAGGCTAAGATTTTTCTCTATACTAATGCATTACCTGTTTGCTAGAAAGCAGAAAACATTTGTCATTCAGTGAGAAGTGTTAAATGCAATATTAAGCAATAAATTTAAGCTTAACTGGCTATAAATGTAGCGTTAATTCCCATTTAAAGTCTCCTTGTTTAAAAATCCGTTAGATGGAATGAATGCTCACTGCTTTCTCATGCTAGAGAATTATATTAGTGTAGATAAAAATCTGTGAATAAATCAGAAGCCTAATAGCTCATATGGTAAGAGCAGTGGTGTACAGAACCAGAGACGCTGGGTTCAAATACAGATTTAGGCGTTAATTTCTTAACAATAGTGCAGGGTTAGCATGTTTTAAAGACTTGTGTAAGTAAGCCTTGGTAGATTTAAATTAATATTGGGAAGTAAACATTATGAGGTTATATCATTAATAGTGAGTGGAGAACATATTTTTAACGACTCACCTCATATAATTTCAAATTTCTTTGTTACCGGCGGTTTCAGACAGTATCTTGTCCCTCTTCAGTCATGGCTTCCACTGGAGAAATATTTTTAATGACTCACCTCATATAATTTCAAATATCTTTGATACCAGCAGTTTCAGACAATATCTTGTCCCTGTTCAGTCTTCCAGTGAAAGCCAAGACTGAAGAGGGACAAGATATTGTCTGAAACCGCCGGTATCAAAGAAATTTGAAATTATATGAGGTGAGTCGTTAAAAATATGTTCTCCACTCACTATTAAAGTCTTGGTAGAGTTAAGGATGGCATGGTAGCAAGTTCAGTCCAAACCACCAGTCAATGGAATTTTTGAGATGATAATTCACAGATAAGACAAGTTTATCCTTGACAAATGACCAGCCGCATGGGCTAGTGGTCAGCTTATCTGACTACTGTTCATGAGGTCCCGGGTACGATTCCCAGTCAAACCATAGGAATTTTTCTTTAAAGGGAATCATCCCTCTGGTTACCCATGGTCTGGAATTTAGGTTAAGTTTAGGTTAAGAACTCTCCTGGTGCTTCATTATCATTTATCACCTATCATATCACAGGGGTAACGTAACCCTGCCTTCTAGGCGCCCCAACTTCAGAAGTGGGTTACAATTAAGCCATTGCCAGGAGAGAACACCAGAAATGTCGGAATGACAACCTCGGGCATTGAATAAAAAAAATCCAAATTTAAGAGCTGGTCCCTCTTATTGGAATCAAATCTTGTAGCAGAAATAAACAGAAAGGCATGCTGTAGCATAATTGATTAAGGCAATACACTACAAGCTGAAAGGTCTGTGGTTTGAGTTTTAATATGGTCAGGATTTTTAAACTGGCCTAAATCTTTTGGCAGCACTATGATCTCTAGGCCAACTCATCCTCTAAGAGAAATGAGTACTAGACACTTGTTCTGGGGATAAAGGCAGACATTACACACGGCTGATATCTCATGCCAATGTCTAAAAAGGTGGAGTCGTAACCTCCCTACTACTTCTATAATAATAATAATAGCTTTATTTTAATTATATTATTTTTGGTCTGGACATCTTACCTCAATATTAATGTTGATTTGTTCTTGGACATGTTTCAAAACAATTCTGTTTTATCGTCAGCTTTCCCAACATGTCCAAGAACAAATCAACATTAATATTGAGGTAAGATGTCCAGACCAAAAATAATATAATTAAAATAACCTCAAAATATAACTTCCTAAAATTAAATATTAGCTTTATTTTACCTGGCAGAGTTAAGGCCTTGTCTACCATTCAACCAGGTTTAAAAAAAATACAAAAAAAATAGTCTTTACATCTAAATTACAATATGTTATGAATACAATACCTAAACACTGGAGTATATTAAGTTATGTAGGTAGGAAATAACACTATGAGGTTTATTTTAATTTTGTTTAGTTATTTCTTGACTCGCCTCATACTTCTTAACTCCCTCACATATCTAGATTTTGTCACTGTATTTGTGACATTCTCAATGCTGTTCACGTTCACAACTCTGTGAACGTGAACAGCATTGAAAATGTCACAAATACAGTGACGAAATCTAGATATGCAAGGGAGTTAAGAAGTATGAAGTGAATCAAGAAACAACTAAACAAAATTAAAACAGGAGTATATCTCGAGCCAATTGTCTAAAAAGATTGTAATCTTAATCTCCTAACACCCCAAGGAGCTCCTAAGGTCTGTAATGGAATTAATACATTTAATATTAAATTAATTAAACTAACATAAGATATTTCACTAATTTAAGGGTTAATTAAATTATATGATACACATTCCGACAAATTGAATCACAGTGGTTGCTATAATCAATTTTTAATTTCGGGTTTCATATAAATCCTCGCTTCTAATGGTCGGATTTCACTGATTTTTTATTTCCTTTCTCGGTTTATTTGAATACCTTTTTAATACATATTCCTTTATATTTAGAAGAAACAAAAGGTATGGAGTGTTTAGAAATTCTGAAGGAATATAGCTATTGAGGTTATCCTCGTGGAAATATTTTTTAACAAAATTTTCAGATCTTCACTGATCCTAAATAGTGTCTATGACTGAAATTTATACATACATACATATATATATGAATAAGAAAGTTTTCTTGGGTTTTCCATGTCTTGGATTCAAGTTTGGCTTCTGGCTACTGATTCCGACATTTCGGCATGATCCCACATACCATTATCAAGGAATAAGTTCGAGTCACAGGTTTTGGTCTTATATAATTAAACACACACAGTCTTACTAATAAAAATCTCTTATACAGGCTTTCATCAGTTGTTTAATTATACAATATATAAGCCTTATGTAGATCACGTATAATTTCCTTACTAATAAACGTTGTGCTGGAGCTATATAACAAAACAAACCGTTATACACAATACGTCACATATTCGTCATCATTATGACATCAGAACAATATTACGTGCAGTTTGTAACAGAAATAAAACAACATCAACTAGTGATTAATTGTGTAAGAAATGAATATGAATAAGAATTAATAGAGATCCCTAATTGGGGAGGTACGGAAAAAAGAAGTGTGTTTTAATTTATATACATTTTCCTTTACGCTATGTCAAACATATCATAGAATTGGTTTCACAGATAATGTGCTGCCATCTAACATCAAGAATTTTGAACAATTCTTGGAAACTAATAAAAGTTTTTCCCATTACTTATGAATTATGTGCAGTGTTTTAAGATGCGTTAGAAAACGTTCAAAATAGTAGGAAATGTTACCGACAACAGAATAACATGCCTAGACCAGGGTTTGAACCCAGAACTTTTAGCTTTATATGCTAATGCTCTGCCACTGAGGTATCCAAGGCCTCCAATCTTAATGCAAATTTTTCTCTTATATATGTTTAATTCCCGAGAGCATCAAAGGCTTGCGAACCATTGCTCGACACGCAAATGGTGGCTTCTTATTTAAGAAGACTTGATGGGAATTTTAACATTATTTTATAAAGCCAGTAGAGCTTCTTATTATAAATTTAACATTTTTCACTGAAGGACAAATTATATTTGAAGAAAAAAAAAATGTATATTCTGTAAATCAGCAAAATGAGACCATTTGTTGAGGAATTCAGTTGGTTTATGGAGTTGCTGCATGACGGACTTTTTTTGTAATTGAATGACTTGTTAATTTAAATCAGATTTTATAATTGCAATTTTTACAGGTGTCTGCTGTTTGTCTTACAAGTTATACGGCAAGTGTGTTAACCCTTATTGGCTCAGCATTCATCGTAAGCCAGATACCAGGCATTCCTTTGACCACAAGTGTATCATCATTGACCTGCAGTGTGCCAAGAACTTTGGTACCAGAAACGACAATCAATTCAACTGTAGAACAACTCTTGCCAACAGTCGATATGTTAACCACAGGTTTTATCTTAGCCTCTCTAACTTCTTGTCCTTCCGAGAACAATTTGCAACCAGTAGCTCCATTATTTGATAATCGTACTTGTTCCTTCCACCATTTACTGACAAATAGAACTGAAAATGTGTGTCAATTAGGTAGTAATGAATGGGTTGAAATAATTTTGGAATGGACAAAATTCACAAGTTGGCATTGGTGGAAAATGGAATTTGAACATTTAATTTCTGATAATAATCAGGTAAATAAAAGTAAAGATGAACTCACCAGTGGAAGAAGAAAGCATAGTTCTTCAAACCGATCCAGGCTTAACTCACATTCCACTCAAACCAGAGAAACAAATGATGCTCAAGATGCTTCTTGGGAATGGGTCACAGAGATTCGGAGCTGGCTTGATCTAACCGCACTTGAAAAAAGTTCACACACAAGATTTTTTCCTCTAGAAATAACAACAAGCAATTACTGAAACTAATATTTTGTATTTACATATTTAATATTTTATTAATGCTAAAAACCAATGATGTAAAATATATTAAGTAATCAATTTAGATTAGAATTTTATAAGAATTAACAGTATGAGGTATTATTAAATTTAAGTAAATTTTATCACTGGGGCACGCCGTAGCGTAGTGGTTAAGGCATTGAGCTACAAGCCGGAGGGTCGAGGGTTCAAGTCCCGTTGGGGTCAGGATTTTTAAACTGACCCAAACCCTCAGGCGGCACTATGGCCCTGGGGTCGACTCAGCCTCTAACGGAAATGAGTACCAGACGCTTGTTCTGGGGGTAAAGACGGCCGTCACGCAGGGCTGACAACCCGGCTGACATAAAGTGCCGATTGTCTAGAAAAAGTGGGAGCCTTAACCTCCTACTACCCCGGGCCTGTTGTGGGATCACAAAAAAAAAAATTATCACCTATCCTTATATTCCATCTTCTATCTAGATTGGTTTCAGAACCTTATTGTTTCCATCTTCAGTAATTTCACGACCATTGTTCTGTTGGCTTGAAGCATTGCTTCTTACTCCATCTGTTGGTAGACTGATGAGCTCCAAATCACATTCATTTCCTGATAATTTCTAAATTCTTTAATAGAAAAATTTGCTGCTCACACTTAGTCAGAAAAACATCAAATTGAAAGAAAGGCGTTGTTCTGTCATCTTGAAACATTCCTTCTCAATCCATCTACTGGTAAACTGTTGAACCTCCAAATCACATATCCCAGGAGTTTCAAAATTCATTGATATATTTTTGAAGTAGAAAAATCTGCAGTAGCCGCTCACACTTGGTCAAAAAAACATCAAATTGAAAGAATGGCTAAATTAATAAAACAAAAAGAAAAACCTAAAGAGCTCACAAATTGGGAAAAATCCACATTCAAAAACAAGGAGAAATTAATGAATTTTGAAATTCTCTGGAATTTGGAGGTTTATCGGTCTACCAACAGATGGAGTAAGAACAATGGTTGTAAAATTACTGAAGATGGAACCTGTTGTTCCGAAACCGGTCTAGACAGAAGACAGACTATGAATGAGGTGATAAAATTTACTTAAATTCATTCAACTTAGGTTTAATAGGGCTAAAACGGTATCAAAACGAGAGAACATATTTGTAATATTCTGCTCTATCTTCTCCTTTATAGAGACTTTCAAGTAAGGCCTATGGGGAAATTAAAATTTCACAGTCACATGTATTTAGACAAGAAAATGGAGGATCTCCTATAATATAATCAGCACTATGCATAAACTGTCTACTTCAAACAAAACATTTATTATAAAAGATAAAAACATTCTCTCTCTATTTTCATTGTTTTTAATTTTTATCACTTCTTACCGAAGGACAAATTATATTTGAAGAGAAAATTTTGACTGCTTTTCTGGCTATATAAGTAGTGTTTAACCCCATTGAAAGTCTTCTTGAAAAGAAGCTGCTAGATGGCATGTGGAACAAACGTTCATTGTCTTTGGCATGCAAGGATTGTATAATAGAAAAACTGAGTCGTGAAAACAGCTGATGTGGTGACAATGGTTGCTGATACTGCAGTGCTGTGTTTAAAAAAACATAGAAGTATGAGGTAAGAAGAATTCACGATTCACTTTATTCTTAGAAAAATTTCAGTTTAAATTGAGATGCCTAATTAACTCAGTGGCAGAGCACTGGTGCATAAAACCGTAGACCTTGGGTTCAAATCCCAGTTCAGGCATAATTTTTTTTCTTTTCAGATATAATTCTCTCTCTATACATCTCCACAGGGTCAAAGATGCTTCCTTGGGGAAATTACTTAACCAAGCATAGTTTAGTTTGCTAAAATTTAACTTTTATAGGAATTAATCACTATGAGGGTTTAATTTATGTGAAATTAAATGTTTCTTACCTCTCCTCATATAAATCTTCTAAGTAGATTGCGATTTCGAGACCATGATGGTCTCATCTTCAGTACAATCTTGGCGACTGATGATCAACATAACATCAGTCACCAAGATTGTACTGAAGATGAGACCGTTATGGTCTTGAAATCACGATCTACTTAGAAGATTTATATGAGGAGAGGTAAGAAACATTTAATTTCACCATTAGTTATGCTTATTGCACTACAGGTGTCTGTGAGTGACAAATGATTAGTTAAATGTCTCACAGAGAGACAGTAAGCAACTAAGGTATTATTTGGATGGAAAAGGCAAATAAATTTTGTTCAGAGGCTCTAATTTTGACTTGAATATTTTACAAGCCAGAAAATTTTCAGATTGGGAACTATAGCTTAAAATCTCTCCTGGAGAATTTATCCTTGACATCATAAAAATTCCATCGACTTCGGCTAGGTTTGAATCTGTGGCCGTTGGGATCAGAGGCAATATAAAAACATTCAGATTAACACATTGGTGACCGACAGTTGTGCATTCCACCCACCCCTGCTTGACCGACATTTCTGTTAGTGGATGGACTTTTAAATTTTAAACCGCTCTAGCACAGTATGGCTTTACATCAATATATTTACAGTCAATAACAATAATACATAAGTAATTCTTTATTAGTGTTCTTACCAGACCTTCTAGTAGAAATTGAGGGTTGGAAACATTCCCCTTTATGTAAAGGCACAATGCAAAAGGAGCATATGTAGTGAATTTATTTTCTTGTGTTCACTGCAAATGCAGCAAGTTTTGGAGGGGTATTTTTTCTTTCCAGTCACAATTGATGTTAATTTATGTGTCTTCATGTCTCCTGACAGTCTATATGGTGGATCTTGACCTGGTGTCCTAGAAGTGGTTTCCTTTTCTCTATGTCTTTCTTCCTCTTCCCTGTCATCTGTTCCTAATTTCACGACTGCCCAACAAGAGGCTGTTTCAAGCAAAAAAAATCTGTTTGACATTTTGTTGTTAGGATTTGAAATTTATAGACCCTGCAAGCATTAAAGAGTGCACAATTCAGAAGCCACAGTACAACTTTCTTGCTCCATTTCACTGTTTTTCTGTGGTGAAACAAGAGTGGCATTTGTGATAGGTACTGGTCGGCCCTGTCTATGCCATTCACATACTTGTTATATTGAAGTATTCAATAGGGCATTTTTACAACTTTACCCCTCCCACTCTCGTGTTGCCTGATGCAATGTGCTAACCATTCTTACGTCTCTTTTATCTCTCCATGTTTAAAGCAAAACTTCGCCCTTACTACAAAATACACTTTCTCCTGGTTTGAGTTTATTTCCTGCTTCCACAAATGATTTTTTGAAGCCCCCTGTTAATCCGTATTGTTCCACAAACTCTCTCGAGCAAATTTTCAGCTATAGCCACACTATTATAATAATTATCCTGGTAGACATGGTGCCACAGATATAAATTCGGGTCCAGAACGCAAAATAGTGTTTCTTCTAATTTATTCCCCTCTGCAACATATATTTACAGGTTACATATATATCCCGTAATCGCCTAACTACCCACACTAAAATTCCATATTTCACCAGTCGTGTCTGTCTTGACACTTTAAACTACCCTTTCTGTAAAGATGGAAATTTCATTAAAGAGAAGAGAGGGGTACAAATATAACTAAAATTTATTTCACAACGAGAAAAAACAAAATTGCATACCTCCTTCAAACGCGAAGAGGCAGGGAAACCATACAAAATGTAAAAATGGAAATCTCTGTGACCGGTCGTCTAGCGCTGGACATTTAAACACGGAGATCTCCGTGGGCCGTCACCAATGTGTTAAGTTGAAAGGAAAATCTAATTTGACAATTTGGATAACTGAAAAAAACTTTCCAACTCTGGGAATTGAACATTATTTATCTTGAATGTGAGTTATTTTCTTTAACCTGGAGTCAAGATTTCAAGTTTTTATGAAGAGTAAAATTTAAATTTGTAATTCAGAATTATGTTAAAAAAATGTGTGACTAGCTCATATCCAGTCAGTTTAGGCATGACATGTACAATTATATGAAAGCCCTTTTAAATCATTAGTAGAAAAAAGTGATGCAGTTGTTATGATGATGTTTCTAATGGCAAACCACTGGAGGTTAGCCATTAGTTTTGTGGCTTCCTAATAAAATTGAACTACATTTCACAAAGATATTTATTTATAACATATCATATTTGTCAATATATATGAAACACTTCAATATTTGAGTAATTTTCTATTAAAAAAAATAAAATAACATTTCCCTGGCTCCATATTCTTCTACCCAATTTGCAACACAAGGTGTTTGAATCTTGCTACTTTTTTCACAAATTAAAAACATACGCAAGAAATTGTTTGTTAAAAATTATTGATTATTAGAGATTTGTGAAAGTGGTTTTATTTTTAGGGAAAATTTGTTTTAAAATTTAAAGATTTCGTAGTTATTGGGAATTTGGCGGTGTTATTCTAAAAAAATGTAAATTTGAGTCTTTTAAATCCTAATTTAGTGTATTAAACCCAATATGAATGATATATCCAGTAGTTTAAGGCCAACTTTTAGCTTGTACAATTGATATAGATTTTAATACACTAAAATGCATAAAATTTTAATCGTAGTCACTAATTTGAAAGCAAAATTTACCTTTTAAGAAAAAGCAACCATCGTGAGTATATCTGTGTTGCAACCATTTCCCTTTGCAAAGGTGCATGGACGGAAAGCAGATTTTTTTTTATTTTTACGGCAGTTAAAAAGAAGATGGAATCCGAAAAACAGTGTTTAAAAATACATTATGAAAATTTTGCGAATTTTAAAACAAAAAATCTCCAGAATTTGTTTGAAAATTTTAAATTTTGATGTTATTTTGCGATTCATAAATTGCTTTTTTGAGGTTACGGGAAGCGGAGTTAAGAAATGGTACAAGAAAATGACAAAAATTAGAGCATTTTGCATTATTGCGACTTGCGAATTTCACGGATCTCTATTGATTATAAAATTATATTTGATTGTTTTCAGGACAAGAAAGAAGAAGTACTGGTAATTGAATGGTCTTATGATTCAGTCCATATATAGGGCTTGAAGTGTTAATATTGTAATTGCAAAATCATTTAACTCATGCCCTCTTTTATTGAATTTTTATAAGATCATTCCTCCAGGACTCTTTCTCCACATTTTCAAAGTTAATGTCTCCTTTCACAATCTGTTCTTCTAAATCTATTCTTAAGCCTTTGATGTCTGCCTTATGTGTTTCGTATGTCAAGGTGAAGAAGAAGAAAATAATCAGTATGAGGTTAGTTTAAGATTTAAATTAAAATTCTTTATACCTCACCTCATAATCAGTCTTCTAATTATACTGGTTTTGAAAACCTAACCGGTTTCATCTTTGGTAATATCTCAACTGATGAACCTCTAAATCAAATCAAATTCCCCAGGAATTTCAAAATTCACAAGTTTCTCTTTTTTTTTCTTTTTTTTTTTTAAATCATTAGGAAGTTACATTATGAGGTTTAATTTTAATTTGAGTTTGTATTTTTTAACATTCTTACCTCATATGTTTATATGGACTATTTAACTCATGCCCCAAATGGGAGTCAATGACCATTCACGTTACAATGATTTTTGATTTACAACCAATCACAGTTGTCAGTTGTATTTTGTCTAGAATTTACCAACTAAAGTTTATCATAATAAAGAAAGCACCCTCCTTTTTAACATTCTGAATAGGTCATAGCATTATTTTGCAGTGACTAACCACTAAGAAATATGGCTACCAGATTGTATATATAGTGCATGAATGTCAACACATAGCGCATGCGGGAGTTAATATAAAAACATTTGTAGCAATTGATTATACCACCAAAAAAGAAACCACTGTTTGCACTTTCTTAAATGTATTTTTCCCAGAAAAATATAATTGTCATATTTACATCATAGGACATCAGAAATGAATTAATATACAGTTTGATGTGTTTCATTTTTTTTTCACTAGAGTGCATTCTTACAATATTGCGTTCCTTTGGCAATAAATAATATGATCTGGTTGCAGTGACGAACAAAAGCAAATGAAGCGTACCAATCGTTTCTCATTTGTTTTCAAACATCGCCGTTTACATTAAATATTTAAATATTTTAAAATAACTATATTTAAATAATGATTTGTGAGAAAACAGCATAAATGTATTCGTTAAATAGTCTTAACAAATGCCACTCTTGATTTCCAAATTCTCTAGATAAATTCACTCCTCACTTCATGAGTCGTGAATTTATTGATAATTTGGAAATCACTCGTGGCATTACTTATGAAAACCATTAAAGAAGACCAAAACAAGAAAATAAACATGTGAGGTAGGAATGTTAAAAAAATACAAACTCAAATATTTCTCTTTCTTGTTTTCTTTTGTATGTGCATTTTTTTCCAAACCATGAGTTCATTATATTTCAACTAAATACAGGAAATGATAACTGTGGAGAATCAAAACAAATAAACGAAACAAATTAATAAAAAATCAGAATATAGTAAACCATAAAATATCACTCAGAATTGGTTGGCTGGGACATTTAATAAGAATGGATGATCAGAGATTGATTAAGAAACTCTATAAATGGAAACCTATATGAGGTAGAACAGTTGGAAGACCGAAGATAAGATGGGAAGATGATGAAATGAATGATCTAAAGAAAATGAAAGTGACAACTTGAATATGGCAAGAGGCAGATTGGCATGGAGGAGGAGGCCAAGACTTTCCACCTTTGAAGTTGCGCCTCATTTGGTTTTTCTATTTTTAAAGTCGGTTTAATTAAACAAATGGAAGAAGACAAGGATGTGGCCTCTCGCCCTTGCTCTTTATCATATACATGGATAGAATACTCCAAGATTGGCAACAGATGAGACACAGTTCTATCCAAATTAATAGAAACCATAAAATAGACTCTTTGCTTTTTGCACATGATTTGCTATTAATAGCTCCAGCAGAAACAGATTTACAGTATTCTATTCACAATTTTAATATAATTGCAAAAAGATACAATATGGAAATCAATACAAAGAAAACTGAAGTGATGGCCTTTTGTGGGAAATGCCCTATATAAATAAATAAATAAATAAAGCCTGATATGTCCCTTTAGGGCAAAGGCCTCCCTGTACAGGGATTAAGCTGTATTTGAGAGTGTCACCCGGTGACGTACTCCGTGGTGAGAAGTTGACTTGGATGTAGCACTTGGTTTGTATACACTGTCTGTTCTGTGATTAGTTAATACACAGTTGTCTCTCCATCGTTCTCCAGCTTTTCCTGCATCTGGCGACTCTGGACCATTGCGCCCCTGCTCGTTCTGTGAAGATGTCAGCCCATCGTCGTCTTTGTCTTCTGCACTGTCTCTTGCCTGTGTACGGGTCCCACATGGTTGTTTTTATTGTCCACCTGTCGTCCTGTATTCTTGCGACGTGGCCTCCCCACTTCCACTTTTTCTGATGGCTTGTTGTGCGATAGCTAGCAAAATTGTTTTGGATGATCAAATTTTAGAACGAGTAAACAAGTTTAATTATTTGGGTTATAATTTAACATTTCAAGATGAAGCTGATATATCAAAGAAAATCACAAATTTTACAAAACAACGGGGATAATTAACAGTATAATGAAACCATCTTTAGTACAGAAGAATACAAGATTAGGGTTTTATAAGGTTTTTGCAAGATCAGTATTAAGATATGGTAGTGAAGCATAGACAATCCGAAGAAGAGATCAAAGCCAAATAACAGCAAATGAGATGCGATTTATGTGCCGAACAGCAGGCTACACAAAGTGGGACCATAAAAGAAATGAGGAAATTATGGAAGAGTTGGATGTAGAACCCATTCTTCACTATATACAAAACTACCAGAACAACTGGAAAGCCCATCTTCAATGAATGCCGTCTCATAGAAATCCAAAAGCCATACTTTGCTACTGCCCCAAGGCAAAAGATCGCTGGGACGTCCAAAAAAGCGCTGGATGGAAAATTCCTCTTTGAGATCGTAACAGGCCACATGGCCTAATACGTGCATGGATGATGAGGATGATGAAATAGAAAAACCAAAAGAGCTCACGGTTTGGGGAAAAAAATCCACTTAAAAAAGAAATAAGAAAAAAAAGCTTATGAATTTTGGAATTCCCAGGGAATTTGATTTGGAGGTTCATTGGTCGAGGTATTACTGTAGAATAAACCACCTATTTTTCAAACTGGTATAATTAGAAGACTGGATGTATGTGAGGTGAGTATAAAGAATTTCATATATTAAATAAAGAATTTTAATTTAAATCTTAGAAGAAAGAATATTATAAGTCAGAAATATTCACAAATCAGATTTAGATATTATTTGCACAAATATTTTTCTAAGGGCAAAATGACTTTTAATTAGGAATAGTACTGAAATGTGTAGTACAATAGGCACTAGGCCTGTACTTAGAGTTTTGCACACATTGGAATTTTTCAAACTGAACTAAAATTCCATTAAGAAACATACATACAGCTACTCCAATTGTAATATAGAATCACAAATTGCCTTATAATAACATTTAACTGGAAAATCATATTAATACAGTAGGCCTATATTCTTAGAACTTCACCTAAAAGCAATAACACTAAAAGTATACTATAATTTTGAAGTTGCCCAGGTGAAAAGAAATCAGACATTTTGGCTTGTACATTTCTTACATTAAATGCATACACCACATTTCACAAACTTGTTAACACAATCACATCTTTTAAATTGCAATTTTTTGTGTTAAAGTAATCCTTACACATCAGTTGCAACACTTCACTCAGTTTAGGGGCTGCATGCAAATACATTAGTCTCTACTCAAATTACTTCCAATCACTGGTGAGCTGACTTTCCGTGAGCAAGTGCAAAGATCGAATTAGCTACCCACTAACTGGTCATGCATGAAAGTTGTCGTTTTCGTAATATTGGCAAGAAATTACCCAGAATTCTCAGCGATAAAACCACTTCCGTTATTTTCGTCTGCTAGAGGAATGCATTTATGCTTGCATCCCGCAAATAATACCGTATACGACAACGTCTGCATTGTGCAATATTACACCAATTCTCCTGTTCTTCCAGTTGAATTCTTTGGTAGACTCTATCAAATTTCTCTTCTCTGCGTATACCGAAAACATGATCAAAGACTTCAAGGTTCTGACATCTTGGATAAAGCAGCAAGGTACGTGGCAACGTTTCAAACTACATCGGTTACCATCGGGATTCTCACGATTCGTTTCTCTCCTAAGTCACCTTGGCAGGTAGCTTAGGAATTTCAATGATTATTATCACATGAACAGATTTTTGAGTACGCAAAAACGTATTTGGATACAACTTTCTCAGCAGAGAACGACTTTTACGGTCTAATGCGTTCATAGATTCGAGCCTAGGTGTTTCAAGAGTCAGGTGGTCATCCAGATCACATATCGCCTCTCTTATAAATTTTACTTTCATGTCCAGTGAGAAACTTTTCATCTTTCTGTTCTCCATGACAGACTAGACCCAACAGATGGAACCATTGTTTTATTTTCATTATGGAACACAGCTGTCCTCAATCTTTATATTAGATCAGCATTTGTATACTATATTAAATTTGAAATGAAAAATATATGTCTAAATCAGGATTTGAACCCAATACCTCTGGGGGCATGCCGTAGCATAGTGGTTAAGGCACTGAGCTACAAGCCGGAGGGTCGAGGGTTCAAGTCCCGTTGGGGTCAGGATTTTTAAACTGACCCAAACCCCCTGGCGGCACTATGGCCCTGGGGTCGACTCAGCCTCTAACGGAAATGAGTACCAGACACTTGTTCTGGGGGTAAAGGCGGCCGTCACGCAGGGCTGACATAAAGTGCCGATTGTCAAGAAAAAGTGGGAGCCTTAACCTCCTACTACCCCAAGGGCCTCCTGAGGCCTGTAGTGGGTTTACTTTACTTTTACCTCTGTTTCTGTACACCAGTGCTTTAAAAATTTAAGCTCTCGACTTACACACAAATTTTTCTCTTATACTAATACAAGATTCCTGCTAATTTAAATTTTTTCTATTGTTTCCACAAAAATGTGTCTCATGTTCAAAACAGTTGCACTTATCGCAACTTCTTTCGTATATTTTTATTTAACAGATTGTTCTCACAAAATTGAGTATCATATTAGATACCTTGATGAGGCATGTAGTGGTACCTAAGGTATTACTGGATTCTTTTACTTGGGACCCATAGCTTAAAGTCCCTCCTGGAGGACTTGTTCTTGGCTTTTTGAATCCTAAAGATTAATCAATCATGGCAGAGTATGAACTCATGTGTCTCAGAAATAGAGGCAAGAAACATACCCACCAAGCCCACTGCAGCCAACTTTTTCTTCTTTTCGCCAATCATAATTTTTACAATTTTGAGACTTTCAGATAAAATTATAGACTCAGCTGTTGTATATTTTTACACGCTTTATATTAGCTTGACCTGTATCTATCTATCTATGTAACGGAATCTTTCAATGTGATTTTCACCCACTTAGAAACATTGGATGGACTTGAAACTTTGTATAGCCTACTTGTAAGGGACCTGTGACAATACAATATTTTCATATTTGTTTCTAAAATTCTGGCCAGAATAGTCAGAAAATAACAAAAAAGTGTCTTTGTATCTATGTAATTGAATCTTTGAACACGATTTTAATCCACTTAGAAACATTGGATCGACTTGAAACTTTGTATACTTGTAAAGGACACGTGACAAAACAATAATTTCATATTTTGTTTCTAAAATCCTGGCCAGAATCGTCAGAAAATAAAAAAAAATGAAAACTGGTATAATAGGTTGCGGACTTATCGACTTTTTAGTCAACCGTTGTAAGATCTAAGTTGGTAGAGCGGTGAACTGTAGTGGTATATAATTTCAGTAATCCATAGGTCGCTGGTTCAAATCCGGCTGGGAGGATTTTTTTTTTAGCTCATACTACAATAGTATCGAATTAAAAGATATTTACATTTTTATCTTATTCTGTAAAATATTAAAAATAAAAAATAGTTTTAAAAAACTAAAAGACACGCTTTATTAGAAAACCAAACTAAAAAATGAAAAATAATTTTAATTTCCAACACGCTTGGGATAAAATTAAAGTGGTCAACAAAAAAATAATCTCCAACACATATAGAATAAAACTAGAGTTATCAACAAAAAGAAAATAATTTTACCATCAAAAGCATGGGGCGCTTTTTATGATTTTTACATTTTCTTCTTAGAGACTTTACTTTTACCAATATCAGTTTATTATCAAATATATTAATTGATATAGAGCACCCCACGCTTTTGATTGATAACTCTAGTTTTATTCTATATGTGTTGGAGATTATTTTTTTGTTGACCACTTTAATTTTATCCCAAGCGTATTGGAAATTAAAATTATTTTTCATTTTTTAGTTCGGTTTTCTAATAAAGCGTTTCGTTTTAGTTTTTTAAAACTATTATTTATTAGCAATTATTTCAGCCTTACACTAACATGCTTCGTAAAACTTGATTTGCTGGGCTTCTTGAGACAAGATAGTTTAAAATACTCCAATGGTTTAGCTTTTAAATGGGCAAGCCTTGTGTGAAAATGTTTTAATTTTACTGGGTACCATTACTTCTTTTGACAATTGCTACCCACAGATGACACACAGAGGGCCTGAATGTGCTCTGAATAGTCAAAGTGAAGAAATTCAAGCAAGCACGGGTAAACGGCAGGAGTAACTATGACTCTCTTAAGGTTCACCTTGAGCCTTAGGACCCAACTGCAGTCTCCCTTCTGCAGGTCTATTTGGAAGAATAGAGGAATCGGGATGTTAGCTGGCTCCGGGCAATAGTCTAGCCAGGGTTGGTAATTAGGAGGATAGGCCGCTGATGCCTTGGGCGAGTGGAGGCCCCCTTCTTTGACTAAATGCTAACATCAGGAGAATGGAGTGTGGGCAAACCACCCACCTCTGTTTCAGTCCTGGTTCTCAGTCAATTGACAGAGAATCAGACTTGGGGGAGAGTGTGCTTCTGCCTCCTCCTCGACCTCCAGGAAACCTCATGTTGGCAACCACAGCGGTGTCCAAGGTACTGCATCAGACTTTGGCATTTCTGTCGAAAGGGATCAGAGCTCTTTGTGAGCCTTGATTAAACTGCCCTTTTTCCCATTTTTATGTTCGCAGCTTATCAAGTGCTCGGCTTAAAAGATGTGGAGGTGCACTTTACCAGAGCGCACAAAGGGGCAGTGTTTGCATTTCAGTGTGGGAAATGCGGACGGGTGAATGCCAAAAAGCTGAGTATTGCTGTGCATTCCACTAAATGCAAGGATGTTGCCAAAGCACAAACCGCTGCACCATACCCCTGTGGGGTATGCGGAGAAGGCTTTGGTAGCAGAGTCGGTCTCTCCCAGCATGAGAGACACAGGAATCCTGAGCTACGCAATGAGGTCCGAGCTCCCGCTCCCAGGGCTCCCGCAGCAGTTCGCGGGAAGTCTCCCTCATCAATAGAGGAGCTCGCCTGAATGGCCCTGCTCGAATGTCAACTTGAAAAGAGGAGCAACATAAAACACATGAACAAAGAGCTGGAAAGCGTAGTTGGGGGACTGACTGCCAAGCAAATTGGTGACCGCCGGAGGTCAGCTGCATACCAGGAGCTTCTTCAGAAGGCTTGTGGGGGCATTGATGCAGCTGAATCCCCCCCTCCCAGAGGTTTAAGGGATGTACTGCCAGCATCCCAGGGATGTCGCAGGAGGAACACTGCATCTCCTCAGGGTATTTCAGTCAATGATCCCATTCTGGAGGAGACTTGCAGCATCAGGAAGCCAACAGCCTGGTGGAATCACAGGTGGTGATTCCACTACATCGGAGGAGGCTGTATGGCATAAGGAAGCTCTCAACACCTTTCTGGGTTCCCTGCCCAAAGGCCTTCCTGACGATGCTGAGGCTCTGATACAGGGCATGCGTGATGCCGCTGTTGAGCAGAGCTCCTGCTCTGAGTGACAGCGGAGAATTGATGCCCTGTATGACCAGATTGTCCAGTTCTTGGCGCAAGCAACCCCTGCTAGAACTGGATCAGGGCCTAAACGACCAACTCGGCGACGAGACCGAGGAAAGAAAACTCTTCATAGGTTCAGGTATGCCCGAGTCCGGGTGCTCTTTAAGTGCGATAAATGCATATTGGCTAAGTGTATATTGCACCCGGGCCTTGAACCTTCCGGACTGCAGGACAAGGGGAGTGGTGCCCCCTTGATCCTGAAGAGGTTCGCTGTGTTTATGAGAACCTCTGGGGACAGGAAGTGAGTTGCGAAGAGGTCGGACTTCACATGTCCAAGATGAAGAGCACGAAGGCTCCAGGGCCAGACAAATTAAATTACAGGCAGTCCATGCTGGTGTGGTCAAAGCTGTATTGGCGACATATTACAGCCTACTCCTACTCCAGCGTCAGACACCCGCAGCCTGGTTAGGGAATCGGACAGTTCTGGTACCTAAAGAGGGGAAGGATGCCTCGTGCATCCTTAACCATCGTCCCCTCACAATTGGATCGATTCTCGGTCGCATGTTCTGGGAGATTCTAGCAAGGCAGCTGAGTGAACTCTTAAAGATTCATAGGTACCAGAAGGGATTCACCAATGATCCAGGTTGCAATCAAAATGTACGCATCTTTTCTGAGGTGCTGAGGCGGTCAAAGACTGCTGGCGGGCTAGTGGCGGTACAGTCGGATGTTTCTAAGGCCTTCAACATTGTACCACATGCTGCTATTGCCAAGACTATGCTGAAAAGGTCTTCCACCATACTTTGCCAATATGGTGTGCCAGGCCTACAGAAGCGCGTATACGTCCATTAGCATAGGAATGCACCACATTAAGCTAGATTTCAAGAGAGAGGTGAAGCAGGGGTGGCCAATGTCACCCCTTCAACATGACAATGGACCCGCTCCTCAAAGTGCTTGAGAATCTAGATGGTGTGACATTGGCAGATGGTACCCAGCTAGCTTGCTTGGCTTTTGCTGACGACCTCCTTCTCCTGGCACCGACTAGGGTGATGGTGAGCAGGCAGCTTAAGATTGTGGAGGATAACTTGGGGGTTTTGGGAATGTTGTCGGCAGCCAAAAGTGCTGCCTTCAAGGTCTCCCCAACCAAGAACTCGTGGCGACTCATTGCTCCAGGACTCTCCTTGAAAGGGGGAGAGAAAATAATGTTTGCTGGCCAGGGTCATGGTCGGGGGTTGATTTAACTGACCTGTGCACCCACCTTTCAAAAGTGTTGGCAGACACCCAAAAACTGCCTCTTAAGCCACACCGGAAGGTGCATCTGGTTAAGACTTACTTGATCACCCACTTCATGCACCAGCTGGTCTCCGGGCTGCCCTCAGTGGCACTATTACAATCTGTTTACCTGGAAATCGGAGGGTGCGTGAAGAAAATGTTACACCTCCATCCTTGTACTGTCAATGGCTTGCTTTATGCAAAGCCAAAGGACAAGGTGTTAGGTGTACCTTGTCTGGAGGTTGTGAGCTCGGCACTTAGGATACAACTGAGAGTGCAAGAGAGCACTGATCCCTCTTTGAGAGCTTTGAAGGGATGCATGAGAGAACGTCTGGAGGGTACACCCAGAGTGCATGCATTGGTCATCTCTCTTATGAATCGGTAGGTGTAAATAGAGATGTTGGTTACATGGTCTGAGCTCCCAGTGCAGGGTTGTGCTGTTAAGGCATTGGCAGAGGACAAAGTGGTGAATTGTTTCCTTAGCGACCTGAGCTTGCTGAAGCCATGTAGATGGATTATGGCTCTCAAGCTCTGTTCTAATACTGGGGGCAACTTAACAAATTTGAACAAGATCAGACCACGCAAAGCCATTGCGTGCAGGAGATGTAAGCTCCAGAGGGAGGCACTGGGGCACATCCTTGGACAGTGCACTAACACCAAAGCTGCACGGATTTGCCACCACGACGAGGTCAAGGACTTCATTCTTGACATCGCCAAGTGCGACAATGCCAATACGGTAACAAGAGAGCCTGAGCTGCTTCTGGACAAGGGTGGAGGTAGGCTGAAACTGGACCTGGTGACATCATGCCAGGAATGGGTCTTCATTGTCGACATTACTGTCTGCTACGAGGATTCAGACTATCTTGCCCATACCCGGAGGGACAAGATTGATAAATACAAGGCCTTGTTACCGCGACTCATCCCCCAGTTTGGGGCAATTGGGGGTGAGGTGCTGCCCTTTGTGGTAGGCATGAGAGGAGCGATGCCCAAGCCTACCGTGAAGGCGTTGGCCCAGTTAGGAATAAAGACCATTAGTCTAATGTGTCTAAGAAGCTCAATTGAGATTTATCACGGTTTCTTAGACCATGAGGCTTTGCTCCTCTAAATTTTGGTAAAGGAGGCACTACCAGCATAGCAGAGTGCATATCCAGGGAATTATTCCTCGACTT
This sequence comes from Diploptera punctata, assembly GCA_030220185.1. Lineage (NCBI taxonomy): Eukaryota > Metazoa > Arthropoda > Insecta > Blattodea > Blaberidae > Diploptera > Diploptera punctata. The sequence continues at coordinate 330,549 of JASPKZ010008372.1, forward strand.
AATGCCCTTATTTAAGTAAGTGGTCCTGTCTACATCCACCTAACATTTTTGACTGGAGGAACTTACAATAAAAGCACATAGATTTGAGGGCATCTTGTGTTAACTGGATTCCCCTTGCAGGGTGCACTCTGTTAGTCCTTGGCTGTGCTGCCTATGAGCATAGATAGATATCTGGGCAGACCAAGGGTGGGTGGCCTGCAATAGCAGGGTGGACACCTTCGTAAGGTTTTCCCTATTAAGGTTCTCTTGCACTTTAATGGTGGGAGGCCGAACTAAGTTCCATCCCCTTCAGGAGTCCCACTTTTCCTGATTCTCCAAGCTCTTGTTTTAATAAGCATTGAAAGAGATTTTTCCAAATGAAGTGACCAACCCTAGCAGTAGTTGGGCCGGCGCTAGGCTTGTAAATCCAGTGGGAGGGGATAAGCGCATGTCCCTAGTGGATGTGCTCTCTACCTCCATCGTAAGTTGCCTTCGGGCATGAGGTTACAAAGCTTCCCATAAAAGTTATAAGTGGTCACACTTGCAACTAGGAATAGCCAAATTACATCGTCATCTAATTAGTGACGCGCATGAATGGATTAACGAAATTCCCTCTGTCCCTATCTACTATCTATCCCTCCTCCAGTCGATGTGAAACCAAATTATAAATATGTTAATACTGTGCACACTTTTACATTTACACAGATACAGAAATCTGCAAAGATCTGGTAGAAGCAGAAGTCATTTTTATTTTTATCACTTAACTTTGCTTTCTAACCTCAAACTGATCCATTTTATTTACAATCCAGCTCTTGGCTATTGCATAAAGAGAGATTCAATTAAATCACTATCAAATGGGGAAAATCTAACAATTATTCTCTTTCATACAGCAACTTTAAAACAAACAGAACATAATTACTTGTAGAACAAAAGCCGTATTAAATGAACTTTCTGAATCATTTTCATATTGGGGAATGGTATTTGTAATAATAAGACAACAGAGATATAATATGGGGATAGTAAACTTTTTTTTATTTTGTGTGTTTTATTGAGGATTTACATTGTTAATTGGACTGCATTCTGCAAAAAGGAACAAGATAACTGAAATGAGAAAAGTGCTATTAAAGTTAAATGTCAATAAATTCACAAATTAACTTATTACTTCAACTAACATAATATCAAAGAGTTTCTGTGTTATGAGAAAGATGGTAATCAAACATTTTTTAATTCTGAAATATTACCCATTTTTGTTATTTGGTTATTTATGCAAAAAGAGAAATGTGACACATTCTGTCAGTGTTTTCTCATTTTCTTCACAGATGGCATTAGAATATGGGTGGATTTTTGGATATTTCTTGCTGTGCATATAGCATTAACTCATATATTTCAAATTTGAGGTTGGTTCCTTTTTGCAGAATGTGGTTTAATTAAGGATTGTTAAATTTATCGTAATTCTCTCATGGAACACTGGTTGAAAAACGCTGGCATATGGATTAAGATGTTTGTACAGTTAGTACATCTTGAACATTTTATTTATAAAACATTGTTTCACTTTATTATTTAATTATAGAAACAATGAAAAAGTTTAAATTGTTTCATGTATATTCCACTTACTTTCTTGACAGAAGAGGGAGGACAAGATTATAATTTTTTTCGAGTTAGCACTCTAACCAAAGTATCAAATTTATTTCCGTAATTATTCTTGAAAATATACAAAGTCTCATTTAAGAAAACAATAGTTTCAATAAAAAAATAAGACAGCACATCTAGAGAATTTTTTTTTTTTAATCCATGTTCAAAATATCAAATTTAAGTATAATCGTTCCATACAAAATTTGAAAAGTGTTAGCAACATTACCAAAACATAAAAAAAAAATTCCATTGATTCTTAATCTAATTTTTACTGTTTGTATTTGCAGTATGCTAAAATATTATAGATTTTGAACAGTTAAAAAGTAGAATTTGAAAACACTTAAATTCATTGTTGTTACTTTTCTATCCAATAACTGATGTACTATCTTATTAGTGTGTCACTGATCTTTCCAAGCATTCAAGTGTAAAATACCCTCTACTTCTCTATAAACAAATGCTAGTTTATTAAAAATATGTTTTTTTTTTTCAAATGCCCCGGGTTTGTCTTTTGACATTCCTGGTTTCTCTCCTGGCATGGCGTACTTGTAACCCACTTCTGAGGTTGGGGCGCCTGGAAGGTGGGGTTACGTTGCCCCGATGATATGATGGGTGATGATGATGATAATGGTGCGCCAGGAGAGTCCCTAATCCTAAGCTTAACCTAAGATGAATATGAATGATGATGATTGCGATGGCCATATGATTTCGGGGACCATTTGGGCCTTACAATTTTCCTGACATTTGTCTTACAGGTGAGGAAAAACCTCGATAAAAACCTCACCCAGAAAAACTGTCCCAACGGGGATCGAAGCCGGGCCCACTGCATGACAAGGCAGCATGCTACCCCGAGACCACAGCAGTGGACTATTAAATACATGTAGGAAATAACACTCTGAGGTTTATTTTAATTATATTTGAGTTGTATATTTTGACCTGGAAGAAATGAGGTGAGTCAAAATATACAACTTATAATTTGTATGTGTAACATGATATACCTGTAATTTAAAGAAAGTCTTATATGCCGACAAGTATGGTATGTTAAATATATTGCATTTCTTCATAGATATCTTTGAAAATGCCTATGTCTTAAGAAAATGTTACGACTGAATTAATATACGAGGGTTGAATGAAAAGTAATGCCTCCACCTTCGTTCCTAGGATTTGGATGGAAAATTTTAATAAATCAAACGCAGAAATAATCCTTAGAATGTGATCTTCAATTACCAATATTCACTTTTCCACATAATCACCAGCCAATTGGATACATTCTGCCAACGATGAACAAGTTTTCTGAAGCCGTCATGGAAGAAGTCAACGCTCTGTTTCTGCAACCACAGTCTCAGTTCTCTCAACGTCTTTATCAGAAGCATAATGATGTCCCCACAGATCATGTTTCATTATTGGGAACAGATGGAAGTCAGACAGTGCTAAATCTGGACTGTATGGAGGATGCCATACGGTGGTGAGATTCAGTCTCTGAAGTTCTACTGTGGTGGTACCCATCGTGCACAGATCTTCCGATAGCCAAGTAAAGCAATAATGTGACCCACACATTCTTGTGAAATGCCGATTGTGCTGGCAATTTCTCTCTGAGTGATACGACAATCGCCCTGAATCAATCTGTCAACACATTTTGCTTGTGAAACTCGGTGGTTGCTGTCACAGGATGTCAAGCAAGTCAGATGTCAGATGTTCCCACCTCAACATCTTTAAACTTACTCGCCCAACGACACAGTACTCACATCAACACAGTCACCATAATAAATTAATGAGTCATTTTTACATCTTACCTCATATTTCATGTTTTATTAAACACGGTAACTATAGTTTTCAAATGATCTTGTCATTCATTTTCAACCGCCATTATGACTACCCGGATATTCGTTGGAATCTCCCTCTATAACGTTGCCATCTGGTGTTGATTTGATGAACTTCGAGATATCGTTGCCATCTGGTATTGATTTGATGAATTTCGAGATGAGGTCACGTTCATCCGGAATGTTGAAATTCATGGATTTAAATTTGTTCTTCTGAATAAATATTTTCTCCCAAACTGTCAAATCCAAAGGTTTTTCCAAATGTTTTAGAAGTTTAGCTTCTTTTTCAATTTTATGACCTTCCAACAAACTATGTGCTGCAATAGCTGATTTTTCAATTTCACCATTTTTAATATTTCTAAAGTGTTCCTTTGTGCGAGTGTCCAAATTTCTTTTTGTTTTTCCTATGTATACTTTATTGCAATCTCCACAATCAATTTGATAAATTCCAGATTTTCTAAACTTCTAAAACATTTGGAAAAACCTTTGGATTTGACAGTTTGGGAGAAAATTTTTATTCAGAAGAACAAATTTAAATCCATGAATTTCGACATTCCGGATGAACGTGACCTCATCTCGAAGTTCATCAAATCAATACCAGATGGCAACGATATCTCGAAGTTCATCAAATCAACACCAGATGGCAACGTTATAGAGGGAGATTCCAACGAATATCTGGTAGTCATAATGGCGGTTGAAAATGATGACCGTGTTTAATAAAACATGAAATATGAGGTAAGATGTAAAAATGACTCATTAATTTATTAATTAAGAACCTCATAATGTGTTTCCCATTTTTAACTTTGAACAATTACCATAAACTGTTTCATTCTCTGATGAATCTCCTTTGGGGTGACACCTTCTGCTGTCAAGAATTCAATGACTGCATGTTGCTTAAATCACATTGACTGACTGTCTGCGCAGGGTTCCATACTTTACACTGTAACAATACAACCGTTCAATGCTAAGGCTTCCCACCAACTGGAACTGTAGAGAAGAGGATATGGAACAAGCCAGTACCTGCTGCATACCAGTGCTGCCATCTGTTAAGGAGTAACGAAGGTGGAGGCATTATTTTTCATTCAACCCTCATAACATGGAATGGATAATGTATTAAAGATATCTAGAAATTTTATACATGTTTCTTTTTATATAATTCTGTAAATAATAAACAATTAAATGTTAATAATAAACTGGTTTTAATTTTAATTCATTTACATTTTCCTTAAAGAAAACTAATTTTATTAAAAGGTAGAATTTCGAAATATCACCTAACCAGTGGTGTAGCATCAAGGTACATAGTATTTATCCAAAAGATTGAAATGTTTTAAATAACATAAATTAATTATGGGAAATAACATTATGAATTCTTTGTAAAGTTAATAACTAATAAAAACTGAGTCGTATCTCACCTCTTACTTCGTGTTCTTCAAGCACGGAACTGCAGTTTCTGGAGGCATCCCTCTCTTCTTCAATCATCTTTACGACTGTTGAATCCTTGTGTACACCTTCATCTTCAAAGTTGCCATCTGGTGTTGATTTGATGAACTTTAAAATCTTGTTCTCCAGAATTAAAACATTCATGGATATAAAATTGTTCTTTTAAATGTATATATTTTTCCAAACTGTCAAATCTAAGGATTTTTCCAAATGTTTCAAAAGTTTATTTTCTTTTTCAATTTTATGACTTTCTGGCAAACTATGAGCTGCAATTGCTAATTTTTCAATTTAACCATTTTTAATATTTCCAATGTGTTCTTTTATGCAAGTGTCCAAATTTCTTTTTGTTTTTTTTCCTCCAGAAACTGTGGTTCCTTGCTTGAAGAACAATAGTATGAGATGAAATACAACTCACTTTTTATTAGTTACCAAATTTTTAATGTTTTAATTTTGGAAATTTAATTTTTCTGCTCACATTTTTACTCCTTGTGGCAAATTAGGTTTTATGAAATAAAGTAGACATGAAACCGAGATACATAGCCTCTGAAAGTAAGAAACACAAGTACGTAGCATCACTGACATATGTCTTTTCTGAGCTCCATGGTAAATGTGTGCACACAGTCCCTTTTCCTTGCATCTCTGTCATCTCACCCATACTTCAAATAGACGTTAGAGAATGCATTTGAACCTTTTCACGGGCCAAGAAGCTTGTACCCAAATCAACAGTACATTATAATTTAATGAGATGTTGTTGGAGTAGTTAGATGTGTATCTTTCAAGCCTGGAAGCCAATCTTTGGTGGATTTTTCGAGCCTAGTGGAGGCTCAAAGCCCAAGAAGTGCTTTGACAATCTTACATAGTTTGACTCACTCTCTCAGTCTCTTTTATAAAACAAGTGTTGAATGTAATTACTATTTAAATAATGAGTAGTTTTCACAAATAAGAATTAACAATAGTGTATCGGTATTACACTAATTCCATTATTAATTTTTTTTCAATTTACTGATTCAGATTTTTTCATAAAATAACAAAAATATACCCCATGAAATTAATAAATTACAATAGGAAGTAACATTGATGAGGTTCTTAATAAATAACTAGAGTTAATATAATAAACCATTGGCCACTTTTTCCCCTTATGCGTTTTTTCTTAAGAATCAAATGAATCGTGAATTCTTCCTTATCTCATACATCTATTATAGATGTATGAGGTAAGAATAAAATAAAGAGAATCTGGGCATCATCTTTACCTCATAAATTGTTGTTCTAAGTTGAACATGTTTCAATATTGTTTATTTTTTATTATTCACTCACCTCATACTTCATAATTCATAGCAGACCCTGGGTTTCTTCACATCTTTTGTGACATTCTCAATGCTCTGTCACGTTCACAACTGAAGTCCAACGGCTTTCTATCCTGCAGACTGACCTCTGCGCCATCTGGTGGCCGACCGAAGAATTTCCAAATCAGTCCTCTCTCCTTATAACCGGGTATTTCAAAATTCATAGTTGTATTTTCATTCTTGCATATGTAAATTTTTTCCCAAATTGTGAGTTCCTTCGGTTTTTCCAATTGTTTAAGTGCCGTGCATACCATCATCAGGTTTTCCAGACTGTTGAATGTTATAATGTCAGCCCTGGATGTCAACTATCATTCCATCTTCTGGTTGACTGAAGAACTAGCAAATCAAAATCAGGGTTTAGAAAGAAAGAACATATTAGAAATGTAAAAAAATGGAGAATTAGGACTATTTGTAGTGGCTGCACATGTTTGGTCAGAAAAGCATTAAATTATGTAGACACAAATTATTACAACATTTGGGAAACACAAACAAACTTAGGTTTGGGAGGAGATCTGATCCAGAAGAACAAATATAGGATTATGAATTTTTAAAATCCCGGGAAAAAAGATTTGATTTGAAAGTTCTTTGGTCAGCCAAAAGATGGAATATGAGTCGACATCCAGGGCCAACCACATAAAATTCAGTCAACAGTCTGGAAAAGCTGGTGATGGCGTGCATGGCATATGAAAACATATTCAAATAGAACAACAGTGTATGAGGTAATGTGACTCTGGATTCACCTTATTTATCCCATAAAACATTTATAAAATACATTAAAGGAAAATGCTGTTTTAAAAGATAATTATTTCATTTCAGCGCCATGTTTCCTAAAGTATTACATTTTATAACCATTTACTTATATGTGCCTACTATACTGAATTAACACTCTTTTATGATATTTTTAGAATGACTAATTAACTCATGCTCCCGATGGCAGTCAATTTGCAATCACATTTCAATGTCTTTCGATTTACAACCAATCACAGTTGTTTTTCACCTCGATTTTATCACTTTCATTTTATCAAGAGGCTCCCAGATGATATATACGAGGGCGGATCGGAAAGTAACGCACAATAATTTTTTTCTGCCTTGGTATTGCAGCTAGAATGTTGAAATTTCACAGAGATATAGTTTGAAGTTTTCACTACAGATGGTATTTTTTTCTCAGGTGCACCTCTTGCGAGAGAAGCTTGAACTATGCAACAAAGATGGCTCATATATATATATATATATATATATATAGTGCACGAATGTAACCAAATTCTGCTTGCGAGATATAATAGAAAAACATTCGTAGTAATTGATTATACCACAAAAAACCACTGTTTGCACTTTCTTAAACATATTATTTTCCAGCAATTAACGTTGCAGCAAAATATAATTGACATATTTACATCATAGGACATAAAAAATTAATAACCTGTAATGATGTGTTTAATTTTTTCTCCACTAGGATGCATTCTTTTGGATTTTAAATAAAAGAAACTCTCATAAACTTCAAGTAAGCCAAATGCGCTTCTTATGATCATTGTTAGGAGTTAATAGACTGGATCACCAAAGGAACACTATTATCAGAGGAAAACTTGGAGTAACAAGTTTAAATGAAGGTATACAAAGATACCAACAAGAATGGAAAAATCATCCGAGGATAATGTAAAGAAATAGACTTCCAAAATTGGCATTCCAATATACCCCAACTGGACATAGGGACCAAGGAAGACGAAAACATTGGTGGAAAGATCAAGACCATCTTCGCTAGGTTTACCGTACAGGCCACATGGCCTAAAACGAATTTGTTCATGATGATGATGATGATGGGTGCATTCTTACAATATTGCAATTCTATTTGGCAATAAATGTGATCTCGTTGCAGTGATGAACAAATGAAACATAAAGTTCCTCGTTTGTTTTCAAACATTACCGTTTACATTAAATATACAAATATTTTAAAATAACTATATTTAAATAATGATTTGTGAGTAAAGAGATTAATTTTGTTCGTTAAATAGTCCTAACAAATGCCACTCTTGATTTCCAAATTATCTAGATAAATTCACTCCTCACTTCATGAGTTGTGAATTTATTGATAATTTGGAAATCACAAGTGGCATTAATTATGATAATTTGAACCTAAAATTATCATCTTACAACCTTATCATATGACTTGAAAGTATGATTTTTTTCAGGCTAACTGTATTTTACATTACATACCTGCACATAGCAGGTAAAGAACACATAATGAGATTATAACAATATTTTTTATGATTGGTTAGTTTATACTCAGATATTTTATATCCTCGTATAAAAGAATAGTTCACCACTGTGGTCTTGAGGTAATGTCATTGCCTCATACGCAGTTGGCCTAGGTTGAATCCCACACCGAGAAAAGTTTCCTGGGTTAGGTTTTATTTCTTCCTTTATTCTGTTCACCTGTAATGTTAAGACTCAAATACTCCCAGTCCGGTCTAAATCCAAAATTTCAAAAACGAATTTTCTAAGTCTGTGTTTTTCCAAAAAAAGTCAAAATTTCAAAAACTTCAAAAATACTCTATAGAGGGTGCGTCCGGGATATATAATGCAAAAAATCCTGTATAAATCCAAAATATCAAAATAGAGTTTTCAAAGTCTATAGTCTAGGTTTTTCCCAAAAAAAGTCAAAATTTTCGAAATTTCAAAAACTTCAAAGATACTATCTAGAGGGATTTAAATTTAAAAAATACGGTCTAAATCCAAAAATACAAAATTGATTTTTAGTCTTGGTGTTTTTCCAAAAAATGTCAAAATATTAGAAATTTCAAAAACTTAAAAAATACTATCTACAGGGTGCGTCCGGCATTTAAAATGCAAAAAATCCGGTCTAAATCCAAAAATACAAAATTGAGCTTTCCAAGTCTATAGTCTTGGTGTTTTTCCAAAAACAAGTCAAAATTTTCAAAATATAAAGAACATCAAAAATACTATCTAGAGGGTGCGTCCGGGATTTATAATGCAAAAAATCCTGTCTAAATCCAAAATTTCAAAATTGAGTTTTCCAAGGCTATAGTCATGGTCTTTTTCCAAAAATGTCAAAATTTTCGAAATTTCAATAACTCTATAAATACTCTCTAGAGGGTGTGTCCGGGATTTATAATGCAAAAAATCCGGTCTAAATCCAAAATTTCAATATTACGTTTTCAAAGACAATAGTCTGGGTGTTATTCCAAAAAATGTCGAAATTTCAAAAACTTTAAAAATACTCTCTAGAGGGGCGTCCGGGATTTATAATGCAAAAAAAAATCGGTCTAAATCCAAAATTGAGTTTTCGAAGACTATAGACTTGGTAATTTTTCAAAAAATGTCAAAATTTTCGAAATTTCAAGAACTTCTAAAATACTCTCTAGAGGGTACGTCCGGGATTTATAACGCAAAAAACCCGGTCTAAATAAAAAAATACAAAATTGAGTTTTCCAAGTATATTGTCTTGGTGTTTTTCCAAATAATATCAAAAACTTCAAAAATATTCTAGAGTGTGCGTCCGGGATTTACAATGCAAGAAATCCGGTCAAAATCGAAAAATTTCAAAATTACGTTTTCCAAGGCCTTGTTTTTCCAAAAAAAGTCAATATTCCCGAAATTTCAAAAACTTCTAAAATACTCTCTAGAGGGTACGTCCGGGATTTATAATGCAAAAAAATCGGGCCTAAATCCAAAATGTCAAAATTGAGTTTTCGAAGTCTAGGTGTTTTTCCAAAAAAAATGTCAAATTTTTCGAAATTTAAAAAAAAAACTTCAAAAATACTATCTAGACGGTGCCTCCGGGATTTAAAATGCAAAAAAGCCGGTCTAAATCCAAAATTATAAAATTGAGTTTTCCAAGTCTATAGTCCTGGTGTTTTTCCAAAAAAAGACAAAATATTCGAAATATCAAAAACTTCAATAATGCTATGTAGAGGGTGCATACGGGAATTATAATGCAAAATATCCGGCCTAAATCCAAAATTCGAAATTGAGTTTTCCAAGGCTATAGTCTTAGTCTTTTTCCAAATATGTCAAAATTTTCGAAATTTCAAAAACTTCGAAAATACTCTCTACAGGGTGCGTCCGGGACTTATAATGCAATAAATCCGGTCTAAATCCAAAATTTCAATATTGAGTTTTCCAAGGCTATAGTCTGGGTATTTTTCCAAAAAATGTCAAAATTTTCGAAATTTCAAAAACTTCAAAAATAATATCTAGACGGTGCGTCCGGGATTTATGATGCAAAAAATTGTCTGAATCCAAAAATACAAAATTGAGTTTTCCAAGTCTCCAGTCTTGGTGTTTTTCCAAAAAAGTAAAAGTTTTCGAAATATCAAAAACTTCATAAATACTATCTAAAGGGTGTGTCCGGGATTTATAATGCGAAAAATCCGGTCTAAATCCAAAATTTCAAAATCGAGTTTTCCAAGGCTATATAGTCTTGGTCTTTTTCCAAAAATGTCAAAATTTTAGAAATTTCAAAAACTTCAAAAATACTCGCTAGAGGGTGCGGCCTTGATATAAAATGCAAAAAAATCCGATCTAAATCCAAAAATACAAAATTGAGTTTTCCAAGTCTTGGTGTTTTCCCAAAAAAAAAGGTCAAAATTTTCGAAATATCAAAAACATCAAAAATACTCTCTAGAGGCTGCATCCGGGATTTATATTGCAAAAATTCCGGTCTAAATCCAAAATTTCAATATTAAGTTTTCCAAGGCTATAGTCTGGGTGTTTTTCCAAAAATACAAAATTGAGTTTTCCAAGTCTTGGTGTTTTTCCAAAAAAAGTCAAAATTTTCGAAATATCAAAAACTTCAAAAATACTATCTAAAGGGTGTGTCCAGGATATCAAATGGAAAAAATCAGGTCTAAATCCAAAAATACAAAATTGAGTTTCCCAAGTCTATAACCCTGGTGTTTTTCCAAAAAAGTCAACATTTTCGAAATAAAAAAACATAAAAAATACTCTCTAGAGGGTGCAAAAAATCCGATCTAAATCCAAAAATACAAAATTGAGTTTTACAAGTCAATATAGGTTTGGTGTTTTTCCAAAAAAGTGAAAAATGCGGAATTCAGCTTTCCAAGTTTTTAGTCTTGGTTTTTTTTTCAAAGAAGCCAAAATTTTCGAAATATAAAAAACATCAAAAATACTATCTAGAGGGTGCGTCCGGGACTTATAATGAAAAAATCCGGTTTCATTCCAAAATTTCAATATTAAGATTTCCAAGGCTATAGTCTGGGTGTTTTTCCAAAAAATGTCGAAATTTCAAAAACTTAAAAAAATACTCTCTAGAGAGGCGTCCGGGATTTATAATGCAAAAAATCTGGTCTAAATTCCAAAATTGAGTTTTCTGAGACTATAGACTTGGTAATTTTCCAGAAAAGTCAACATTTTCGAAATTTCAAGAACTTCAAATATACTCTCTACATGGTACGTCCGGGATTTATAATGCAATAAATCCAGTCTAAATCCAAAAATACAAAATTGAGTTTTAGTCTTGGCGTTTTTCCAAAAAATGTCAAAATTTTAGAAATTTCAAAAACTTCAAAAATACTATCTACAGGGTGCGTCCGCGATTTAAAATGCAAAAAATCCGGTCTAAATCCAAACATACAAAATTGAGATTTCCAAGTCTGTAGTCTTGGTGTTTTTCCAAACAGTGAAAATTTTCTAAATATAAAAAAACATCAAAAATACTATCTAGAGGGCGCGTCCGGGATTTATAATGCAAAAAATCCGGTCTAAATCCAAAATTTCAATATTACGTTTTCCAAGGCTATAGTCTGGTTGTTTTACAAAAAAGGTCGACATTTCAAAAACTTTAAAAAACACTCTTCAGAGGGGCTACCGGGATTTATAATGCAAAAAAACGGTCTAAATCCAAAATTGAGTTTTCCAAGACTATAGACTTAGTAATTTTCCAAAAAATGTCAAAATTTTCGAAATTTCAAGAACTTCAAAAATACTCTCTAGAGGGTACGTCCGGGATTTATAACACAAAAAAACCGCTCTAAATAAAAAATACAAAATGAGTTTTCCAAGTATATTGTCTTGGTGTTTTTCCAAATAATCTCGAATTTTCGAAATATCAAAAACTTTTAAAATATTTAAGAGTGTGCGTCCGGGATTTATAATGCAAGAAATCCGGTCAAAATCGAAAAATTTCAAAATTACGTTTTCCAAGGCTATACTCTTGTTTTTCCAAAAAAATTTCAAAATTTTCGAAATTTAAAAAACTTCAAAAAGACTATCTAGACGGTGCGTCCGGGATTTAAAATGCAAAAAATGCCGGCCTAAATCCAAAATTAAAAAATTGAGTTTTCCAAGTCTATAGTTCTGGTGTTTTTCCAAAAAAGACAAAATATTCGAAATATTAAAAACTTCAATAATGCTATGTAGAGGGTGCATACGGGAATTATAATGCAAAATATCCGGCCTATATCCAAAATTCGAAATTGAGCATTCCTAGTCTATAGTCTTGGCGTTTTTCCAAAAAAGTCAAAATTTTCTAAATATAAGAAACATAAAAAATAATATCTAGAAGGTGCTACCGGGATTTATAATGCAAAAAAATCCGGTCTAGATCCAAAATTTCAAAATTGAGTTTTCCAACGCTATAGTCATGGTCTTTTTCCAAAAATGTCAAAATTTCAATAACCTTATAAATACTGTCTAGAGGGTGCGTCCGGGATTTATAATACAAAAAATCCGGTCTAAATCCAAAATTTAAATAATATGTTTTCCAAGGCTATAGTATGGGTGTTTTCCCAAAAATGTCGAAATTTCAATACTTCGAAAATACTCTCTACAGGGTGCGTCCGGGATTTACAATGCAAAAAATCCGGTCTAAATCCAAAATTTCAATATTGAATTTTCCAAGGCTATAGTCTGGGTATTTTTCCAAAAAATGTCAAAATTTTCGAAATTTCAATAACTTCAAAAATAATCTCTAGAGGGTGAATTATGTAATTTTTGAGAAAAAAATCCAAGGTTATAGCCTTCGAAAAAAAAACTCGATTTTCAAATTTTTGACTTTAACCGGATTTTTTGCATTATAAATCTCTGACTAGTCCTCTAGATTGTATTTCTACAGTTTTCTATATTTTTGAAGTTATGTAATTTTTGAGAAAAAATCCAAGGTTATAGCCTTGGAAAAAAGTAACTCGATTTTCAGATTTTTGATTCTAACCGGAATTTTAGCATTATAAATTTCTCACTAGCCCTCTAGATTGTATTTTTGCAGTTTTCGATATTTTTGAAATTATGTAATTTTTGATAAAAAAATCCAAGGAAAAAAATAACTCGATTTTCAATTTTTTTATTTTAACCGGATTTTTTGCATTATAAATCTCTTGCTAGCCCTCTGGATTGTATTTTTGCAGTTTTTGATATTTTTGAAATTATCTAATTTTTGAGAAAAAATCCAAGGTTATAGCTTTGGAAAAAAATAACTGGATTTTCAAATTTTCGATTTTAACCGGATTTTTTGCATTATAAATCTCTGACTAGCCCTCTGGGTTGTATTTCTGCAGTTTTATATATTTTTGAAATTATGTAATTTTTTAGAAAAATCCAAGGTTATAGCCTTGGAAAAAATAACTCGATTTTCAAATTTTTTATTTTAAACGGATTTTTTGCATTATAAATCTCTGACTAGCCCTCTAGATTGTATTTTTGCAGTTTTCAATATTTTTGAAATTATGTAATTTTTGAGAAAAAATCCAAGGTTATAGCCTTGAAAACAAATAACTCGATTTTAAAATTTTTTATTTTAACAGGATTTTTTGCATTATAAATCTCTGACTAGCCCTCTGGATTGTATTTCTGCACTTTATGAAATTATGTAATTTTTGAGAAAAAATCCTTGGAAAAAAAAACTCGATTTTCAAATTTTTTATTATAACCGGATTTTCTGCATTATAAATCTCTGACAAGCCCTCTAGATTGTATTTTTGCAGTTTTCGATATTTTTTAAATTATGTAATATTTGAGAAAAAATCCAAGGTTATATAGCCTTGGAAAAAAATAACTGGATTTTCAAATTTTTTATTTTAACCGGATTTTTTGCATTATAAATCTCTGACTAGCCCTCTAGATTGTATTTTTGCAGTTTTCGATATTTTTGAAATTATGTAATTTTTGAGAAAGCCTTGGATAAAAATAACTCGATTTTCAAATTTTTGATTTTAACCGGACTTTTTGCATTATAAATTTCTGACTAGCCCTCTGGATTTTATTTCTGCAGTTTTCGATATTTTTGAAATTATGTAATTTTTGAGAAAAAATCAAAGGTTGTATGTAGCCTTGGAAAAAAATAACTCGATTTTCAATTTTTTTTAACCGGATTTTTTGCATTATAAATCTCAACTAGCCCTCTAAATTGTATTTTTGCAGTTTTCGATATTTTTGAAATTATGTAATTTTTGAGAAAAAGTCTAAGGAAAAATCCTTGGAAAAAAATAACTCGATTTCCAAATTTGTTATTTTAACCGGATTTTTTGCATTATAAATCTCTGACTAGCCCTCTAGATTGTATTTTTGCAGTTTTCGATATTTTTGAAATTATGTAATTTTTTAGAAAAAATCCAAGGAAAAAAAGCCTTGGAAAAAAGAAACTCGATTTTCAAATTTTCGATTTTAACCGGATTTTTTGCATTATAAATCTCTGACTAGTCCTCTAGATTGTATTTCTGCAGTTTTCTATATTTTTGAAATTATGTAATTTTTGAGAAAAAATCCAAGGAAAGAAACTTGGAAAAAAATAACTCGACTTTCAAATTTTTTTTTTTTAACCGGATTTTTTGCATTATAAACCGCTGACTAGCCCTCTAGATTGTATTTTTGCAGTTTTCGATATTTATGAAATTATGTAATTTTTTAGAAAAGTCCAAGGAAAAATACTTGGTAAAAAATGACTCGATTTCCAAATTTGTTATTTTAACCGGATTTTTTGCATTATAAATCTCTGACTAGCCCTCTAGATTGTATTTTTGCAGTTTTCGAGATTTTGTGACATTATTGTATATGTTTAGATGGAACAAATCTCAAGGTTATAGCCTTGGAAAAAGAAACTCGATTTTCAAATTTTCGATTTTAATCGGATTTTTTGCATTATAAATCTCTGACTAGTCCTCTAGATTGTATTTCTACAGTTTTCTATATTTTTGAAGTTATGTATTTTTTGAGAAAAAATCCATGGTTATAGCCTTGGAAAAAAATAACTCGATTTTCAAATTTTTTATTTTAACCGGATTTTTTGCATTATAAATTTCTGGCTAGCCCTCTAGATTGTATTTTTGCAGTTTTTGATGTTTTTGAAATTATGAAATTTTTGAGAAAAATTCCAAGCCTTGGAAAAAATAACTCGATTTTCAAATTTTTGATTTTAACTGGATTTTTTGCATTATAAATTTCTGACTAGCTCTCTGGATTGTATTTCTGCAGTTTTCTATATTTTTGAAATTATGTAATTTTTGAGAAAAAATCCAAGGAAAAAACTTGGAAAAAAATAACTCGATTTTCAAATTTTTTATTTTAACCGGATTTTTTGCATTATAAATCTCTGACTAGCCCTGTGGATTGTATTTCTGGAGTTTTCTATATTTTTGAAATTATGTAATTTTTGAGAAAAAATCCGAGCCTTGGAAAAAAATAACTCGATTTTCAATTTTTTTTATTTTAACCGGATTTTTTGCATTATAAATCTCTGACTAGCCCTCTAGATTGTATGTTTGCATTTTACGATATTTTTGAAATTATGTAATTTTTCAGAAAAAATCCAAGGAAAAATCCTTGGAAAAATATAACTCGATTTTCAAATTTTTTATTTTAACCGGATTTTTTGTATTATACATCTCTGACTTGCCTTGTAGATTGTAATTTTGCAGTTTTCGATATTTTTGAAATTATGTAATTTTTGAGGAAAAATTCAAGGTTATATATAGCCTTGGAAAAAAATAACTCGATAATCAAATTTTTTATTTTAACCTGATTTTTTGCATTATAAATCTCTGACTAGCCGTCTAGAATGTATTTCTCCAGTTTTCGATATTTTTGAAATTATGAAATTTTTTAGAAAAAATCAAAGGAAAAAAATAACTCGATTTTCAAATTTTCGATTTTAACCGGATTTTTTTGTATTATAAATCTCAGACTAGCCTTCTAGATTGTATTTTTGCAGTTTCTGATATTTTTGAAATTATGAATTTTTTTAGAAAAAATCAAAGGTTATAGCCTCGGAAAAAAAAAAAACTTGATTTTCAAATTTTTTATTTTAACCGGATTTTTTGCATTATAAATCTCTGACTAGCCTTGTAGATTGTATTTTTGCAGTTTTCGATATTTTTGAAATCATGTAATTTATTGGAAAAAATCATAGGTTATATATAGCCTTGGAAAAAAATAACTCGATTTTCAAATTTTTGATTTTAACCGGATTTTTTGCATTATAAATCTCTGACTAGCCCTCTAGATTGTATTTTTGCAGTTTTCGATATTTTTGAAATTATGTAATTTTTGAGAAAATCTAAGGTTATAGCCTTGGAAAAAAATAACCCGATTATCAAATTTTTTATTTTAACAGGATTTTTTGCATTATAAATCTCTGACTAGCCCCTTAGATTGTATTTTGAAGT